>CM064528.1:15509250-15872307 GCA_032716605.1 Paralithodes platypus | reverse complement strand
GAATGAGAGTATAGCCCTGGTCAGTAGCACAATAAATACACCAAAGGCTGCATTCTCAAAGTCTGTGAGTTGAACATCACACGGTCGGAACTCCACCCGCCATCCTATGTTGCTGTTCACCGGCGGGATCTTGAAGCGCATAGTCTGCCAGTTGGTGCTTTGAATATTCTGCGGAAAATTCAAATGTTGCTTCAATGATTACATTTTGTCCTGCAAGGTGGGATGAGAGGATCTGTTATATTATAATAAATAAAGTTTTGTAATTTGAAGATGAACTTTTTCGAGAGTTATCATTTATTTTTGGATCTGTTATATTATAATAAATAAAGTTTTGTAATTTGAAGATGAACTTTTTCAAGAGTTATCATTTATTTTCCAGTCACAATTGAACAGTTTCTCTTTATATAATTGTTTTTTTAGATTAGCAAATTAATTTGTTTCCGTCGGGAACTTAAATAATTTATAATCTAGGTTGTCAGCAAATGAATGAATCATATTGTACAGTCCAGAGCCTTAATGGTGACTCACCCACCTGAATAAATATCGAAAGCAAACAAGACAATACAATGCTTTATTATAGCCCAAATGCTTCAGAACTCGGCTTAAAAGATTCAAATTGATAACAATTATACATATAATCACTACCTCAAAGTGATCCATCTCCCTGGTGTCATCTTGGTGGATGCGTTCAGAAAAGAGAGACACAGAGTCTCTGATGAAGAGGTGAGAGACGTGTTTAGCCATCTGGTCGTCCACCTTACTGTCTACCAACCGTTGGTGGATCTTTTCCTCGTACACCAGGGGAATGTCGTTGTATCTGATGGGGGAAGATCGACAAATATAAAAATCTATTCTATATACTCATGCCCAATCCCCATTTTTTTTACTTAATATAGGCCTACTAATATATAATATAATATACTTAACAGAATCCTTGAACATACTATAGGTTTGATTCCCGAAGGGAAGTAGAGAAAACCTAATATTTAGTAGGGGCCCCGGAATCATTGACGATGTTGCCTATTAGTATAATAGTCTCCATTCAACATCAACGTCAGTCGTTTGAATCAACCGCCGCGAGGAAGAATAGGAGTCATCTTCATAAGTGCAACGCTACTTCTCTTATGGTGTCGTCACAGATCGGGTACCCACTACGAAAAAACTTCGTAAAAAATAAGAGAACAAAAAGGGAAAAAGAATTTCCATCTTAACACTGTTATTCACAAGCTTCCCACATTCGGTGGATTTTCTTGCGTTGTGGCTTCTTACGCATCTCGCCAAGCGCAACAATTCTTCCTTCAATGATATAACAAGATAACTCCAAATATCAGCGAATGGGAAGGGGATGGCCGGAGGGTCCTCGTCGTCAACGATTCCGGGGCCCCTACTAAATATTAGGTTTTCTCTACTTCCCTTCGGGAATCAAACCTATAATTTAATAGTGGCCCCTCATCATTGACGATGTTGTCTGAATTCCACGACTGGAGGGGGACATTCGCAGTATTAAACTCTTAACCGCATGGTTAAGTCAAGAAACCTCATAACAGGAAAAGCTATTCGTATATGTAGTTGTGCATACAACACAGTTAAAAAATATTGACAGAGTGTGAGCAGTGCGGTGCTTCAAAGAAGCCTGCTCCAACAACAGAGTCCTCATACATGAGGTGTTTGTTGTAGAGTTAAAAGCAAAAACCCTGCATCACCCTGACCCGGAATCTATGCTGAGCTCAGCTAGGTTCCTGGGCATAGTCATATTGACAATTCTTAAACCTACTGAAACTAGTGCCACTAGCCAGGAACATAATGCAGTCGCCATCTGATCTCTATCGACCTTCTAGTGCGACTAGCCTAGAGACTTGGAAATCATATAAATCGTAGGGCAAATAATTCTTTATTATTCGTAAAATGCACAGGTGGATAATGGAAATATTTACAGAGTCACTTAACCCCTAAGTGTCGGGGCGCAACATAAGTCGAGTTAAATAAATCTGGACTATGTGGCGGTGCGCGACATAGGTCGTGTGGCAATTTCAGCACGTAATGTTGCTGAGAGAGAGAGAGACAAGTGGTGGCAGGAGAGTAGCGAGCGTATGACTGCTTCCAGACCACCGCGGCGAACCTACTGACACGAATCCCACCTCCTCCCTCCCTCCCTCGCTATATACGGAATTGTATGGGGAAAGTGCCGAATTACATGCTTTTTGCACTCGCGTTGCGCGGTTGTTGCAAGAAAACTAGCCATCATAAAAGGATCGTTATGGTGTCATTCGAAAGCTCTGTTTATGCCCTTTCAGGGATAGATACTTGTTTTACGCTCTGGGTCTTATTTAGGCATGAAAATTATCACGTAAACAGCCCTATTTTGGCTAAAAACACCCCACTGGGCGGTACATATAAATAAACCGCCTAGCCCGCTAAATAAGGGTTAAGGACCTATTGTAATCTAGTGCAACTAGTTTCGAAAATTGAAACATAAAAAACTTTCTTTTATTAAAGGCGAGCTTGTGTTAAGTGATGATCCTGTGGCTGTGAATTTTGGAAATGAGTCTTTGGAGCTGGTGAACAAGTTTTGTTACCTAGGAGATACCATCTCTGCCGGTGGTGGGGCCGAGGCTGCCACTGTTGCTAGAATTAGGTGTGGCTGGGGGAAGTTCAGAGAATTGATGCCAATCCTGACCATGAAAAGAATGCCTATCCCCCTGAAGGGAAAGGTGTATGCCTCATGTGTTAGAAGTGCAATGACGTATGCCTCAGAAACATGGGCCGTTAAAGTAGAGGATGTCAACAGAATGGAGCGTAAGGAGATGAGAATGGTGAGATGGATGTGTGGGGCCAGGCTACAGGATAGAATAACAAATGTTGAGCTGAGGAGACGTTTAGGTATAAAGAGTATTAGCGAGGTGATGCGTACAAGTAGACTGGGATGGTATGGACATGTGGAGAGAATGGATGAACAAAATTGGGTGACAAAATGCAGGTCTGTGATTGTGGAGGGAGCTGCACCAAGGGGTGTACCGAGGAAGACCTGGGATCGGACTATACGCGCCGATCTCAAATCCAAGAACTTGACAAGTGAAGCAGCCCTTAACAGGGTTGCCTGGAACGCCGCCATTAGGACAAGAGACTGAAACTGCACTTATGTGTGGAACACTCAGTCTTAAAATGTTATGTATGTATTAATCATAAAACCTGAGTGTGAATTAAGCAATCTAAATTCCCAATTCTTTCTAAATCAAGCAAACTGAGCTTCTAAGCTCATACATATCTCATTTTGGGTACAGCTTGGCGTAAACAGCGTCTAGGCTTGCCCTTAAACCCACTTGTAATCCTGTGTAAGGGGGAGTTCCTCTCTTGTACTGGGATCCACATATCCCCCTCCCCCCCCCTTTCTTTTCTGAAGCTTTTCAGGCGCAACTATCACAGTACATAAAAACTCGGAATACAAGAACAAACAACAGGAGTGTGTCCATGGGTATACTTACAACAATTTTTTTTTTTTTTTTTTTTTTTTAAAGAAACTGTAATTTGTATAGAACACGGGAAAGTAACTTTTGCCATGACAAACTGTCGCGATGGTACTTCCTACGTCTATTACCGAGCCCCGTTTTCTCGGCGCGTAACTGAGTTAGTCGACTATCTCAGGTAGTCCGCCGGAACCCTTATAATCTCAAATGTTTGAAAGGGTATCGAGGCATACACTTGGGGAACCTGCGCCGGGGGTTTTAACAGGCTTCTGCTGTGATCCCCGCCCATCACGGTGTGACCCAACCGGCACATAGACAAAAGGTTGATCTTATATCTCATTTGGCCCATCCGGCACATAAACATTACTCTAACATATAATCTACCATACGCCTGGGGTCAGAGCAGGCTCAGGGACAGCGCGGCCAGTTACTTAACCCTTCCTATGGTGATGGGCTGGTCTGTCAGAGTGAGAACTGAGCGATCTCTGCCATACCCATAGCTTACTCCGACTGTTCCTTTTACTTATGTATTTCCTAGATCTCAAGTGACGGCGTCTTTTCCGTGGATTGACCTCCCAATCTACCAAGATTGGAAGCCAAAGCGTCACATTTTTCCTTTGCCCCTCAACTTTCTCTTCATAATTGCTGAGGGGCACAGGGCCCTGGGTGGGGCTTTGGTTTCCCAGGTGTTTCCGCACCCTCCTCAGCTCCCCGCCATGGAGTGGCTTCGGTCACCCAGGCTTTATTGTGGTAGGCAGGGAGGGTTCTGTGGGGGTGCTCGGTTATGGCCTTGGCCTTGCTCGGGGCCTTGGGGCTGTTCGGCCAGGCAGCTTGGGGAACAACAACAACAACAACAACTTAACCCTTCCTACCCGGGCAGTCTTACCTAAGGACGGTCGCCCGTACCCGGGCGAAATGGCTGAAAAACGTCTATGCCTAGGCTACCGTATTTATGTTTATTTTCACTGCTAGAACTTTCCCACTCATCTATAATCGTAGTGCGGTTTTCAATCCGTATTTTGGCATTGAGTAGAGCTCTGTAAGTCAACTGGTTCAGTTGTGATGACGATTTCAGTGGAGCAATTATTGCAGAGATGTTGCCAATATGGGGGCTTTTCAGACACTAATTTCGTCTTACGTCAGAACAATAACATTGAAGAGTCTTCTCCTTCTTGTTTTCGGAGGTGCGGTGATGCAACGCTTGGGTTTGTTGACATACGTCGTATGCACGGCGTTCAGACCAAGCTTAATTAGGCTATTAAGCTGCCGTCTTAGGTAAGGACGCCCGGGTAGCGGCCCTTATTCCGAGCTGTTCTTACCTAAGGCAGCCCGGGTAGGAAGGGTTAAGAGAGTAATGGTCTGGCGAAATGTAGGGTATCCTACGGCGGGACTGTTATTAAGGTCATGTGGAATTGAATGGGAAAAGGAATTTCCTGTGAAAAGATGAGTTGGAGAGAACTGGAATTGCCTCGGGACTTAATCGGGCCGAAATGAGGTCGGGGAGCCCTGACCAAAGGCATCCGCCGCAAGGATTGCAGAAACACGGACGTGTCTGAAAGATCAAGTGAAGCCTGCCAACCGGCAAGGAGTAAGGGATTGTGGTTATGAATCTATATGGCATAAAAACAAGAGAAAGACAGGAACGAGAGTGTCCTGAAGAGCTCCCTTTGTTGACAACAGAAACTTCAAAAGAGGTTGGAAAATAATGACCCCGGCCAGCAGTGGTTGTTTTGTAAAAAGTTTGATTCGCTGCTGAGCCGACTCTGACCCTGGGAAACCTTTCCCGGGTGCATACCCCTAAGTTAAGTATATGGAGACAGGCCCCAGTCCATTGGAGATAGGAAGAAAAAACCCCGCCGGGGTGATGTCTTATCCCCAACGGCGGGGGGCGATCTCTAAAGGAACAGCCGGCAGCCAGACGAGCCGGGGACTGGAATGGCTTAGGCTAGGGAGGGAAACTGATGTGTTACACCGTATCTATCGTATCAAGGGGGGGGGCCTGTTATTATTGAGGGTGAGAATCCTTTGGTGACTTTCTCTCCCTGTTAATGACTAGTTATTACATTGTTTTAAGGGGGCAAGCCGGCGGGCGAGTGCTTCCGGCTATCACTTGTTCAATGAAATGTGAGATATACTCCAGATGCGGATCCGCCGGGGGGGTTAACGGCTGTAGCAGAACCGACCCTGGATGGCGGCCGCAGTCCTTCGTCCCAGCGTAATGAGTTAGTCGCCTTATCCCTTATGCAGAGGGTGGTTATCGGTCTGTGATGCCACGCCATGTGAGGTAAAGCCGCATAACTTTTGTTCCGGCGTGCTTTTGTGTGGACTGGTTCCAGACAATCGGACCGAAGTCATCAGGGGGCACTGCCCCCTGCGGGAACTAACACTTGGTCGAACCTCAAAACCCTATTACGCTAGCATGGCCGAGGGAGGGAGGAAGACAGGGAGGACTGGAGAATCCGGGACAGTAGTCCTAAAAGTACAGTATATGTGAATTTTAACCTCTAGAGCCGGAGGAGAACCCGTCCGCCTGCCGCCTGGGGCCGACAGGGGGAGAGCTATTGGTTTGTCTTTTTCTTCAAGCGTAACATTACCCGCACATCCCGTTCCGTCTGTTTATCTATGACTCTCGCAGTTAAGACAGGGGAGAACAAGATCCTATAGTAAGCATTCATAGGTAACCCTTGAGCCATACCGAGTCTGAGTAGCTGACGTGACCGGACTGCCTCAAACAAGGCTGTACGAATTTCCGTGAGTGTTCTAGCCGGGGCAGGGAGGAGGTATTGTTGAAAAAGCTTAACTAATTCTTGGGTTCGGGGAGAGGGATTCGGCCTTGGTTCGGCAATAGCCTGGGCCGTGTCTCTAGTTAACAGGAAGCTAATAAATGTCCTGTGGGCCCTATCTCTGACCAGAAATTTGCGTTGAAGTTCAATAGGTTCAGGAGTAATGAGGGGTAATGGAAAATCTTCCGCCGTCAATTGAGGGGCTATAAGAAAATTGGGAATGGAACTCCGCCCGGTCGTTGTGCTAGCCAGTCAAACTCGTTAAGGGGGGGGGGGGGTGAATTGGGGACAAGGAATTGGATGTAATATCTATAGCAAATTTTTGCAATTCCTGATCCCACGTTACCCTAGGCCCATCGCCCACCTCGCTCAGATTCAACTCCCTTTGGTCTTTATGTGGACCACACCTATGAAATTTACCAGAAGGCTCCTGCTGTGTGGGCAGAGAACGACACCCAGTAGGGCCACATTTTGTATGACAATCAGGGCAAATGGGAGTGTCTGGGTGAGGAGGATCCTGGACCGGGGAATCCGCCGGAAGAGGAACCAGTTGGCAAGGGTTGTACACAAAATATTGAAAATTTTCCGGGTCAGGTTTGGCATATATAGAAACCTGTAAGACTGTACCGGTAGCATCTTTGGCCCTAAAGACTTGTTTACTTCAATAGCCCAGTCCACCGGCACCGGGACCTCTCCTTGTATCACTGCCGTCACCGGAAGCCAGAGTCTGCCTGGCGCTTTAACTACCTGAGATTTTGATGGGACACCCGGAGGGGCTAGTGGAGCACCGGGGTGATAACTGGGGGTATAAGAGGGACCCGGCAGGCTACTCGCCGTATGGGTCCTATCTATCGAGGGGGACAAGTAAGGTTGGGTATCATCCGAACTGACAGAACTATTCAGACTTAGGCATTCTTGACTATGAACTGACTCAGTGTCCAACCTAATCAAGGGGGATCTAAGGCTGGGAGGCACAATTATCCAAGGCTCCGCCGGTAGTCCCTGCCTGGGTCGGCCGGCGGAAGGGGGAGTTATATTGGAGGGCTTGGACATACCCATGATCTCGAGGTCTCCTAAACCTAAGAGTTGCTTCGAGGTTGAGGGACGGACTAATGGGTCTGGCAACGAACCTGGGGTAACATTTACGGCCCGCGGCTGAAACTCTTGCCCTTCAGGTCGGGAATGCATTGGACTGTTTAGTACCGGGCCCGTGGGCGGCGGGTAGTCAATTATGCGGGCCATTGCTGGCCCGGCGGAGGGGTCTGCCGGAGAGGGAATGCCTACATTGATATGAGCTACACTGTGAGGTGGTCTCGGCGCCGGAGTAGGGGTTTGACCTTGTTTAATGGCACACTGGCTTATCACCTTCTGTAATAATTAATTTAGTTGTACAGCCGTTAACCTTGTGGTAGTGGTTTGTGTCATTGGCCTATCATGTTGGTCTGTTTGTATCAGAGTGTCAGCCGCGTGTGTCTTATTAGTGTTCTTCAGCGTCAGACTGCTACTAGCCGTAGCCGGGTGGGGCGAACTGCAAGCCGGTGACTTCTGGTCACTCGGTTGAGGTGTTATTGGGTTGGTCGTATTTTGCGAACCTATCTCCGTGAGAGCGGCTGTCAAGCCGGGCTGGTCCTTAGAAGGAGCCAGTAGTGGCGCGTGAGACCGTATGGTCGTTACCGCATCTGACGTAATTACACCCGGGGACTGAGTAGAGGTATGGGCCATGTTGGCTTGTTGAGCCCGTTTGTTTGACAACACTAATTTGGAACCTTGGAGCCTAACGTGTAGTTTGTCTAAGTCTAGTGGCAATGTGAGGGGGTCCGGCTCGGGGAGGCCGGAACTAACTCCCTTCGTCCCCGAGGAGGTCACCGGACCTTCCAGCAGTGATTGTGTGAGATCTACTTGCGCAGAAGTAGGAGTTTCATTAGAGAGTAACACACGTCGTGGTGGGCTCGAGAGCCGGCGGATCTTGTCAGGCAAATATTCCGTGCTGTCCATGCGCCTCAGGTTGCCCTCCGGGGGAGCCGGTTGGGTAAGGTCGAGGCATTCTGGTGACATCAAGCGGCTCCTTTTCGCCGGGGGAGAGGAGCTCTGTGCGGATGTCATGGAGGACGTAGGTGACCCCATGGCTAACAAGGGCATAGGGGAGTTATGTGGTTGGTGAGCTATATGATCATCAAAAGAATACAATTGAACCACCCTTAATAATTCTGGGTTATCACATGACAGTTCTTTGTTAGCTACCTGAGAAGCATAGGTTTTAAACTTAAGACTTAACTACAATGAGCGTGAGTAAACAAGACATATCTTGGGCCGCTAGCCATTCTTCGAATAATTCGGAACAAACCAGACATGTACGAGATGCCCACAAGAACGAATTTCTGTTTAAACACTGAACACATCTGATACATCTGCTATGGGCTGGTATTGGTAGCAAAAGACAAGAGGGGGTTGAGCATACTGTAAACAAAGGCATGCTGCAGAGACTCCTCTCCCCGGCGGGAACGGCGCGGTATCCGGCTGTCCTGAGTGTCCACCTGGAAAGAAAAATTTCCAGGAATCAATGCTCATAAGGATATACAGAGAGTCTCACCCATCCTAACCTCCCAGCGTAAGAAGAATAGGAGGCCACGGCCTCCTCTTTCTTATTACCCCTAAGAGGGCGTGAATATCCTCCTCCCATGCCCCTGGGTAACATGAGAAGGGGATATCCCCAAAATGGAGGGCCCCTGTTACGGCGTATGTCGTAGCCCAGGGAGCCCTTTTAATGGCGGATCGCTCTGTGCTCCACAAAACACACAAGCAGCCGCTGATTAGTTTACCAACTGGGCCGCCGGCAAGGCGGGGTAAATGTCATAAGAAAGCGTGCTAGCTGATGGACATAAGTGCAGTGTCCGCCGGGGTCTATTATCCACTGGGCCACCAGCACGGCGGGGAAGACGACCACAATATCCCCCGTCAAGAACTGACCAGGCCGAAAGACCGGGGGACCCCGAACGGTGGGTATTGGTGTGTTCCGTATACGAAAATACCCGCCGGAGGACTTATAGCTCTCGCAACCGCCGGGAAGCGGAGGCAAAGTCCGAGGGGTTGAGAAGCACCTTACCAATCAGATCTATCTCGGCGTCCGCCGGAATCCCGAGGGACCAGGGGGCAGTAGCGCCGCCACACCCACCGACGCAAAGACCCGGCGAGGGAGACACGAGCTCGTGAACATGCCGGCACGGCGGACCGACCTAACGGCTACTAACCGTAGGCCGGCGAGCTCAGCGAAGTGAGGGGGGGGGGGACTCGGAGCAAGGCACAGCCGCGAGGGAACTAAACCCCAAACTCACGCACTCCCACACTTGGAACACGTTGTCGGACTCGCGGCGAGTGGCACACTAACCACAGGGAGACCAACACACAGGGGACATAATAAAGAACAATCACAGTAATAATAAAATCCCCCCAAAACTAGTTAACCTATGGGCTTATCCGGAAAACTATACAGACCACACGAAAAACTCAGAACCTTGCCAAAAGGGCGAAGAGAAAAGCCCCCACGAGGGGCCTCTCCACAGGCTCAATGCCGGAGGACGCCACAACCATGTGGGACAATCCTAACCCTGGCGCGTCTGTAACAAAGACAGGGTCCTTAGACCCTCAAGCTGTTCCTAGGAACAGCAAGAAACTTAAAGGAAAGCCTCCTAACTAAGTAAAAAGCAAAAACTAAGGCGCCTAGCAACAATCTAAAAACACCACGCGTGGTGGAAAAGTTGAACACAAGGAAAAGCGCCTAAACGTACCCTAATTTAACACTTCCTGCGGGCCAACAATAACATAACCCGTGCTAGCTAGTCTAAACCCTGCTCACTATCTCCCAGATACATACAAATGAGAAAAGACTCACTAGAGGAGAGCGAGCGTCGAATGAAGCGGGAGCGCGGGGCACAAGTGTTGACAGTAGGCCCGCGAGGAAGAGAAGGAAGAATTGTTGCGCTTGGCGAGATGCGGTAAGAAGCCACAACGCAAGAAAATCCACCGAATGTGGGAAGCTTGTGAATAACAGTGTTAAGATGGAAAAAAAAAATCCCTTTTTGTTCTCTTATTTTTTACGAAGTTTTTTCGTAGTGGGTACCCGATCTGTGACGACACCATAAGAGAAGTAGCGTTGCACTTATGAAGATGACTCCTATTCTTCCTCGCGGAGGTTGATTCAAACGACTGACGTTGATGTTGAATGGAGACTATTATACTAATAGGCAACATTGTCAATGATGGATATAATTATCACTATTAAATATAAATATATGTTTGCATGTTCAATGTATAATCCTAGTAAAAAAACTGCAAAACTGTAAAACAACAAATTGAAAGAAAACAATACTTAAAAATAAAAGTTCCTATTTGTAAGGTTCAAACTATAGGAAATGATTATAAGAAGTGGAAACCTAGTCTAAAAATATATGTATAATGACAAATCCTAAGAAAAACATTTTTTTTTTTTTTTTTTTTTTTAAGAGACAATGAACGGAGGAAGGAAAAACACAGATAAAACAAAAAGGTCCATGTGCCTAAAGGCATCCTCCATTCATAAAATGTTTGTAACAACTGGATTTAAACATTTGTTGATTGTAAGTTTGTGGAAAGCAATTCGAGGGAAGTGAATTCCAAAGAGTAGTAGCTCTGGGGATAAATGAATTCTGATAAGCAGAAGTTCTGCATTGTGGAGGAGAAAGTGTAAATTCATGGGCGCTCTCAGCTGCCCTAGTTCTACGGGGAAAGATGTGGAGAGGCGGCACAATTGAAGCAAGTTCCTCGGAACAATTGCTGTGAAAATATCTGTAGAATAATGCAAGGGATGCAACATTTCTTCGTATGGCTAATGTAGGAAGGTCCTGTGTGATTGCAGGGTTATTGATTAATCTAATAGCTTTATTTTGAATTTTGTCCAACTGCCTCAATGCAACCACTCCACTTCCACCCCACAGAGGTGAACAGTAATCCATCTGAGAGCGCACATGACTTTTATATATTACGGCCAACTGCTCGTCAGTGAAGAATTCTCGAACTCTGTACAGGAGTCCCAGTTTTTTAGAGGCATTCTTAGCAATGCTTCTAACATAATGTGTCCAGCTCAAGTTAGTAGTTAATGTTACACCGAGAATGTCAATACTAGGGGAAGTGGGAATATTTACATCATTAAAAATATATGGGAGTCAGTGAGATTCTGTCGGTTAGAAAATTGAATGTACTTGGTTTTCTGTGCATTAAAGGAAACTAGATTCTCTTGTCCCCATTCATTAATTCTAGAGAGGTCCTGGTTCAGAGAAATTGCAGTGTTTATTTTTGAATTTATAAGATCGGGTTGGGTGAAAGAATTGGTAAATGTGAAGGAACTGTGGAGTGTTGAGTCATCTGCGTAGGAATGTATTGGATTATGAGTGGTAGATATGAGATCATTGATATGAATGAGGAACAGAGTTGGGGCCAAAACTGATCCCTGGGGAACACCAGCATTTATTGAGTGAAATTGAGAATAAAGGCCATCTACCATTACACGTATTTTTCTGTTATGAAGATAAGAAGAAATTAGTGGAACTAATGATGCAAGGCCGTAGTGTGACATCTTCGACAATAAGGATTGATGCCAGACTCTATCAAATGCCTTTGATATATCCAGTGCTATTGTATGTGTTTCACCATGTTGGTCTGTAGCTTGGTTGATTTGATGCGTAAGAAGGCAAAGAATGTCTGCAGTTGATCGACATCGTCTAAAACCATATTGCCTATCACTGATTAATTTATTATTCTCCAGATGCTTAATTATGTGATTATTTAATATAATTTCAAAAACTTTGCCAAGAGTGGAAGTTATAGCTATTGGTCTGTAGTTTGATGGATCTGAAGAGGCACCTTTTTTAGGAACTGGATGGATGTTTGCTTCTTTCCAGGGTACTGGGAAGCATGAGGTATGAGTACACAGACGGAAAAATTTTGCCAATACAGGAGCGAGCACCAAGGAGCAATTCTTAAGTACTATTGGAGGAATTTCATCTGGACCAGGAGCCTTATCTACTGAGAGATTCTGCAAAATAGTTTTGACATGTCTGGTGTGGATCTTAAGTGAGGGAATTTCAGGTGAATTAAAATTAAGTACAGGGACATCTTGATTTATTTCATCTAAGGTTGAGTTGGTGGAGAAAATATCTGCAAGAAGGTTAGCTTTACCTCGTGGGTCACTTACAAGATTGCCAGTCGGAGATTTTAATGGTGGAATGGATGAAGCAGTAGTGAAGTTGGATTTGAATGAGTTAAGAGTAGACCAAAATATTTTGTTATCATTTGGATTATTTAGAAGTTTATTTGCCTGCTTATGGAGAAAATTTGATTTAGTTAGGTTTAATACAGTTTTGGCATGATTTCTGATGTTTCTAAAGTAATTAAAGGCTTCATGTGTTTTTGATCTTGTGTATGCATTGTAGGCTATTGCTTTTTGTTCAGTTACTCTAGCACAATTATGGTCAAACCATTTAGGTGAATTAGATCTTTTACTGTACTTTTGATGAGGAATAAAAGTTTCCATTCCAATTTTTACAAAATCTTGTATGTGGCTCAAGGTGGAGTGTGCATCATTAGAAAAGAAAGAGGTCCAGGGAATATCAATAAAGAAACCTTGAAGACCCTCCCAGTCTGCCCTATCGTAATGCCATTTAGTCACCAAAACAGGTTCAGAGTGGGAAGGTGTGGTAGGTGATAGACAGGTGGCCTGTATCAGACAGTGATCAGAAGATCCAAGTGGGGACCTCACTGTAACATCATAATTTTCTGAATTGGTTGTTAAAAATAAGTCCAGTAGGTGGGAATTATGATTAGGATTATCTGGTACACGGGTGGGTTGGTTGACTAGTTGAATGAGATTAAATGAGTCTGCAAATAGCTCACATTCAAGACCAGCATCATCAGTCCTGGCTGAATGAGTGAGCCATTCAACATTATGGACATTAAAATCACCCAACACAGTAATTTCAAAAGAAGCATTTAAGTTGAGGACACTGAGTTGTGAGGACAGAGAATCAAAAAGACTTTGCTCTGGAGGAGTATTTGGGGAACGGTAGATGCAACATATGTATTTAAATTTACCAGCAGAAATTAATTTGTATATTGAATAATCAAAATAGGGACAATTGAAACTAGTAACCTCCTCCAGGGAAATTTCAGATTTTGCGAAGCAACATACACCACCTTTAGGTCTGAAATTTTGGAGCAGTTGATAACCTGGAAAATTAAATCTAGATGTGTCAGATGTGGATGTTACTTGAGTCTCTGTCAAAAAAAGGAGAGTAGGGGATTCTGCTTGAAGAAATTGGTGTACAGAATTGATGTTAGAGTGAAGTCCAAACTCAAATAATTTTGAGTAATTATGGATTGATAGTGGAAGAAGTGCAATGTTGTTCCTGACATGACATAATTAACTCACAGATAATAATAATAATAATAATAATAATAATAAGCATGTTACTTATTTCTCACAAGCGCCATTTTTTCCGCAGAATTCACTGGCGCTCGAAAACCAAAAATACAAACACAAATCGCTCAAATTAATGCAACACAAAACCTATACGCATCACCCAGCCATTAGCAGTGGCAAATAGCCTACACCCTATAGCCCTCCATGATGACACCCCTCTCGAGATCATAGCTTCTTTCAAAGAGAAAAGTCTTAAGTTGTCTCTTGAAGCATGCACTCAACAGAACTTAGTTGTCTCATGGTCAGTGGCAGTCTGTTATATAACCTTGGAGCCATGTAAGAGAATGATCTCTCAAAGAAAGATGACTGCCGGAGAGCCCACGGCTCCTCAAGACGCAGGGTGTCATCATCATGGCGCACGACTACACCATGGCGTGCCGGTGGACGCCTGAGCAGCTCTGCAAGATACCCAGGCTCACCAAATTTGAGGACTTTGAAAGTTACCAGACACAACGTAAATTCTATTCTAGCTTTTATTGGTAACCAGTGCAGTTCGATGTGATAAGAAGTGGTAGGGGTTCCTGGTGGAATTCCAAAAATGAGTCTTACAGCTCTGTTCAGAACAGATTATCTATCTATCTATTGCCTGACGCCGTGATCCCCGAAGGGAAGGGGTGGCCAACAGATTGTACTTTTTTTAATATGTAATTTGGAAGACCCACAAGTAAGGCATTGCAATAATCAACACGAGAGAATATCAATGAGTGGACCAGTGTCAGAAGGCAACGTCTAGGTGTAAACTGCTTCACCGAGTAGAGATTTCTGATGTGTAGGTAGCAACTTTTGACAATCTGATTTACGTGCTCCTTAAAATCCAGTCTTGAGTTCAGATACACTCCCAGATTTCGAACAGAGTTTACTGGATGTAGCTGTGAGTCACCCGTATCGATGGAGAGGGCATTTACTGCGTCAGTTGCCCTTCTGTTTCCTCGGATGATGAGAATTTCAGTTTTGTTATCATTTAGTTTAAGTTTTCTTGTCCTCATCCACTTCTTGATATCAGTCATCAGCATTTCCACCTTCCTCTGTGTATCAGCTATACCTGTGATCTTCACATAAAGGAGTGTGCAGAGCACTTAGTGGAGCCAGTAAGGGACATAATTCAAGCTTCCTTAGATAAAGGACAGGTTCCTGTTGAATGGAAAAGAGCTAATATCATTCCGATATACAAGAATGGAAACCCTGAGGACCCTCTAAACTATAGACCAGTTTCACTTACTAGTATTGTATGAAAGATTTGTGAAAAGCTAATTAGGGAGAGATGGATGAAAATGTTGGAGAGAAAGAAGATAATAACCCCAAAGCAATTTGGATTCAGAGAAGGGACATCTTGTGTAACCAGTCTGCTATGTTACTACAGTAGGGTGATAGATGTACTGCAAGAAAGAGGCGGATGGGTGGACTGCGTCTACTTAGACCTTTCCAAAGCATTCGATAAGGTACCACATAAGAGATTGTTATCTAAGCTTGAGACAATAGGATGTGTCAGGGGGAGTTTGCTGAAATGGATGGAGAGCTATTAAACAGATAGAGAAATGAGGACCAACATTAGAGGAACTTACTCATCGTGGCGGAAAGTTGAGAGTGGTGTGCCACAGGGATCTGTGTTAGAGAAATGAGGACCAACATTAGAGGAACTTACTCATCGTGGCGGAAAGTTGAGAGTGGTGTGCCACAGGGATCTGTGTTTGCACCTCTCATGTTCCTTATGTACGTGAATGACCTGCCGATAGGCATAAACTCCTACAAAATTAAAAACTCTTGAGAAGAGAACAGCTAGAAGTGACGTGACATGTGATGTGTGGGACAGATGAAAAAAATAAGGTTGAGGAGAGAGGGAAACAAGATAAAGGGTTAATAACAAGCTCTTTAGCGGAATGTATGCAATGGCCGGGAATATGAAAGTTGCTCTGAACTACAGTACTGTACTTGGATGAGAACAAGTTAGCGAAAATTATAAAAAGTATGATTAGACCAAGACTGGAGTATGCAGCAGTGGTGTGGACCCCGCATCTTAAGAAGCATATTCACAAGTTAGAAAGAATCCAGAGAGCAGTTACTAGATTGGTTCCAAGTCTTGGAGAACTGCCATATGAAGGGAGGCTAGACAAATTAAATCTACAGAGTCTAAAAGAGAGGAGAGAGAGGGGAGACATGATAATGATGTACAAATGCACCCTAGGGCTGGAGAGGCTGGATAGGGAGGATATAATAATTATGGATACAGGAATAACTAGAGGCCACAGCTACAAAGTAAAAAGACCTACCTGCAAGAACGATATCAGGAAGTTTAGCTTCCCCTATAGATGTATTGACAAATGGAATAGGCTGGAGGAGGAGGTGGTAGGGGCAAGGAACATCCATATTTTCAAGAAAAAATTGGATGAAAGTAGACTGAGAGACGGGACAACACTAGCTTAGCTTAGCTCAGCTCCTGTAAACTACAATTAGGTAAATAAATCTGTGTGTTATCAGCATAGAAATGATAGGTGACACCGTGTGCACGAAGCAGAAGAGACAAGCCACTAGTGTATATTATGAACAGGACAGGACCCAACACTGATCCCTGCGGAACACCGCAGAGCAGGGGTGCTGAGTCCGAGACTATCCGATTCATCATCACACTCTGGGATCTACCTGACAAGTATGACCTGAGAAGCAAGAGAGCAGTCACGCACACCAGTCATAAAGATCACTCAATAGCAGCTCATGATCCACTGTGTCGAAGGCTGCAGAGATCAAGTGAAACCAACAATGAGATCTCACCGTCGCAAGTGTTCTTGACTAAATCATTATGTATTCTGATCAATGCTGTCTCAGTCGAATGATGCTGCCGATAAGCAGACTGAAAAATGGGAATGGTTTCATTTTGGTGAAGTAGCGGCAGCAGTTGATCAAGTATGGCACGCTCTAATATCTTTGATAAAAAAGACAAGCTGGAGACAGGACGGTAGTTCGACATGTTCTCTACATCAAGTCCAGGTTTCTTAAGGATAGGCCGGAGCAAGGCATGTTTTTCAGACACTGGGAAGTTGCCTTCGGAGAAAGATTTGTTAACTATTTTGGAAATAAGCTCCACTGCATGATCATATACTGTACACCAGGTAGTTTGGAAACATTTATAGGATCCAATGGACAAAATGTTTTATTAAAGTTTCTTATATAGGATGAAACAACATCAGCCTCCACCAGATGGAATGATGAGAGGACACTATTAGGAGTATGTCGTGGTTGGGGTACAATTGAATATTCTTCATTAGAGGGGCCTTCATCCAGTTCGTCTCTAATACGAGTTATCTTGCTAGTAAAAAATGTGACAAAGTCTGCAGCTAACTCCGCATCAGATGCAGAAGGTCTTGAGTTCACGTGTCTTTTTCCAAGTAAGCTACTGACAACCGAAGCCAACTTTCTTTGATCACCACCACATGACTCGACACCCCCGGTAATACGCTTTCTTTTCGTCTTTGATTGTGTGGACTACAGCTCTTTTTGCCTACATGTATGGTAGCCATGTGATGTCAGTTTTATTTTTCCGCCATTTACGTTCGGCTCTTCTACGCTCTCTTCTAAGAAATTTGACTCGAGGGCTGTACCATGGTGAGTCATCTCGCACTATGATTCTCTTATTTACCTCCGGATAGTGATGATCAAACACAGACTTAAGTGCGCCATTGTGTACCTCCACCAGCTCGTTTGAAGAAAGATTGGAAGTATCAATACTGTACTTGCATGGTGCTGTCTTATTTCATTGCCAAGCAATATTCTGGTCAGTATTTCTGTAGTTTCTAAACCTGATTACTTTCTCATATATGGGCGGCTTAGGGAAATCAAAGCCGAAAGTAATCCGAGAATGATCAGAAATAGAAGAGTCCAGAACCTCCACCTCAACATCCAGAAGACCATCACAACCGGTGGGAGATAGAAGACCTATACAAAGATCTGAGAGGCACAGGGACAACTTGAGGGAAATATTTGAACAAAATGAATTAAAAAGGGTAGCAGAGACTATAAGAACAGTTCTAAAAAGGAGGGAGACTATCGTTAATTTGAGAAAAAAAAATATATAAGTACAGTAATATGAAAATGTTTAACAAATAACAATAAGGAAACAGCCATCGTTCATAGAACAAACTCCTGGATGGGAGAGTGCGCCAAAAACAAACAAACAAACAAGGGTGTCCTGAGATATGAGTTGGGTTGGACACGTGATTTACAAAATTATTCTGGTCAGTCAATTCAAGGAACTCGGAGGAAAATGGTTTCAGGTTAGGGTTGTCAATCCAGTAATTAAAGTCCACATTAAAATGTAAAACTTGCAAACAAAGTCAAACCAAAACTGGGACAAAGACAATATAAAGTCAAAACACCATATCAAAATCGCTATGTTGAAACAACGCTTACTAAAATAAAATTTATGAAATTAAAGAACACAATCCACCACATAAGGTGTACATTACTACATGAGCTAGTTAATCTGGTTCCCAAGCAAACTAATCGCACATATAACAACGCACTATCGTCACGTTCAGGGAATTAGTCAATTTGGGAAGTCCGGGACGTTCTGGCAATTTTTTACTAAACTCTGCATGAATAAAAGAAACTACAATTAGTGTTAAAATGTTCTATTAAAATCAAATTTGCAACTTGACAAGACATTAACAATAGTACAAAATATAAATATTGATAAGATATCTATAATATTACAAAAAACATATACAGTAAAAGTCCGTTAATCCGACGACCGATGATTCGAATCTCCCAATAGTCCGAATTTTTCAATTTGAGGCCAAATCAGAATTCACCCGATGGTCCGAATTTCAAGAAGTCCCAAAGTCCCCTTTTTGAGGCATTAGGCCACTCAAATGACACATAATGGAGCACACACATATCATATGTTCATGAATTCACTTTAAAAGTTTACCATTGTCATTGTAGCCTATTACCTACTTCAAAACATTCAGATTAATGGTCAAAGGAAGCTACTGATATAAACGTAAACACCTTCTTCTTCTTCCACATCGTCTGCTAGAGAGTTTGTTTTGCTCTTGAACGCATCCTTGGGACGCTCCGATGCGCTACTGGCTTGCACCGCATTTTCTGGAAGCGCATTCAGTCTTGAGCTTGAAAATGCACCTTTGGACGTATTAGTCTTGAGCTTGAAAACGCACCTTTGGACATTCCGATACGCTACTATTTATAGTTCAGTGATCGGAGCGTCCCAAGGGTGCTTTCAAGACAACAAGACAAGGGTGCTTTCAATACAATATAATATAACACAGCACGTCACAAAAGGAAAATCACAAAAGGAAAATTACAAGAACCTCTCAGGGAAGTGCCGTTGTTAAGGCATTACTTCCCGAACCACATCTGATCTTCAAGAGCAAGACAAACTCGCTAGTAGACGGAAGAAGAAGACGTTTATATCAGCAGATTCCTTTGACCATTAATCTGAATGTTTTGAAGTAGGTAATAGGCTACAATGACAATGGTTAACTTTTGAAGTGATTTCATGAACATATGATATGTGTGTGTGCACCATTGTGTCATTTGGGTGGCCTAATGTCTCAATGTTTTCGTTATACACAGGTTCATAGGGGTAAAGTCCGATAATCCGAAAAATCCACTAATCCGAACGAGGGCCGGTCCGCTGCCCTTCGGATTAACGGAAGTTTACTGTATATATATATACTGTATAGCACTCACTAACGATAGTGCTATCGGGTAGGTACCTGTAAGCATAGCATGCCTCAAGTGACCCCTATCAATAACTACCCTACAAATAACCTACATTTATCGTACAAATAAACTAAGGAAATCGCAAAAGCAAGCAATTGATATATCGACAATGAATACATATAATATAAAGACAAATAATTGCAAAATATGAAGAAGCAACAACAGATTTAAACAAAGAGTACCGGTACCCTTTTAACCCGGGAACTGCGGGGAGACTCTTAAGAGTTCCCCCGGCGGACTGCGGGGAGACTCTTATGAGTGAGTGAAAAAAAAAATCAACTTTTGACATCAAATTTTTTTTTATTTTTATTTTTTTATTTTTTTTATTTTTTTTTGGCCCCTGGGCCATGCAAAATCTCAGTCCTCTACCTCCCCTCCTTCCCCACTTTCCTCCTCTCCTTCAGTTATCACCTATTTTCCCTGTTATTCCCTTATTCTGAGGTATATTTTCGTGCTAACATTAGCGAGTTGCAAGCAGGGTGTTGTCATCACTGATGGCAAGCGAGTGCAAGAGAGAGAGAGAGTATCGATCGACTGTGTCTCAGTGGCCTTGGGGGAAATTGGCGGGAAAGTAGCTTGCCTCACCCATACATTATACAACTCGCGGGCTATATCTCCGATTTTGACCATCCAAACGCTGTTTTCACTTGTTTTATTGTTGTTTCAGGTTAATACCTTTATAATCAACCCATAATAGGCACATATGGATAAGTATTAATGCTATTAATGGCACAATGAATATTTTAGTGACGGAAACACCTCAAATACGTCAGCACAGGGGGACGTTTCCAATTACCCCCATGCGCACTTCAGAGGTTAACAAGAACAATAAATTAAAAAAAAAATATATCAATATTAATAATAGAAAAAGAAAAAGATAAACAATAAATAAATATCAAGTCTTCCAGTTTTGGCAGAAAACTCCTGAAGAAACTGTCCAAACTTATCCATAAAACCTCTGTTTGTTCCTCGATGGCCAGGCCTATAAATAACTGCTATTCTTAGGATTTGTTGACAAACTTTTATTTCCAAGTTCATAAAAAAAAAAGGGGCTGGGTTATGACTTATCTGAGAGATATTTACTAGCGACGTAGAGTATAAAAATGCTACTCCACCACCCGGATGATCACTACAAGACCTAGGAACACTTATTATTGAATGAGTTTTAGGCAACGCAGCTTGAATAATATTTAGATCGGACTCAGTGAAGCAAAATATATCGAGACCGAGCTCATCCAAGACCTCACCAATGTAATCCATCTTGTTGCGCATGGAACGAACATTTAGCATGCTTAGTTTCAGATGACAAGTAGGCATCAGTCCTCATCAAGGTTATCCAAAATATCTATTAACAATTTATTAAATATAATAATAATAATAATATTTTTCATAAAGAGTCGTGCCTGGATGTGTGGTTGGCGGGCATTGTGGTGGTGGGGCTTCACTGCGTGTCTGCCTGCTGAGACTGGAACCTCTCCGGGAGGTCTGGGACCTGGGAATCTGTAGCTGAAAGACCCCAAATGGGCCTGAGTCTCTGGGTCTTCTCTTAGGCGACCTAGATGTGTGTGAATTTGTATTTTTTTGTCTTTTTATTTCGGGCTCTGTCTCGGGCTCCCCCAGCTATGGGGTATGTCTGTCTATCTATCTATTTCCGGACGCCTTACTCCCCTTACGAGGGCCAGACCTATGAGAGTTCCGTATGGAGCTCAGTGGTCTGGTTAATCTGCTATACATAACTAACTAACTCCCCTTACGAGGGTGGCCATACACAGAATGCCCCCAAGCGGACCTATTCCCTGTGAGAGGGAAAACCCGAGCCAGTTTAGTGAAGGACTTACAGGATTGACCACTCAATTTAGGATCCGTCCGACTCAGAGGCCCTCTGTGTATCTTGTTAGCACTATTTTTGTACAGTGGTGTTCGGCTAATCCATCCACTAACCTGCCTTACCCTTAGGTGAGCAGTACGGATTTGTATCAGGTTTGCTCCCCTAGACAGGTTGCCAACCAAGGCTGACGAGTCCCATCCACCCGGATTTGTATAAGGTTGTCTCCCCTAGATGAGTTGCCGACCAAGGCTAACGAGTCCAATCCACCCGATGGGGTATGTGCCTGAATATTATACATACAGTACATACATAAAAGACTATTGATAGCTAATACAGAACTTTATCCATGTTACATTGTGTCATAGCTAATACCCCAAATTTCTTGGTACAGGTATTGAAAATTTGAATGTTTTTTATTAATAATATACAAGTATAAGATGACAATGTAGATATATTTACTATATTTTATTAAATAAACTTGATTAAGATGGGTGGATGGGACTCGTTAGCCTTGGTCGGCAACTCATCTAGGGGAGACAACCTTATACAAATCCGGGTGGATGGGACTCGTCAGCCTTGGTTGGCAACCTGTCTAGGGGAGTAAATCTGATACAAATCCGTACTGCTTACCTAAGGGAAAGGCAGGTTAGTGGATGGATTAGCCGAACACCACTGTAGAAAAATAGTGTTAACAAGATATACAGAGGGCCTCGGAGTCGGACGGATCCTAAATTGAGTGGTCAATCCTGTAAGTCCTTCAATAAACTGGCTCAAGTTGTCCCTCTCACAGGGAATAGGTCCGCTTGGGGGCATTCTGTGTATGGCCACCCTCGTAAGGGGAGTAAGGCGTCCGACAATAGATAGATTAAGAAACAAGGTAAATTTGGCATACAGAAAGGAAAACTTTTGAGTGCTTAGTTGAAGTATATCTAAAAAACATAAAAAAAAACTTTATGATATAGATAGACAGAGGAACCATGTGTTTTTTTCCATGGTCCTCCTTAGTGTGTGATACCCAGGGAAAAGCACAGATGATGAAAAAAGTAACTAATTAACAGTCTTAAAACAAAACTTCTAGTACCCACCTTGACCCACACTCAGACAGATAGCAATCCACCGAACCAAAGCGTGACTTGGGAATGACAAACTTGTCATTCTTCAGCGGCTCAATACCTCGCTCCTCTCTGGTCCGATCATCCACTGAGCCGGCCACCGTGTTCCACCGACAGTCTACATCAGCCAGGTACCCTCGGTAGATTGGTGACGCTGCGGTGAGGGCAAGCTGTGTAGAAAAAGGGAAAGAGATGAAAATGAAAGAAGGTAAATAATAATAATAACAATGTTCAGGTTATATATTAAGCACCATTTCTCTGTAGCTCTCACTGTGATTCAAATAGTGCTCGACCACAGTTTAATACCAGACACTATTACCCATTTCCTTGCTCAAGGGAAATGGTACTGGCTACCAGTGTACCGGTATGCAAAAATCCTTAAGGTTCGAGTGCAGGATTGAACTGGAGTCTTCCCAAGTGGGAGGCCGAGACGTTCTCTACAGTACATAGACAGTAGTACATACATGTACTGTACATACATACTGTATATACCGGTACAAACATTTAACCCGTTGAGCCCCGGCTAGTTATAATATTTTGTTCACCCCAGTCCCAAGCCATTTTCACTTCTTTTTTTTTTTTGCTAAAATGGAAGACAAGGATAAGAAATGAAAAAAAAAAAAAAAAACAAAAAAAAAAAAAAATCACCTCGGACATTTTTTTTTGGGGGGGGGGGAGCCTCAAACAAATTTGTTGAGCCAAAATGGAAGAGAATGGTGAGAAATGAACACAAAAATAAAAAATAAACTCATTTCGGTCATTTGGGGGGGGGGGGTTCAATAGTTCGTCTCCCCCGCATGACCACCCGCCCGGGAGCACTAGGGTAAAAACTGAGTATGGCATTGTATGGCATACATCCTAAGGAGTATCTCACATAAATCTCAAGCCTCTAGCTCCCATACGACCGGAGTAATGAAGGTTCAAAGTGGCGGTGAACTAAGGGTGTAAACTATCCCCACTAAGCCCACCACCACCAGCCGCGCGGCTGTCTCGGCCCGCTCACACCTACTGGCCCGGCTCCCACACACACTACGGTACCTCCCCCTCCTATTCTCCCGCCATTTCCTACCTTACGAGCCACGTAAGTGTTTTTTATATGTCGGACGCACGTGATGCGTCGCTGGGAGTTGGTGATCAAACACTACCGACGCAACACGTGCGACGCTGGGTCTCACCGGGTTAAAGACCGAGTACTTCACACGGAGTGCAGTTCCAGTCGCACATACTAATGGCAGCGCTCCAGGCAGCCCTTTTCAGAGCTGCCTCACTTGTCAGTTTATTTAATGTTTATTTTATTTATATATATATATATATTTTTTTTTTATGCCACGTGTTTCTTGGTCAGCCCCTTGGTGCAGCTCCCTCCACGTTCACAAAACTTGCATCTTATCACCCAACTTAGTTCATCCATTCTCTCCACATGTCCAAACCATCCAAGCCTACTAGTACGCATCTCATCAATGGTACTCTTGATACCTAACTGTCTCCTTAGCTTCTCACTAGATATCCTATCTTGTAGTTCGGTCCCACACATCAATCTCCCCATTCTCATCTTGTTACATTCCATTCTGTTGATATCATCCACTTTGACAGTGTAGTGGATAACTTACCTAGGTACAGTATTGTACTAGCATCTCAAAATAATGAGAACGTTTAAAGTCGTTGAGTAAAGAATTCACAGTACTGTAAAGTCATAGTACACACTGTAATTACTTATAAGTACCGCATGTTTGTTTGGTTTTAAAGCCTACATTGGTCCCTCTGGTAGTGCTACTTGAAGAACCACTGTATATCCACCAAGCGGCTCGCTTGGTGTAGTGACTAGCGTCTCGGACTTCCACCCAGAAGGCCCGGGTTCGCGCCCACGCTCGGCGCATTAAAGATTTTTCACAAGCACTGAGTCGTTACCATCCCTCATGAGCAAAGGGATGGGGTAGTAGTACAGGACCCCAATGGAAATACGCCTAATCGGCCTTATTGAGCTATCCTTAGCTAGCTTAGCATGCGCTAGCTTTAAGAACTATTATTATTATTATTATCCATGATAGTTTGGCTCAGCCTCTGTGTAACTTATGATAGTTCTCCAAGGGGCAGAGTCACTGCTCTGAAGGACATAGTCTGTGCATTAACACCACTTTATGCAAGAGTATAGTATTCTCCAAAGTATTAAAAAAAAAAAATGTTTTACATTATGGCACTTTTACCGCTGAGATGTATAATATGGAATGCTGCAGTCTCACCATGATAGGACAGAGCGGTGTCAAGTGATCGTAGAGAACACGAGCCTCGTTGACATTGCATGCCTGGAATGTCATCTGAAGGCAACAGCAGCCCATCCCAAAGCCCATCGCATCCATGTATATGTGGTCCTCCTTGACCTTTGCGTTACCACCGTCTCCGTGCTGCGAGAGATCCTCCAGGAATGGTCGTGGGGTCTTGAGATCAATGTAGACTGTAAGATATAATGAACATTCAGTTAATATTAAGGATGTGGAAGATTTAATAGGAATTACATCTAAAGAATTTGGTAATATGGATTGCCTCTCTTTTGTATATGTTTATCATATCATCTGTCAAAACAGTAAAGATACTATTGCCCAGAATTATAAATTACGATTCTCTTTTATATGTTTCCCGATTATTTTGTTTAGAACCACTCACTTGGGCTCTATATTCTCTTACTTGGAATGTATATGCCGATATTCTCTTTGCGTCTCTCCCGAATGTTGCGCGTGAGGGTCTTGAAGCGAGGGTGGCAGTGCGTGATGACATCGTCGTGGAAGAAGAGGGACTGTGTAACTCCGACCTTTGGAGTCGGTCTGGTACTGGGGTGTGTAAAGTCATGGCAGCCCAGTCTGAAAAGTAGATAATTATTTACCATTTTTACCATGGATTGTTATAATATTCTAAAGAGCTAATTTACAGGACAGTACCGGTACTCAAAATATATGTACAGTATATACTCAGGCACATACCCCATTGCTGGGGGTGGCTAGATATTGTATTTTGAATCCCTCCAATGGGTTTACAGGCACTGAAAGTGCCCTCATATCTCAAATGGCCGTCTGGAAGGCAATACCGAGATCGAATCGCAGAGCCCGGGTGGCCTGCTGGAAAGCAAATGGTTATTACATGGCTTATTAAAACCATGCAAGAGAAAGTTTTGTTGTTGTTGTTGTTGTTGTTCCCCAAGCTGCCTGGCCGAACAGCCCCAAGGCCCCGAGCAATTCCAAGGCCATAACCGAGTGCCCCCACAGAACCCTCCCCGCCGACCACAATAAAGCCTGGGTGACCGAAGCCACTCCATGGCGGGGGGCCGAGGAGGGTGCGGAAACGCCCGGGAAACCAAAGCCCCACCCAGGGCCCTGTGCTCCTCAGCAAGTATGAAGAGAAAGTTGAGGGGCAAGGGAAAAATGTGACGCTTTGGCTTCCAATCTTGGTAGATTGGGAGGTCAATCCACGGAAGAGACGCCGGCACTTGAGATCTAGAAAATATATAAGTTAAAGGAAAAGTCAGAGTAAGCTATGGGTATGGCAGAGATTGCTCAGCTCTCACTCTGATAGACCAGCCCATCACCACATGACTAGAACCCAATCCTCTCAGCATCAGCTAGGAAAGGCCCTAGAAAGCCGCCTTTGGCGGGGGGATAGCTCCCCTATTTCAACCCCCTTCGGGGTTGGGCACCCGCCCAGAGAAAGTTTTGTTGTCATGGCAGGCGGTCCGCGACGCACACAACACAAGTCAGCTGACTCGTGCTTGTAACACAGCCCAAGGCAATCGATTGATAATTTTTGGCAGACCAATTCGATGTATGAAAGCACTGTTCAGTGACATAAGAATGAATGCAATGGTAATATATATCAATAATCAATAATAATCCATAATAAATAATCAACACTTGAACGAGAGTAAACAAGCTTAAGTCGCTTGTGTCGGTATGGTGGACGAGCAATTAAACAATTCATGGTCAACGGGGCTAAACCACCACATTTATTTATCACCTCAAACGAGAACCATTTGGTGTACGATGTTCTAGTCTTCACGATTCGCAAGATGACAGTGAGTGCTGCCTGCTGATATATATATATATATATATATATATATATATATATATATATATATATATATATATATATATATAAATGTGTATATATATATATCTAACCTAGGCTAGGCCATTTAATTGCAGAGATATGGATATTGGAAGACGATGAAATTCCAACACCTACAGTTGGTATAGGATGTTCTAGTTTCACCATTCACAAGATAACAGCAAGTACTGAACTTTGCTTTATACCTAACATAGTTTAGGGCATTTCTTTGCGAGTTATTAACCTAAGAAGTGCGCATGGGGGATATGAGACACCACACTCCTGTGCTGACGTATTTGAGCTGTTCCCATCACTAACATCGTTATTTTACTATAAATAGCATTAATACTTATCCATATGCGCCTATTATAGGTTGATTATAAAGGTATTAACCTGTTACAACAATAAAACAAGTGGAAACAGTGTTTGGATGGTCAAAATCGGCGATACAGGCCGGGAGTTACATAATGTATGGCTGAGGCAACCTCCCTGTCCTCCTCCCCTCCCCTTGTCTGGAGAGACACTGTTACACAATAGTCTCTCTCGCTCTTTCCCACGCTTGGTAACAGTGATAACAACGCCATGCTACCAACTCGCTAATGTTAGCACGAAAATAGACCACAGAATAAGGGAATAACAGGGAAAATAGGTGATAACTGAAGGAGGGGAGGAAAGTGGGGAAGGAGGGGAGGTGGAGGAGTGATATTTGGCATGGCCCAGGGGCCAAAAAAAAAAAAAAAAAAAAAAAAATTTGGGTGTATTAAATGGATTTTTTTTTTCCCTTACTCTTAACCTGACAAGCGCTAAATAGACCTAGGGGCTAGGGTAGTTATTTGTGCATTTCTAGCCTTGGATTCTGACAGAATTCGTTATATTTACAATATAGAGCATTATTTGTTTTCGGTATGCTTTTATTTTACATATATGATGTATATATGAACCTTCAAGAGTGCTAAAATAAGTGGGAAAAGCATTTGGGTGGTGAAAAACGAAGATATTGGCCACCCGGTCATAATCTCAGGCGAGAGAGAGCCACAGGCAACCCTCCTCTCTCGCTGTCTGTGAGGTAACTGAGACGAGCGGGGCGGTGTGGGCCGGTGTCTGGGTGTTGCATAACGATCTTTTCTGCAACCCACTTGTGCTACATTATCGCGGGAGAGAAAAATAACCGATAAATGGTGATAATAAGAGGAAAAATAGGTGATAATTGAGGAGGGGAGGGAGGGGGGAATAAGGTGGGGAAGGAGGGGAGGGGGGTGGGTGAGATTTACATGGATGAGTACTGGAGGGGAATTATCTCACCTAGAGACAAATTCCTTTGTTTTGATAGGCCCTTTTTTTTTATGGAAGGCTTTTTTTATGGTCTTGCTTCCGTGAGGCCTATCGCGTTCCCTATAGGAAGCCTTCCGTGAGGCCTATCGCGCTTGCCGGGTTAAGTCTTCCGCAGTCCGCCGGGGGAACTCTTAAGAGTCTCCCCGCAGTTCCCGGGTTAATACGAGAAAATTACAAATAGGAATAAGACAAAACTAAAGTATTGACCCCTGACAATGATGGGGTTCGTCTGGGAATACGAACCAAAGATTCAAATAGGTGCATAGCTATTATGGCCTAAGGCTGTACCTCTACTTGTGCAATAAATATTTTAGCTGTGTTACAGCTTAATATTGTAAGTGGGAGTCTTCAACATGTGCTCGGGTTTATGAGAACCATTAACATTCATAATTAAATAATAAATATATTATCAATAACCATCAAAATATAAGATTAGGTACAGTATATTAATTACAGAAAAAATGAAAAATAGCAACATTCAATACATAATTAAATTAATAATAATAATAAACTAACAGAATTAACTGAAATAATCAGTTAATAATCAGCCGTCCATACTGAAGGGGTCGCCGTCCATCGGAACAGTAATGCATATTGACGCCGCCCTACCTCCTGTCGACGCCGTTCGTCGGGTCGTTGTCAACGCGCTACGCCGCAGATCGGCACTCCAGCGGCGACCTAGGTCTCGCCTTCAGTCCTGCATGGGCGCCGCTCTACCCCGTCAGGCGGCGTGGCCATCCATACTGCGTCCCGTCCAAAACTCAGCCCCCCAAATCCTTAAGCTCTCCGCCGAAGGTCGGCACTCCTGACCACGACTAAAGGTCGTGGTCAGTCTTGGCTCAAGTCGGCATGGTGTGACGCCTGCTTTACTCTAACTCTCTCTTACTCTCTTTTTCTCACTCCTCTCTACCTCTTATACCTACCTCGGGAAACAGGTAAGCGACAATAAAAGCTCATCAGGCTGCAGTAAACTCTGGACCTCACTGCGCCTGAAGCTCATATTATGTTCCACAATGTTGAAGTGCTGTACCAGGGATCCGTAGGGATGGCCTGGGGTCCCCTCTACCATGTACTCTGCATACTCTGGCCGCCATAGAGACCGCACCTCCCTGGGGAAAGGTAATAATAATAATAATAATAATAATAATAATAATAATAATAATAATAATAATAATAATAATATAATAATAATAACAATAATAATAATAATAATAATAATAATAATAATACAAAACACCTGTAATAATATTAATAAAAATCAATTTTTTCGAGGGGAATTCCTTAGTGCTTGGAACACATTATCCCAGAAGGGGTGTCACTAATGTCTGCTAATTCAAGGTTCTTATTTAGTGATGAGTGAAAGAAAACATTGAGTGTGATGAGATTCCACTAATATATTCTTCCAAATACGGGTTCTCTCGGTTGTGAGCCGAGCGTGCTTCTAACTACACCAACGGTCATTAATATCTTCAGTGCGCTAATGTTGACAATGTATTAATGTCAGTGTTTTTATCTTTTATAATTCATTAGCGCACCACAATGTAAGGCTTATTTTACCCCTGTAGAGCGGGAAAATTGGCCTGAATCAGCTTCATTTCCTGCTCATTTTCATGCATAAGCAAGAGCCAGAGCATAATACAATTATATATCCGTGAAAGTATCGTAATAGAGCTTTCCAATGACACCTGAATCATCTCTGTAAGACGTCTGGTTGTCTTGCAATGATCTTGCATAGGTCGGCCAAAATCGCTTAAAATGAGCGGTTTTGAGCTGTTTTCGCTATGTGTAACGCTGCAGCGGTGCGAGAGAACTATCTCTAACACTTCAGTATGCGCCCCGACTACGTGGGCTCCGGATGAGGTCCTCCCGCACTGCCTGCAACAGCTTGCCTCGCTCCCAAGCCACATAATAGCTGGAAATCAGCGCCGCAGATTTCCGGCTAGTGGAAAGTGGTTAATGACTCTGATATCTTACTATATTTTTTAGTAACCAAACTGGGTTCGATACCGAACTGATCATCTCACAAAAATCCTAAGACCCACTGCTAGGATTGAACTGGGGACTACTCAGTTACAAGACCGTCATTCTACCCATTGAGACAATAGATGTACCCCACTTGTCTGAATTATTTCAGTCAAGTTGAGTTTTACATTCAATATCGGACACCAGTTTTATCTCTATTACAGCAATAATAATGATGTTGTATCAGACAAGTGATTAGCATTACTGAATACAAATTCCCTGGCCTACAATTGTTTCCTAGATTACACTAGGAAACTATTGCCTATTTAATAACATATTTAAAAGCCAGCTTCTAAATGTTATTAAATAGGCAGGGTTGAGTATTGTTTATCAAGGTAGGCTATGTGCTATTAACATTTTAATAGACAGCTGGAGATATTTATCCAAAGATGACATAAGCGTAAGAAAAATTAAGGGCATATGCTAAGCCACACGCATCTCCATTATCGTTGTCCTTTGGAGCCTGTGGTGGCCGAGTAACTCAGCCCGTACTCTGGGAATACTGTACTACATATTATCTCCCCGGATGGCACGTAACAATGTCCACAACTCCACTAACTCCAGGTTCCTCTTTACTGCTAGGTGAACAGAGGCACTGGGAGTAAGGAGACTGCCCCATTGCCTCTTCCTGCTCAGGAATCAAATGCGATTCCTCTCGGTTGTAAGTCAAGCGAGCTAACCAGTATGCAATTAGATAAACTTAACGTAGGTGTTTTTTTCTTTAAATATTGGTGACTAATTAATTTATCCATTCATTCATTATACCCTACTCAAAAGGTTGAAGCATCAGAAGCCTTACAAAGGAATTCTGAAGCATGTTAGGAGTCTTGTATAGTAGGTTTTCCAGGCCCTATCCTCAGGAACAGAGGATTAATTAGAGATGTGGAGTTTATGCAGAGTAATAATTGAATACAGAAAGAAGAGTGTCTAAAAGTACAGAAGAATTTCTCTTGAGAATAACAGTGTACAGTACATTAACCCGTACAGCCCCAGCGACGCGTCTGACGCGTCGGCGATGTATGTAACGCACAGCCCCAGCGACGCGTCTGACGAGTCACCCTAATTGCTCCGACCGTAACCTCAGGTGTAGCCACTCGAGAGGGCTCAGATTTGTATGGGAACTGTGTACGTATCCCACGCAACCGTGCCGATGGTTGAAAACTCTCAAAGTCCACGTGCGTGAGTGTGCAATAACCTGTTTTTTGGGGGTAATTGCCTTCAATTTTTTACTCTTGTAAAATACGTTTTCGGGGGCTCTGTAGGACCATTCTTTAAGCTTTTTGAGCGGTTTTTCGTGGTTTTTCCTTCATTCCTAACCCATTCGCTATTGTTTCTGAAATAATTTTTTTTTTTGAAAACCGGCCGGATTCTGGTGAACAAACATTACAAAACTAGCCGGGGCTCCACGGGTTAAAGCACTCATTGCAGTAATATAGCTTTATCTGTGGCCAACAATTAAGTTATCTTAGCAATTTTCTTTTGGTTATCATTGACACCTAAATGGCACGGAAGGTCTTAAAATTGACAACGAAATGGGTTTAAAGGTGCTAAAATTGCCAAACTAATGGGCCGAACGTCTTATAATCTCAAAACTAATGGTACTAAACATGAGGGAGATAGTGGACCAGAAAAGTGGCCCATCTCCCCTTAAAATCACAGGTAGTACAAAGGAGTACAAAGGAAATCAAGCAACAACATATCTAGTGACCCTTCTAGGCTGCTTGTCCTCCAAAACACTGAGGATCAAGTGTCCAAACAGTGGTTTAGAGTGGGTAAGGGAACATTGGAAAGGGAACTACTGCCCTGCCACTAACGTGGCAGGACTAGGAAGTTAGTAGGGGACATATGGGTTAGTAACTGAGGGGAGGATAAAGTTATTCATTTACAAACGCAGTCAGTCGCGGGTTTGATGCGAGATATTTGTCTAGGCGGAATTTAAATGAATCAACGGTGATGCAGTCTATAACGTCTCGGGGAAGCCCATTCCACAAGTTGACAACTCGATTGAAGAAGAAATTCTTAGATTCGTGCGAGTTAAAAGATTTACCAATAATTTTGCAACCGTTTCCCCGCGTGTAATTAGATTGGTCGATAGTGAAGTACTTACTACAGTTCATATTGTCAATGCCTTTGATGATTTTGAACACTTGAATTAAGTCGCCTCTTAATCTGCGCTGGGTTAAAGGAAATAGATTTAATTCTCCAAGACGCTCTTCGTATGGTTTGTTCTTTAGGCTAGGTATCATTTTGGTAACTCTACGTTGAACTCGTTCTAGCTTGTTTATATCTTTTTGGTAATAAGGGCACCAGGATTGAACGCAGTATTCCAGAAGAGGGCGGACTAAGGAATTGTAAAGGGTTAGGATAACTTCTTTGGATTTATGCTCAAATGACCTGCCTATAAAGCCAATTATTTTGTTTGCCTTCTTAACAACTTCTGAACATTGTTGACTCGGTTTTAGGTTACTCGATATTGTTACTCCCAGATCAGTTTCTCTGTTTCCATTCTTAAGCTGAGTGCCATTCATCGAATAGTTTGCTTTCTCATTTAGGTATCCGACATGTAGTACTTTACATTTATCCGCATTGAAACTCATTTGCCAAATTTGGGCCCAACATGACAATTTATCTAGATTGTGTTGCATATCGTCAACTTGTTCTTTTGAGAGTACGCTATTTGCAATTTTTGTATCGTCAGCAAATTTTGAGATTGTGCAGGTGAGACCCTCATCTATGTCGTTGATGTAAATTAGAAAGAGAATTGGTCCTAGTACCGATCCCTGGGGTACCCCGCTACTTACATTGGTCCATTTAGATGCCTTACCGTTTATGACTACCCTTTGCTTTCTGTTGCTGAGCCAATTTTCTATCCATTTCAACACACCGTCTTGTATTCCATGCGCTTTTAGTTTTAGCAGTAAACGTTTGTGGGGAACTTTGTCAAAGGCCTTTTGAAAATCAAGGTATATAATATCTACAGCTTTACTCTCATCGTAGAGGTTGAGGATATCGTGGAAGAAGTCTAAGAGGTTTGTTAAACAGGAACGTTTTTTACGAAAGCCGTGTTGAGTATCTTTAAGTATGTTATTTTCCTCCAAGTGATTTACGAGTCTGTCTCTTATGACCGTTTCTAGCATTTTACATACAACTGAGGTTAAGCTAATTGGACGATAGTTACTGGGTAGGGATTTGCTGCCTTTTTTGAATATCGGTGTTACGTTGGCTAGCTTCCACTGATCAGGCATAGTTCCAGACTGCAAGGATTTATTGAATAGTAATGTCAGTGGTTTGGAGAGCTCATCCTTAGCTTCCTTTAGAACTCTAGGCGAGATTGTATCAGGTCCAGGCGTTTTATTTACCTTGAGTTTATCTAAACAATTCAATACTTCTCTCTCTGTAACGGTGATATTGCTTAGAACATCTGAATTATCAATCTGAATCGGCGATGGTGTAGGGATATCACTGAGGTCTTCTGTTGTAAAAACTGATGCAAAGAAGGTATTGAGGGCATTACTCATTTGTACTTCGTCTTTGGTGTATTCTCCTTTTTCATCGACTAACGGTCCAACAGTTGAAGTAACTACTTTTTTCTTTCTGATATAACTATAGAATTCTTTCGGGTTTGTTTTACTTTTGATTCGCAATATGTAACTCTAAGGTCTTTTTACTTTGCTTAATTAACTTTTTGGCTTTGCGTCGTAGCTCTACAAATTTCACCCGTTCTTCGTCATTTTGTGAGGATTTTAATCTATCATTAGCAAATTTTTTAGCAAGCAGGCAGTTTGAAATATCTTTATTCCACCATTTGGGCTTATTATTATGGCCTGGACGCCGTATTTTCGATGGTATGCAGTCTTGCACTGCTTTTAGGTAAGTGGTTTCGAATAACTTCCAAGATGTATTTATGTCGTTATTGTTAATTAAAAAGCTCCAGTCAGTTTCTTTAAACATAGCTCTAAGTTTATGGAAGTTTGCTTTCTTGAAATTAGGGACTTTTTCGATGCTACTATTTGGTTCGTTACTAGTAAACTTTAAAGTGAAAGTTATCGTACGATGGTCGCTGTTACTGAATTCATCACCAACATTCAAATTCTCTATCAATTCTTCTTTTGTTGCAAGTACAATGTCAAGAACGTTATTACCACGGGTCGGCGTTCGAACAAATTGATAAAGCGAACTCTCTTGCAAGTTCGTATACAAGTCATGTCCGGAGTGTGAAGTAAGAGTATCGCCCCACTTGGTCACAGGTAAATTAAAGTCGCCAAAAATTACGGTATCTTGTGAGTTACTTACATCTGCAATTTGTTCGTAAATTTCTCGGTCAGTTTGCACTGATTGAGCTGGAGGTCTGTATATTAACGCAAGTATTATTTTTGTACCTTTATTATTCTTTATTAGCACAAAAGATGTGTCGACGTTCACAATTTGAGGTTTTGACACGAGGGTCGGGTTAAGACTTTCTTTGATATAAAATAAAACGCCACCTCCATTTTTATTTATTCGGCTGTTCTCAAACATTACATAACCGGGAAGTGAATACTCTGCTAAAAAGTCTCTATCTTCTGTATTGAGCCAAGATTCTGTTATGCCAATCACATCATAATTTTCTGTAAACACTAATAATAGGTAGGTATGAGGTTGTGGCTAATACTCAGGCATACATACATACTTACTGCATACAACTAATGAACATTTGAAGTAGAAAAGCCCAATTTACTGAAGACTTCAAATAAAATGACACTACAGTATATTGACTGATGATTTGCAATTAATTAATTCATGTAAATGTGTGCTAGACGTTGGGATCACATAGTATTATTAGTCTCAAATTTAGACATGATAAGTGAGGCAGCCCACAACAGGGCTGCCTGGAACACCATCATTAGGATGTGTAATTGAAACCGCACCTCCATAACTCAATTCATTGTTGCGTCTGTAGTGACTGGGTACACGATAGATGTAGTGGAGCTAGAGGACCTTTGACAAGAATCATAGACTTTGAATGTGCAGTGTGTAAGGGAGATCTTGTGTTAAATGACCCGCCTGTCAGTGTTGATTTCGACAGTGTAACACTGGAGTGTGTGAATAAGATCTGCTACCTGAGCGATACGGTTTGCCGGAGGTGGCGCTGAAGCTGGCTCCATTGCTAGAGTCAGAAGTGGTTGGGGAAAGTTTAAAGAGCTGTTGCCACTCCTGACCATGAGAGCTTCCACCCCACCTTAAAGGGAAGGTGTATACCTTGTGTGTTAGGAGCGCGATGACCTATGCCTCGGAGATGTGGCCGGTTAAAGCGGAGGATATCAATAGAATGGAACGGGATGAGAAGAGAATGGTAAGATGGATGTGTGGGGTTCATCTCAGGGACGGGGTATCGAGCGAGGAATTAAGAAGGTGCCTGGGTATTAGGAGTGTCATACACACGAGCCGACTTGGTTGGTATGGACATGCGGAGAGGATGGATGATCTGAACTAGGTGAAGAAATGCCGGACTGTGAACGTGGGGGGAGCTGCGAATAGCGGTGGACCTAATGAAGTGGGCTCGGGTACTCGGTCCGATCTCAAAATAAAGAACTTGACAACAGAGGCACCCCTTGACAGGGCCGCCTGGAAAGCCGCCATTTAGGACGTGAGACTAACCACATTCTCTGTAGACAAAATGGTATTTCAACTTGTATGTATGTATACATACAGTTTCATCACAGTTTCATCAATCACACTGGCAAAGTAGGCTAACCTGTTAATAATGAAATAATTCAGGATAAAGCAATGTTCAAGCTAGATATTTGAAGTCATTACATAGAAATTATATTAATTAATATTTATAAATTATGTAGTTCTTTCATTTCTATTTTCATATTATATAGTTTTTCCATAAGCTAAACTTCTATATAATTATTTGGTATAATGCACTAAAGGACATAATAAATAAGTAAATAAATAGAAACAAATATATATACTCTAGGCCTATTTATATAACTTGACATTACATTTTTATGACAGCAATATAATGTTAAAGTTATATAAAATTATTTTCATATCACAAGAAAATGTATGCCAGACATGGGAGATAGATATTTTGATAGCACACCATAGATATTCGAGATATAATAATATTGATAGGCTATAGTGTACAGTACAGTACTTACTTTATTGCCATGTTCTCATTTATATATATTCTTTGTAAATATATACTATACATAAAAATGTAGCCTACATTTAAATTGTATTGACATGCTCTCATTTTTATATTGTAATATATATATATATATATATATATATATATATATATATATATATATATATATATATAAGATTTCACGATTTCATGTTAATTAGTAAAGATTTAGTTCAATGATATAGAACCATTTACATAATACTGTACATAATAGAGACTACTATTAATACTCTTACAATACACACTTACTTGGTTATTATAAGCCTTATGTAATCATTTGTATTAATAAATATACTTTTTTATTGCACTATTTTCATAAGAATTCTATTATCTCAATAATGGTAAGATTCCTAAAATGATTTTAATAATAATCTTATACACAATATATATATTTCCCAAAAGTACAAATTAAAGTTTTGATTGATTGATAGATTACAATAGCGAAGTCATGATGGACAACAGCCTGTATAACCTTTAACACCAGATAACACAAAATCACCACATAAGTATAGTACAGTATACACATTCTAATTTATCTACTGATATAAAATAATCAGGCATTTAATGATGAGCAAGGTTCTAGGTAAAGTACAAAAATATATAATAATGGATGTGTCAGGAATTTGGATTCTTGAGGATGAATATTTCTCGCCAAGTTAAAATAAACTGACTCGCTGAGTATCGTTGATGCACTACAGTATTTTGCTCCTAGAAATGTTTGTTTTCACTTTATGGCATTTGTTAATTGAGTTCTTAGGTAGCTATAAGATAGATGTAGTGAAGGGGATATGGGTTGCAGTGAGAGATGTTCTCAACTTCTCAGGTAGTTATAAGATAGATGTAGTGTAGGGGATATAGATTGCATTGAGAGATGTTCTCAGGTTGCCTCGCTCCCAAGCCACATAATAGCTGGAAATCAGCGCCGCAGATTTCCGGCTAGTGGAAAGTGGTTAATGACTCTGATATCTTACTATATTTTTTAGTAACCAAACTGGGTTCGATACCGAACTGATCATCTCACAAAAATCCTGAGACCCACTGCTAGGATTGAACTGGGGACTACTCAGTTACAAGACCATCATTCTACCCATTGAGACAATAGATGTACCCCACTTGTCTGAATTATTTCAGTCAAGTTGAGTTTTACATTCAATATCGGACACCAGTTTTATCTCTATTACAGCAATAATAATGATGTTGTATCAGACAAGTGATTAGCATTACTGAATACAAATTCCCTGGCCTACAATTGTTTCCTAGATTACACTAGGAAACTATTGCCTATTTAATAACATATTTAAAAGCCAGCTTCTAAATGTTATTAAATAGGCAGGGTTGAGTATTGTTTATCAAGGTAGGCTATGTGCTATTAACATTTTAATAGACAGCTGGAGATATTTATCCAAAGATGACATAAGCGTAAGAAAAATTAAGGGATATGCTAAGCCACACGCATCTCCATTATCGTTGTCCTTTGGAGCCTGTGGTGGCCGAGTAACTCAGCCCGTACTCTGGGAATACTGTACTACATATTATCTCCCCGGATGGCACGTAACAATGTCCACAACTCCACTAACTCCAGGTTCCTCTTTACTGCTAGGTGAACAGAGGCACTGGGAGTAAGGAGACTGCCCCCTTGCCTCTTCCTGCTCAGGAATCAAATGCGATTCCTCTCGGTTGTAAGTCAAGCGAGCTAACCAGTATGCAATTAGATAAACTTAATGTAGGTGTTTTTTTCTTTCAATATTGGTGACTAATTAATCTATCCATTCATTCATTATACCCTACTCAAAAGGTTGAAGCATCAGAAGCCTTACAAAGGAATTCTGAAGCATGTTAGGAGTCTTGTATAGTAGGTTTTCCAGGCCCTATCCTCAGGAACAGGATTAATTAGAGATGTGGAGTTTATGCAGAGTAATAATTGAATACAGAAAGAAGAGTGTCTAAAAGTACAGAAGGATTTCTCTTGAGAATAACAGTGTACAGTACATTAAAGCACTCATTGCAGTAATATAGCTTTATCTGTGGCCAACAATTAAGTTATCTTAGCAATTTTCTTTTGGTTATGATTGACACCTAAATGGCACGGAAGGTCTTAAAATTGACAACGAAATGGGTTTAAAGGTGCTAAAATTGCCAAACTAATGGGCCGAACGTCTTATAATCTCAAAACTAATGGTACTAAACAAGAGGGAGATAGTGGACCAGAAAAGTGGCCCATCTCCCCTTAAAATCACAGGTAGGTAGGTATAAGGGAGTGGCTAATACTCAGGCATACTTACATACTTACTGTACATACATAAATACTGCATACAACTAATGAACATTTGAAGTAGAAAAGCCCAATTTACTGAAGACTTCAAATAAAATGACACTATATTGACTGATGATTTGCAATTAATTAATTCATGTAAATGTGTGCAAGACGTTGGGATCACATAGTATTATTAGTCTCAAATTTAGACATGATAAGTGAGGCAGCCCACAACAGGGCTGCCTGGAACACCATCATTAGGATGTGTAACTGAAACCGCACCTCCATAACTCAATTCATTGTTGCGTCTGTAGTGACTGGGTACACAATAGATGTAGTGGAGCTAGAGGACCTTTGACAAGAATCATAGACTTTGAATGTGCAGTGTGTAAGGGAGATCTTGTGTTAAATGACCCGCCTGTCAGTGTTGATTTCGACAGTGTAACACTGGAGTGTGTGAATAAGATCTGCTACCTGAGCGATACGGTTTGCCGGAGGTGGCGCTGAAGCTGGCTCCATTGCTAGAGTCAGAAGTGGTTGGGGAAAGTTTAAAGAGCTGTTGCCACTCCTGACCATGAGAGCTTCCACCCCACCTTAAAGGGAAGGTGTATACCTTGTGTGTTAGGAGCGCGATGACCTATGCCTCGGAGACGTGGCCGGTTAAAGCGGAGGATATCAATAGAATGGAACGGGATGAGAAGAGAATGGTAAGATGGATGTGTGGGGTTCATCTCAGGGACGGGGTATCGAGCGAGGAATTAAGAAGGTGCCTGGGTATTAGGAGTGTCATACACACGAGCCGACTTGGTTGGTTTGGACATGCGGAGAGGATGGATGATCTGAACTAGGTGAAGAAATGCCGGACTGTGAACGTGGGGGGAGCTGCGAATAGCGGTGGACCTAATGAAGTGGGCTCGGGTACTCGGTCCGATCTCAAAATAAAGAACTTGACAACAGAGGCACCCCTTGACAGGGCCGCCTGGAAAGCCGCCATTTAGGATGTGAGACTAACCACATTCTCTGTAGACAAAACGGTATTTCAACTTGTATGTATCTATGTATGTACGGTATACAGTTTCATCACAGTTTCATCAATCACACTGGCAAAGTAGGCTAACCTGTTAATAATGAAACAATTCCAGGATAAAGCAATGTTCAAGCTAGATATCTGAAGTCATTACATAGAAATTATATTAATTAATATTTATAAATTATGTAGTTCTTTCATTTCTATTTTCATATATAGTTTTTCCATAAGCTAAACTTCTATATAATTATTTGGTATGAATGCACTAAAGGACATAATAAATAAGTAAATAAATAGAAACAAATATATATACTCTAGGCCTATTTATATAACTTGACATTACATTTTGATGACAGCAATATAATGTTAAAGTTATATAAAATTATTTTCATATCACAAGAAAATGTATGCCAGACATGGGAGATAGATATTTTGATAGCACACCATAGATATTGGAGATATAATAATATTGATAGGCTATAGTGTACAGTACAGTACTTACTTTATTGACATGGTCTCATTTATATATATTCTTTGTAAATATATACAGTACTATACATAAAAACGTAGCCTACATTTAAATTGTATTGACATGCTCTCATTTTTATATTGTAATATATATATATATATATAAGATTTAACGATTTCATGTTAATTAGTAAAGATTTAGTTCAATGATATAGAACCATTTACATAATACTGTACATAATAGAGACTACTATTAATACTCTTACAATACACACTTACTTGGTTATTATAAGCCTTATGTAATCATTTGTATTAATAAATATACTTTTTTATTGCACTATTTTCATAAGAATTCTATTATCTCAATAATGGTAAGATTTCCTAAAATGATTTTAATAATAATCTTATACACAATATATAATATTATATTTCCCAAAAGTACAAATTAAAGTTTTGATTGATTGATAGATTACAATAGCTAAGTCATGATGGACAACAGCCTGTATAACCTTTAACACCAGATAACACAAAATCACCACATAAGTATAGTACAGTATACACATTCTAATTTATCTACTGATATAAAATAATCAGGCATTTAATGATGAGCAAGGTTCTAGGTAAAGTACAAAAAAATGGATGTGTCAAATGGATGTGTCAGGAATTTGGATTCTTGAGGATGAATATTTCTCGCCAAGTTAAAATAAACTGACTGAGTATCGTTGATGCACTACAGTATTTTGCTCCTAAAAATGTTTGTTTTCACTTTATGGCATTTGTTAATTGAGTTCTTAGGTAGCTATAAGATAGATGTAGTGAAGGGGATATGGGTTGCAGTGAGAGATGTTCTCAACTTCTCAGGCAGTTATAAGATAGATGTAGTGTAGGGGATATAGATTGCATTGAGAGATGTTCTCAGGTTGCCTCGCTCCCAAGCCACATAATAGCTGGAAATCAGCGCCGCAGATTTCCGGCTAGTGGAAAGTGGTTAGGCCTAATGACTCTGATATCTTATTAGGCCTATATCTATATGTTCTCAGGTAGTTATAAGGTAGATGTAGTGTAGGGGATATAGGTTGTAGTGATAGATGTTCTTAGGTACCTATAAGATAGATGTAGTGTAGGGGGTATACATAGTGCAGGGGGCATAAAGTATAGTGAGAGATGTAATGTAAAAGAACAAATAGGGATGAAGGGAAGAAGGGGTCTGCCTCGTATGGGCCAATAGGCCTTCTGCAGATTTTAATTTGTTTTATGTTCTTATAAACTAATGCGGTAGGATACAACAAAGTTAAAGTGTTTCACACAATAAATTTTGTAGAATTGTGGCACAGATTTTTGCTTCAAGGGATTTATAATAAAATGGAAGAAACGGTTGCGAAATCCGAGAATGTAAGTCTGAAAGATATAAAAGAAGCTAACTTTTCAATGGGATGAAAGTAAAAATTGTGAAAGATGTATAAGGGGATAGCTTTTCAAAAAAGTAAAAGATGAATATGGAGCCAACTTCACAATACAAATGAAACTCACGTGGGGTTGGTTTCCTCGGCTTCTCTCAACACCTCCAGTAATTCGGATCCTCGAAGGCTGAGACGGGCTTTGCGATTCTTGTGGTCGAGCTTGATGATCATATACTCGATCTGCCAAAGGAGAGAGGGTAATGAGGATGAAAATAGCACACAAATACTCGTAATAAGAAAACATTTCAGGCTACCCATAACTATTAGATCAGGAAAGGTATAACTCGCTAATTATTGATCTCTCTCTCTCTCTCTCGTGAGTGTGAGTGTGTAATACAGTAGGCCTAATAATAATAATAATCGGGTTTTTCAATGTCAATTTCACCTCATTTAGGTATTTGGGCAGTGTGATGAGTAAAGATTGGAGTATGGAGGATAAGGTGCGGAAGAGGGTCCAATGGGGGAAGAGTGTTGTACGAACGCTGAATCAGTGACAAGGAATAGGGTGGTCAGCATTGAAGGTAAAAAAGTAATTGAAAGATAGTGTGGTAATCCCGACATTGGCGTGCGGGAGTGAAGCATGGATGTTGTTGGAGAGGCACTAATCAAGAGTTTGAGGGGTGGAAAGGAGTTACTTGAGAAGTGCATGTGGAGTTACATGGAGGGATAGATAGATGAATGAGGAAGTAAGAGAGAGGTGTGGTGTAGATGTGGATAAGCTGGAAAGGGTGAAAAGGAACACCTTGAGATAGTTTGGCCATGTGGAACGTATGGGAAGTGAGAAAATTAGAAAGAGACTGAACGAGAGTGAGGTGGAGGGAGGGAGAGGAAGACCGAGAGTTAGGTGGAATGATGGAGTTGAGAGGTATATGATTGGTTGAGAGGAGGGGCGTAGGCTGATAGGGGCCGGAGGTGCTTGGGGCGATTCATTCGTGGCCACCTCTTTGGGAATCATGGCGTCTGGTAATAGATAGATTTGTCAATATGTAAACAAGAGGCCTAATGTGTACCTATGTAAGGTTTGATTTGGTGCATAATACATAATAAATAACATAAATAAACATAATAACATAACATAATAAATAACATAAATAACATAATAAAACAGGTAGGCTACACTATTTAATTCTTAAAATATATTATCTCTCCGCACATAAATATTCGTGATAAACAGATTATAGAATGTCGGTAGCATTAACACAGGGAAAGATATACTGTACTGTAATAACTAACTCTAACTCACTCTCACTCTCTCCTCTAATGAAGAATTTTGGCAGGCAATATAAAGTTTGTGAAATTTGTGTTACCCTAGCCTAATTATAAACTGACAGTCTTTAGCCTGCTGTGACAAACAGTAATTATTAAAACTTATCGTATTAATTATTTAGTCTTGCACGTGTATAATTAGGCTTCTATAAATATTGATTAGTCCTCATCTCAATCCACTCAGGTCTCTCTCTCTCTCTCTCTCTCTCTCTCTCTCGGTAGGTAGGTAAATGTGTGTGTGTGCGTGAGTATGTGGGTAGGTAAGTGCGTGTGTGTATGGGTAGGTAAGTGTACGGTGTATGTGTGTGTGGTTTTGAAGCTTCTAATCATCGTATTACCAAACAAGAAGCCCTAACATAAATTACTTGATTATATGGTCACTTATGAAGGTATACAGAGCTGTGCTGAGTTAAAGATGGATGACGACATTAAGGGGAGATGGGTCGGTTTTCTGGACCACTTTCTCCTTCGTGTTTAGCCACAACCCTCTAGTTGTGGTTTAGCCCCATTAGTTTTGACATTTTAAAACGTTCGGCCCATTAATTTGGCTATTTCAACACCTTTCGCCCCATTTCGTTGTCAATTGTAAGACCTTTCGTGCCATATACTGTAGGTGTCGATTTTTTTTCCTGACGAGCGATAGCGAGCCTGTAACTTTAAGAGGAAATGGCCTTCGGCTGGGAAATTTTTCTACCGAAAAATTTAAAAATTTATCTTGAAGGGGTCTAGGGGGTGTTTATTTTAAGCTTCATGGAGGTATAGCGAGAAAATTAAAAATTATATGAATAACTGAATATATAGAAGAAGAAAAAAAACAGCCACTATCCCCTTAAGGGGAGGTATTTAGTTTATTCCCTAGACCTCCATCAAGCTTTAAAATACACCCCATTGACACCCTTTCAAGATTAGTTTGTACATTTTTCGGTAGAAAAATGTCCCGGCCGTAGGCCGATTCCTATTAGATTTCAGGCTCGCTATCGCTCGCCAGGATAACATCGACAACTAAATGACACGACAGGTCTTCAAATTGAAAGAAATAGGGCGAAAGTTCTTAAACTCGCCAAACTAATGGAGGGAACGTCTTAAAATCTCAAAAGCAATGGGGCTAAACATGAGGGAGAAAGGTGTCCAGAGATAAATCCCTCAAGTGGAAATCTCCCCTTTAAGCCTTTCAGTACCGGTGACGTCTCTTTTGTTTGATTCCAGCTACATTTAGACGACTTTATGGAGCTTAGGAAGGTAATATGCTAGCTAAAAGGAGTTATTGAGATAGTCTGTAGTGTTTTAATTGGTAGACGTCCTTCCTAAGCTGGATAAAATCGTCTAATATTTACCAGAATATAATGAAAATTATGCCACCGGTACTGAATGGGTTAACCCCTATTGTACCGGCGCCGTCTTTTTTTATTTTGTTCTATCTATATTTAGAAGATTGTGTGCAGCTTAGGAAGGATATAGGCTATGGTGGCTAAAGGGATTAATTATTATGTTCTCTCCACCAACCAACTTTACTCCTAAACTCGATTAATGAAATTAACAAACACATGTGGCAGTCCGGGGATTCGAACCCAGGACGCTCACACCGAAAATCAACACACTTATGCATTGCACCACGAAAACAGTTAAAGAATGTTCGTCCGAGCACGTCCTCTATATTATATTCTGGCAACTATAAGACGATTTTATTCAGCATAGGAAGCACGCCCACCAATTTAAAGGCTACTGACTATCTCAATCAATCCTTTTAGCTACCATATATCCTTCGTAAGCTTCATAAAATCGTCTAAATGTAGCTGACATCAAATACAAAAGCTGATGCCGGTACAGAAGGGGTTAATAAAGTGGCGACTAAATTTGATGTGGCTTATGTTATGAATTACCTATCGTGACTTTTAGTACGATGTGTTTGCTAAATACTATTTCAATCAAGTTAATTATTTAGTCCATCGTCCAATCTCACGGTAATCTGAGTTAATTATTTAGTCCATCGTCCAATCTCACGGTAATCTGAGTTAATTATTTAGTCCATCGTCCAATCTCACGGTAATCTGAGTTACTTATTTAGTCCATCGTCCAATCTCACGGTAATCTGAGTTACTTATTCAGTCCATTGTCCAATCTCACGGTAATCTGAGTTAATTATTTAGTCCATCGTCCAATCTCACGGTAATCTGAGTTAATTATTTAGTCCATCGTCCAATATCACGGTAATCTGAGTTAATTATTTAGTCCATCGTCCAATCTCACGGTAATCTGAGTTACTTATTCAGTCCATCGTCCAATCTCACGGTAATCTGAGTTAATTATTTAGTCCATCGTCCAATCTCACGGTAATCTGAGTTAATTATTTAGTCCATCGTCCAATCTCACGGTAATCTGAGTTACTTATTTAGTCCATCGTCCAATCTCACGGTAATCTGAGTTACTTATTTAGTCCATCGTCCAATCTCACGGTAATCTGAGTTACTTATTTAGTCCATCGTCCAATCTCATGGTAATCTGAGTTACTTATTTAGTCCATCGTCCAATCTCACAGTAATCTGAGTTACTTATTCAGTCCATTGTCCAATCTCACTGTAATCTGAGTTAATTATTTAGTCCATCGTCCAATCTCACGGTAATCTGAGTTAATTATTTATTCCATCGTCCAATCTCACGGTAATCTGAGTTACTTATTTAGTCCATCGTCCAATCTCACGGTAATCTGAGTTAATTATTTAGTCCATCGTCCAATCTCACGGTAATCTGAGTTACTTATTTAGTCCATCGTCCAATCTCACGGTAATCTGAGTTACTTATTCAGTCCATTGTCCAATCTCACGGTAATCTGAGTTAATTATTTAGTCCATCGTCCAATCTCACGGTAATCTGAGTTACTTATTTAGTCCATCGTCCAATCTCACGGTAATCTGAGTTACTTATTCAGTCCATTGTCCAATCTCACGGTAATCTGAGTTAATTATTTAGTCCATCGTCCAATCTCACGGTAATCTGAGTTAATTATTTAGTCCATCGTCCAATCTCACGGTAATCTGAGTTACTTATTCAGGCCATCGTCCAATCTCACGGTAATCTGAGTTAATTATTTAGTCCATCGTCCAATCTCACGGTAATCTGAGTTAATTATTAATATTTAGTAAAATATAGTTAGTCAAAATAGGACTTCAGAGGCTATCAAGTATCAACCCTTCTGGATTATTAAACCAGTACACTGTAAGTCAAGAATAGCGTCAGGACTGGAGCCCCTTTTTGAGAACCCCAGTCCCTTTATGGTCAATGGTAGTCTGCAATGTTCAGAACATTCGAGTTCCCGATATGAATTAGCTTGTTAGGTAAACGTTTCAAATATTTATCTAGAATAAATTAATCTATCATCAGTGAAGATTCCGATACCAGTGCAAAATATTCCAAAAATGTTGACAGAAAAAATTTCGATAAAATTTCCCGAGTGAAACAAGCTTGACGAATTTCAAAGTTGTCAAGATTGATGGAAATAATTGTTACCTCTTGATTATTATGTTATCCACTAGCCTCATAAAATAATGTCAGCATAAGATTAAAATATAATAGGCTAATTTAATTCAATGCATTAAGTTTAAAATATATCCATAAGTCATTTGTAGGATATTTATTTATAGGCCAAGTGGCGAAATTAACCCCTTCAGCACCACGAGGTAAATTTTCCTATTAATCTGGCTATCATTAGATGATTTTATTTAGTTATTTAAGATTAGGTTGGAGCCAAAAGCTTATAATATTTAGTCCAGTATTCCTAGATTCCGAGAGAATTCTTAAGTGGAAGAAAATCATCTGAAGTTAGCCAGAAAATAGTAAAATGAAGTCATCGTAGCTAAGGGGTTAATGCAAATTAGAGCCCCTATAGTAAGAGAGTGCAGAAATATTCTTGTACCCAGTATTCCTGAATGTTATTTACCCAGCAAACACTATAGGCCTCACAGAAGTGTCTGTATAGGGAACGTGATAAGCCTCACGCAAGCAAGCCCATGAAAAAACGCCCAACAGGCACTCAAATGCAAGCAATATGTGATTAGGTGGTATAATTACTCTCTAGTACCTCCTTCCTCTCTCATACATGTGTCCCCCCACCTCCTTCTCCCTCTTTCTCCTCCTCAATTATTGGCTATTGTTCCTTCTATTTTCGCCATTCCTCCCTTTCCCTGCTCGAAATAGGATGAGTCATGGTCTCCCTCACTTCCTCATCACCTGCACATACGCGGATGAAAGCTGGAAGACTCAAGTTTGCCTCGAACAGGCCCAGGAAGCACACCTATGTTGCACTCTCTCACCTCCCTCTACCATCTCCCACCACACATACACGTTTTTCACTAGATCTTTGCTGTTTACACCAATTTTCTGGCCTTCACTGCTCATATGTTTATTGCATAAGTAAAATATACACACATGGAACAGAAATAATGCTTTATATGGTAAATATAACAAATTCTGTTAGAACCAAAGGTGTTTTTTCGCATATGCAGGCTTTTAAAAAAACATCAATGGCCCGTTTTAAGGGCATGAACATGATTTGAATGTAAAGAGAAGCTAATGACACCAGTGGCACCAATATGACGGAAGTTGACCGATCTCTGTTACTATAGGGTCTCTGATGCAGTGGTGGTGCAGCTTGATGTCAGATCGTTCGTTCCGCACCCTCATGTTTGGATAAGCTCCAGCCAAGTTAAGTGATTCCAAGAACAGAGGGGAGCACAAATTGAGCTTTATAATGGGGAGCTCTCTACCGAGTTGTCTAAATGACACTGGTTGACAAGCCTTCCCTCCAACCCCCCCCCCCCTCTCTCTATCTATCTATCTATCTATCTATATAGATATATATATATATATATATATATATATATATATATATATATATATATATATATATATAGAGAGAGAGAGAGAGAGAGAAAGAAAGCTAGAAAGAGAGCGAACATAATAATAATAATAATAATATATACTGTATTTTAGGGTTGTAGTGCGTGCGTGCGTATATACCATAAATATAATGTGTACGGTATGTGTTTGTGTGCACCGTATACCGTCCATATGTGCGTGTGTGTGTGTATGTGTGTGTGTGTGTGTGTGTGTGTGTGTGTATGCGTGTATGTGTGTGTGTGTGTGTGTGCTATATTGGTCACACTGGGCAGTAACACAGGCTTTCCTAGAACAGTCAACACTAGCTAGCTGTTCAGAAGAGGCAGATTTAATAAGGGGGAAGGGTATATTTTTTGGTCGATTATTTCATATATATAATATACTGTATATATATATTTTGTTTTAGTTTCCTCCCTAGACCTCCATCAAACTTAAAACAAACACCAATTACATCTCCCTTCTAGATTAATCGGCCGGGTTCTTCCAAAATTGAAGTAGGCTACAAATCTTCATTACTCTTTAGAGGGAACTTCACAGCTTCAAGCAAAATAGTTTAGTGTTAGCCAAAATAAACGGAAAGAGTATCATATATATATATATATATTTTTGTTTTTAATAGCTACCGTATCTCCAGACGAATGTAATGGTTTTAGTAACCATTTCTTGAGCAATAAGGGTTATTTGAGGGAGCATTAAACCTTATAATTCTTAGAAATTGGTCCTAAACTGAATAAAATCGCCCGATGGTAAATATTAAATAATATAAATAGGTGTCATCTGATTGAAGGGGTTAACAAAAGCAAAAAATAAATAAAAACATAAATAAATAATAATAAAAATAACTAAAAAATAAAGAGACGCCATCGTAGCTAAGGCTTTATATGGAGTTTTGACTTTCTTAAGGGGGGTGACCTGCTTTTTTTTTATCTCCATTGCTCTCTCTCTGACTTGTATCCATTCGGTCATAAATACCGTCCCATTCAGCCAACTGGTTTTAAGACGTTTATCTCTATCCAGGTGTCGATTTTTTTCCTGGCGAGCGATAGTGAGCCAGCATTGTATGAAGAAATCCGGCTTCGCCGGAGAAAAATTTCTATCGAAAAATGTACGAATATAGCCTGCTGTCAAAAACATTCTAAAAAATATGATGGCTCGCTACCGCTCGCCAAGAAAAAATCTACACCTGGATGGGGATAAACGTCTTAAAAAACAGTAGGCTGAATTGGGCCGAATGGATACAACCCAGAGAGAGAGAGAGAAAATACGAGGTGGGTCCCCTTAAAAAGTGAACATGAAGTATATGATCAAGACACCCCCCCCCCCCCCCCCATCGGTCAAACTGTAAGTATGGGGAACATGATTTAGTATCCTTCTTTACGACTTCAATGTTCTGCCTGCCTTGCCTTGCCCTTGATGTGTAAATGGCTTGTAATTGACCGCTTGCCAGTTTCGAGCTATGTCGAAGTTGGAGCTTTAGGTTTCGATATTTACCAGAATTATAAAGGTTATGAGAGTTTGTGATGGTTAAAAGATAGCTAAATTTGGTTATATTTATTTATATAGGCAGTGCAACCATATGTTCTGCATTTCTGCTAATTATCGATGCAAAACCTTGCATTGTAGCCCGAAACTCGCAAGTGGTCAATTTCTTACCGTCACTTATTAAGTATATGACTTTCTTGTTATTATTATTATATATATATTCTTAATATTCATTTTAGCAATAGTCAAGAACTGTTGGTGCAGATTTATCACCTTCATACTGTCGCCGTGAACGCACTTTCCGGTACTCATAAGAACATAAGAAAATGGGAGTCTGCAGAAAGCCGATTGGCCCACACAAGGCAGATCCCTCTCACACCTAACCCTAATTATAAGCCTAGCTCACTAACACCATTAGGACTTACCTCACCAAAACAGTCAGGTCAGAAAACGGGGGTCGGCAGAGCGCCGATTGGCCCACACCTGACAGATCCCCCTCACACCCAACCCATCTCATCCATATGCCTATCTAATTTTATCTTAAAGCTCCCTATCGTTCTTGATCCCTACCCGTGAAACACAATGTGTACATCCTTGGCACTATAGTATATTCGCTGTAAGTAGGCGAGAAATAATGACCTCTAACCTCTGTAGCTAAAAAAAAAAAAAAAAAGTAGACCTAATCGAGCTAATATTTCTACTATTTGGGAAGTCAGTCAAGGAATGGATGTCGAAATTTACAGCCAATTTGCTCCAGCCCTTTTTGAGTTACAGAGGATATAGGTCATGATTTCTCGCCTACTTACAGCGAATATATAATAGTCCATCACCTACCCAAAATATGTAGCCTACACGTACAATGTTAGTGTTATAGGCGCCTGCAAGAGCAAAGTCCGTGATCATTCCGCCACTTTAGGTATTCGCCTTCCAGGTGTGTTGACTGGATTTTTTACTTTTGTTTCTCATTCTTTATCGGGCTTCAGTTATTCACATTAATTAGGAACTATATGTGGGTGTTAAATTGAGACTTTACATCTTTGATTTGGAGAGCGTTCGGTTCTTTAAGCTGAATAATAATAGTCTAATGTTACAGATTCATATTTCAGTTGGGGGGAGGGAGGTAAGAACAGTAGGGAAGATTTTAAGACCTTTTGCCCCATTTCGTCAATATTAAGACCTTTCGTGCTATTAAGGTGTCGACTTTTTCCTGGCGAACGATAGTGAACCTGTAATTTTGGAAGAACCGGCCGAAAAATGTACAAATTAATCTACAAGGGGGATCTAATAGATGTTTTTTTTTTTAAGTTTAATGGAGGTCTAGGGAGAAAACTAGAACAATTATAAATAAATTAAAAAATCGACCAATATGTGAACCATGCCCCTTAATGAAGCTCGGAAAGGAGCACTAGGATATGAAAGCGGTAAAGACTGTCTCAATTATCCCTCTTGATGCTCACTATAATCTGTTAAACGGTAAATTGTCATGCCTTCGTCTTGATTACCTACTTACTTACTTACTTACCTACCTACTTAACCAACCTACCTACCTACCTACCTGCCTACCTACCTACGTTCAGCTATTACGAAAAATTTGGGGCGGAGAATAATTTTGTTAATTGTGAAAACTTAACTTTAATATGATGCAGCCATAGATGTTGTATGTTGAGAAATAAGCCGATGAGGTATTATATTCTCCACCAGTAAAAAAAAAAAAAAAATATGCTAGTCTTTCACAACTAAAAAAATTGCTCCTCTTGATAGCGATAAAGTAAGACATAAATATATAAATAAATACAATATATAAGCCAGATCGTACAGTAATCGTTCTTGTTTATTAGTTCCATTATCATTCGAAGGTGATAAATATATCAAAGCCCTCGTGAAAAAGTTAGCGTATGAGTTATGATTCAGTGTGTGTGTGTGTGTGTGTGTGTGTGTGTGTGTGTGTGTGTGTGTGTGTGTGTGTGTGTGTGTGAGTGTGTGTGTGCAAGTGTGTGTATATATACCGGTATATATATATATATATATATAATTATATATATGTGTGTGTGTGTACAAGTGTTGTGTCGGCGTTTAGAAGTGTGTGTGTGTGTGTGTGTGTGTGTGTGTGTGTGTGTGTGTGTGTGTGTGTGTGTGTGTGTGTGTGTGTGTGTGTGTCCATCTTCACAACTTCACTGAACTTTCATATTTTCATAATTGTATCAAAACAGAAAATATAGCAATGACACCACCCAGACTTAAGGGCGTTATTTCTGGAACCCCTTCTCTCTTACGTTTAACCCCATTAGTTTTGAGATGTAAAGACGTTCGCCCAATTAGTCTGGCAATTTTAAGACCTTTCCCCCCACTTCGTTGTAAATTTAAGTATTTTCGTGCCATATTTTCCTGGCGAGAGATAGCGAGCCTGCAATTTGGGAGGAACTGATCTTTGACCGAGGCATTTTTCTACCAAAAAAAACAAAAAAAAAACAAACAAAAAAAAATGTCTGGCGAAGGGGGATCTTGGAGTTTTGTTGTATGTATTATATGGATATATAAATATATTCTGAAAATTTGGGCTGAAAATAATCGATATTATCGCCGCGAGTATCTTCTTGAAAATGACCATAAGAGCCATAAACCATTAATATAACTTTGTATATCAACCCTTTTCAAGATAAGATTACGCATGTCTTTTCTGTCTTCTGGGACGATTTTATTCAGATTACGCAGGGTATATGGCAATTAAAGGGCCAATTGAGATGGACTTCACCCTTTTAATTCCCACAGATCCTTCCCAAGCTGTATACAATCGTCTAATGATAGGCAATAAAAACTGTGAGAACACGTCATCCTCCTCCTCAAGGGGATAAGGGACCCCACCTCGTTTTTTTCCTCTCTCTCTCTGGATTGTATTCATTTGGCCCCATTCAGCCTACTGTTTTTGACGTTTATCCCCATCAAGGTGTCGATTTTTTTCCAGGCGAGCGGTAGCGAGCCAGCATACTGTTTATAATGTTTTCGACAGCAGGCTAAATTTGTAAATTTTTCGATAGAAAAATTTCTCCGGCGAAGCCGGATTTCTCCATACAATGTTGGCTCGCTATCGCTCGCCAGGAAGAAATCGACACCTGGATGGGGATAAACGTCTTAAAACAGTAGGAAAATGGGGCTGGATGGATACAAGCCAGAGAATGAGAGAAAAGGAGAGAAAAAAAGCAGGTCACCCCCTCCCCCCCTTAAACAGTACGGTAAGTGTCGGAAGCAGGTCCTGGGTATCAATAGTGCCTCGTTTGTCAGCCGGCCAGTCAGCAGACCCGCACAAAAGCCATCAGCAGTAATGGTCAGCAGAAAGCCAGGGAGTACAACGACCAACAAAATGACGGGGTTAAGGGAGGATTTAGTATTTGTATCATTTTTATTTTTATTTTTAAATTACCGCTATGACATTCCCAAACCTTACTCAATATTATGACTGCTGAAGGGGACTTTCTTCTTCCGGACCCTTTTCTCCTTCATGTTTAGCCCCATTACTTTGGTCATTTTAAGACTATGTGTGTCATTTAGGTGTCATTTTTTTCTGGCGAGCGATAGCGGGATAGGAGGAACCGGCCTTCGGTCTGGCCAGTTTACCAAAAAAAAAAAATACAAACTTATCTCGAAGAGGGTTCTTGGGGGTATTATTTTAAGCTTGGTAGAGGTTTGAGGAGGGAACTAACAATATTAAATAATACAGTATATACTGTATATGAACAAGTAAATACTAATATATTCAAATCTCCCCTTAACTGTATTATTCCTCTAAACTACGATAGTTAACAAAATATAATAAACATAAAAATACAAAAATAAATACAAAATAATAATATCGTAGATATGCTTGTAACCGTCAATATTACGGTATTATGTTGGCCATAGTGCTGCCTCTCCTGCAACCAAAACAAAACAACATAATATTATTAACAGTGTAAGCTATCCTATGATTAGAACAAAGTGATTAAGGGAGTAAGCTTTATTTTCTGGTCTGTTTATCTATTTACTCATATATTTTATAGTTTCCTCGCTAAACCTCCATCAAGCTTAAAACAAAAAAGCACCCCCTAGATCCCCTTCGAGATAAATTTGTAATTTTTTCGTTAGAAAATGTCGCGTCCGAAGGCCGGTTCCCCCTAAAATTACAGGCTAGATATTGATAGGAAAAAATCGACACCGAAATGGCACGGAAGATCCTAATATTGACTAAGAAATGGGGTGAAAGGTCTTCAAATCGCCAAACTAATGGGACGAACGTCATGAAATCTCCAAACTAATGGGGCTAAACATGAGTGAGAAGAGAGTTCCGACAAAACAACTAGCTCCCCCTTAAGGCAGGCTAGGTCAAGATCTACAGTATATATATAATATATAGACCTTGGGCTAAGTAGACCTGCCTCAGGGGTTTGGACCATGTATGCAAAGGTACAGCTACTGATGCGATTTTCTTTATTCAAATATACCCATTTAAATTGATGTTCAGATCAAATTAATTATATAGTATTAAACAAATAATATATGTACTTAAGGGGATATTTCCACTTCAGGGACTTTTTTCTTGACCCCTTTCTCCCTCATGTCTAGCCCCATTGCTTTTGAGATTTTAAGACGTTTGCCCCATTAGTTTGGTGATTTTAAGAATTTCCGGCCCATTCTGTCAAATTTAAGACCTTTCGTGCCATTTAGGTGTCGATTTTATCCTGGCGAGCGATAGCAAGCCTGTAATTTAAGAGTAACCGGCCTTCGGCCGGGACATTTTTCTACCGAAAAATTTACAAATTTATCTTGAAAAGGGGTCAAGGGGGTGAAATTTTAAGATTGCTGAAGGAGTAGGAAACAAACTAAAAACCTCCCCTTAATAATCTATAGCTGATTTGAACTAAACATCAATTTAAGTGGATGTATTTGCCTAAAGAAAATCGCAAGAGATCACGAACATTTGTCAGTAGCTGTACAGTCGTGGTCAGACATTTCTGGTTAAGTTTGGGGCTGGGTGTCAAACCGGAGCAATATTGTGTTTAGACTTGAATAAATATGAGAAGAAATAAAAGAAATTTAACATAAAATACCATTGTGTTGGCCATTTTATCATTTCCAAAGGCATCATTTGAAATATAATCTTTTGTATTTATTTAACTCCAACACCAAACACCTCCCAACGAAATTAATGAAAACAAAACAGTTTTTAATCTTTACATAAAGACTGAAAAGAAAGGACTTTGCTTTCGTTTGACACCATGATAGTAAGTGTTCTAGTATTCCTGGTAGTGGGTGAGGGGAGGGGGGGGGGGGTTATGATTTATGAAGTACCCGACGTAGCTGCAGAAGGTAATGAAGGTTAGTTGGATCTGTGGTTGGAGCTACCGCAGGGATTGGACAGAGACAAGGTACCCAAAGTAAGCCAGAACTAGTAGTGGTAGTATTGACAGTGGTATGTTGTTCTTTTTTATTTAATTTTTATATTTGCAGACATGGTGTTAACAGAGGAAAATCCTACCTCTTAAGCCTTAAGAGGTAGGATTTTCATATGTTAACACCATGTCTGCAAATATAAAAATAAAGTAAAATATGATAACAAGACAAACATAAAAACAAAATAAAAAAGAACAACATACCACTGTCAATACTACCACTACTAGTTCTGGCTTACTTTGGGTACCTTGTCTCTGTCCAATCCCTGCGGTAGCTCCAACCACAGATCCAACTAACCTTCATTACCTGCTGCAGCTACGTCGGGCACTTCATAAATCATAACCCCCCCCCCCCTCCCCTCACCCACTACCAGGAATACTAGAACACTTACTATCATGGTGTCAAACGAAAGCAAAGTCCTTTCTTTTCAGTCTTTATGTAAAGATTAAAAACTGGTTTTCTTTCATTAATTTCGTTGGGAGGTGTTTGGTGTTGGAGTTAAATAAATACAAAAGATTACCCGGTATATTTCAAATTATGCCTTTGGAAATGATAAAATGGCCAACACAATGGTATTTTATGTTAAATTTCTTGTATTTCTTCTCATATTTATTCAAGTCTAAACACAATATTGCTCCGGTTTGACACCCAGCCCCAAACTTAACCAGAAATGTCTGACCACGACTGTACAGCTACTGACAAATGTTCCCCTTAACCCATGGAGCCCCGGCTAGTTTTGTAATGTTTGCGCACCAGAACCCGGCCGGTTTTCAAAAAATGGTTTTATTCCAGAAACAATAGCGAATGGGTTAGGAATGAAGGAAAAACCACGAAAAACCGCTCAAAAAGCTTAAAAAAAGGTCCTACAGAGCCCCCGAAAACGGATTTTACAAGAGTAAAAAATTGAAGGCAATTATCCCCAAAAAACAGGTTATTGCGCGCTCGCACGCACGCACGTGGACTTTGAGTTTTCAACCATCGGCACGGTTGCGTGGGATACGTATACAGTTCCCATACAAATCTGAGCCCTCTTGAGTGGCTACACCTGAGGTTACGGTCGGCGCAATTAGGGTGACGCGTCAGGCGCGTCTCTGGGGCTGTGCGTTACATACATCGCCGACGCGTCAGACGCGTCGCTGGGGCTGGACGGGTTAAGACTTAAGGGGACAGTGGCTGTTTGTTTGGTCTATTATTTCATTTATTCATATATTTTTTTAGTTTCCTCCCTAGACCTCCATCAAGCTTAGAAAAACACCCCCTAGACCCCCCTTCAAGATATATGTGTAAATTTTTCGGTAGAAAAATTTCCCGGCCAAAGGCCGATTCCTCCTAAAATTACAGGCTCGCTTTCGCTCGCCAGGAAAAAACAGACACCTAAATGACACGAAGGGTCCTAATATTGACAAAGAAATGGGGTGAAAGGTCATAAAATCCCCAAACTAATGGAACCAACGTCGTAAAATCTCAAAACTAGTGGGGCTAAACATTAGGGAGAAGGGGGTCCAGAAAAACGGTCTGTCTCCCCTTAAATTCTAGCGGTCAAGAGGATCTCGAACTCACTCCGTAAGTTAGCCCCGCCCATGATAGTCTATTCGCTGTAAGTAGGCGAGAAATCATGACCTCTAACCTCTGTAACTCAAAAAACGGCTAGAGTAATCGAGCTAATATTTCTACCATTTGGGAAGAGTTAGTCAAGGAATAAATGTGGACATTTACAGCCAATTTGCTCTAGCCCTTTTTGAGTTACAGAGGATAGAGGTCATGATTCCTCGCCTACTTACAGCGAATAGACTACAGCATAGTAACCTGTAGTAGTCTGTACCCAGTTTGTACCACAGCTTAACAAAGGAGTACAGTCTTAAAATATGTGCCCTTCTCTTGTTTCATCTGCTTGTCATTACAGGATGCAAATTTTAACCGATAACGGTACATATTTTGTGAGTAATTATATATATATATATATATATATATATATATATATATATATATATATATATATATATATATACTGAATAATTTATATATTACTGTATACAATTACATCCCACAACTCAAGTGTTCATAGTTATAGTTTGACAATGAGTAATGCGAGAGGTCCACGAACTATTAATATCGCCTATTCGGTACAGTTTATGTAGTATCGGTAGTGTGACTGTCTGTACGTACACATGAAGGGATTTAATCATTAATGGGTGGCATGGCGTTATGATGTACGGTATGTACGGTACACTATTATAGTCTACGTAGATAAGTTACCATTGTTAACACTCACGTCTGTATTCTGTACACTAGCTCATACTATGTTTTGGGAGATTATGTTGTTTTGGTTTTGGTTTTTGGTTTCTAGCTACTTTTGGTTTTTGGTTTCTAGCTACTTTTTTGTTTACCACAAACCCACAACCCATATATCCCTTTAAAAAGTTAGTAGTGTGTGTGTATGTGTGCGCGCGTGTGTGTGTGTGTGTGTGTGTGTGTGTGTGTGTGTGTGTGTGTGTGTGTGTGTGTGTGTGTGTGTGTGTGTGTGTGTGTGTGTTAACTTTCAAGGTGGTAGATGTCGTCTGTAGAGTTACGCTACACTTGCATTTTATTTGGTAAAAGAATATCTCGACCGAAGACCATTTTCTCTTGAAGTCTGTTATTTGCTAGTCTTACTTATTTGTTAAGTAAGACAGCCTCGGATGCGGACGGAACCAACGTTGACGAACCACGTCCACGACCGACTAAGGACATGCCTTCGGACATTCTGAGAATGGCTATGTGGAATGTTAGTGGCATGAATGATGGCACAAAAGAGAGAGAGAGGTTCTGGAAGTGTTAGTGAATGCCAGGCTGGATGTATGTGGAATGACAGAGACCAAATGGAAAGGTTCAGATGTGAGAGAGTGGGAGTGTGGAATGGGTGTGTGTGCTGGAGTGAGTGAAGGAACAGCGAGAGAAGGTGCATGTTTGTTTGTAAGTAGCAAATGGAAGGAATGTGTAAGAGAGTATGGGTCTGTGGGTTCAAGGATTGTGTGGGTGAGAATGAAAGTAGGAATACAAACGTGGGTGATTGTATGCGTGTATGCTAGGCTGCTTGTCCTCCAAAACACTGAGGATCAAGTGTCCAAACAGTGGTTTAGAGTGGGTAAGGGAACATTGGAAAGGGAACTACTGCCCTGCCACTAACGTGGCAGGACTAGGAAGTTAGTAGGGGACATATGGGTTAGTAACTGAGGGGAGGATAAAATAAAGTTATTCATTTACAAACGCAGTCAGTCGCGGGTTTGATGCGAGATATTTGTCTAGGCGGAATTTAAATGAATCAACGGTGCTGCAGTCTATAACGTCTCGGGGAAGCCCATTCCACAAGTTGACAACTCAATTGAAGAAGAAATTCTTAGATTCGTGCGAGTTAAAAGATTTACCAATAATTTTGCAACCGTTTCCCCGCGTGTAATTAGATTGGTCGATAGTGAAGTACTTACTACAGTTCATATTGTCGATGCCTTTGATGATTTTGAACACTTGAATTAAGTCACCTCTTAATCTGCGCTGGGTTAAAGGAAATAGATTTAATTCTCTAAGACGCTCTTCGTATGGTTTGTTCTTTAGGCTAGGTATCATTTTGGTAACTCTACGTTGAACTCGTTCTAGCTTGTTTATGTCTTTTTGGTAATAAGGGCACCAGCATTGAACGCAGTATTCCAGAAGAGGGCGGACTAAGGAATTGTAAAGGGTTAGGATTACGTCTTTGGATTTATGCTCAAATGATCTGCCTATAAAGCCAATTATTTTGTTTGCCTTCTTAACAACTTCTGAACATTGTTGACTCGGTTTTAGGTTACTCGATATTGTTACTCCCAGATCGGTTTCTCTGTTTACATTCTTAAGCCGAGTGCCATTCATCGAATAGTTTGCTTTCTCATTTAGGTATTCGATATGTAGTACTTTACATTTATCCGCATTGAAACTCATTTGCCAAATTTGGGCCCAATGTGACAATTTATCTAGATTGTGTTGCATATCGTCAACTTGATCTTTTGAAAGTACGCTATTTGCAATTTTTGTATCGTCAGCAAATTTTGAGATTGTACAGGTGAGACCCTCATCTATGTCGTAGATGTAAATTAGAAAGAAAATTGGAGTGGTGGGAGGGTGGGGGGTACCATCAGAGGTGAATGGGAATGGTAGTGCACTTGTGGACGTTTGTGTGGGGAGGAGGCTGTGGATAGCCAACACCTTCTTCCGACACAGAATGATCCACAGGTACACGTGAAAACGGATGTTGACGATGAAGGATAAGACAGTGGTGGAACGAAAGTCATTGATTGATTATGTATGTGTGGATGAACGAATGAAGACATCTGTGATGGATGCTAGGGTGTATAGGGGTATTGGAGGGGGTCTGTCTGATCATTATGTAGTGGTAGCTAAGGTTAGGATACAAAAGAAGTGAGTGAGGAGAGCTGGAGGGAGGCGAGAGGAGGGTGGAATGGTGAGAAGGGTGGAGAGATTGCAGGAGGAGGAAGTCAGGGAGGAGTACAGGAGAGCAGTGGAAAGACTACTAGGTGGGTTCGACCTGGAAGTTATGGAGGAAGTGGAGGAGATGAGCAAGGTGTTTAAGGATGAGATCTGTGCAGCATGTGAGGAGGGAGGAGAAGAGGGAGGGGAGTGAAAGGTACAGCATGGTGGACATAAGAGGTAAGAATAGCTGTGGAAGAAAAGAAGAAAGCATATAGAGAGTGGTTGGGTAGTAGAGGGAATGAAGATTCCGAGAGACAGAAACGAGCGAGGTACGTGGAGAGTAAGAGGGTGGTGAAGAGAGTAGTGAAGGAAAGTAAGAGAAGAGTAGATGAGGAATTTGGAAGGAATCTGAGTGTAAAATGGAGGGAGAGTAAGAAACTGTTCTGGAAAGAAGTCAAGAAAGTTAGGGAAGGTAGCAAGGGAAACAGTAAGGGTGTGAAAGATAAGAATGGGAGAATGCTAGCCGAGAAGCAAGAGAGAGTCGAAAGATGGAGGGAGTACTTCAGTGAGTTGCTAAATGTAAGGAATGAAGAGCCAGCAAACATAGCTGGATATGGTATGGGAGGGAGAAGAAGAGAAGTAGTGGAGGAGGAGGTGGGGATCAGGTCAGAAGTGTGGGAAGCCATGAAAAGAGTGAAGTTGGGGAAAGCACCAGGAACAGATGGAGTGTGTGGGGAAATGTTGAGGTATGGTGGTGAGATAGTGATAGAATGGGTATGGAAAATGTGCAAACTAGCATGGGAGAAGGGGAGTGCACCCAATGACTGGAAGACTGGCATAATAGTCCCCCTATATAAGGGCAAAGGGGAAAGAGGAGTGTGTGGTAACCACCGAGGAATATGTCTTCTAAGCGTAGTAGGGAAGGTATACAGTAGGGTAGTGATTGAGAGAGTGAGAGTGAGAACGGAGAAATAGATAGGCGACGAGCAGGGAGGTTTTAGGAAGGGAAGAGGATGTGTAGATCAGATTTTTACCCTGAATTGTGTTGTGGAGAAGTATCTGGAGAAGAAACAAAAGGTGTATGTTGCCTTTATGGACTTGGAGAAGGCCTATGACAGAGTGGATAGAGAAGGTTTGTGGAAAGTACTTAGAATATACGGAGTAGAGGGCAAGTTGCTGAAAGCGGTGAAGAGCATGTATGAGGGTGCAAAGGCGACAGCACGTGTGGAGAGTGAGCAGAGCGAGTTCTTTGACCTGAATGTTGGTTTGAAACAGGGGTGTGTGATGTCCCCGTGGTTGTTTACTGTATATATGGATGGAGTCATGAAAGAAATACTATCAAGAGCAGTGGATGTTGGTGTATCGCTGAAAAGGGAGGGAATTGAGTGGAAGCTACCTATACTGCTGTTTGCGGATGATACAGTTCTGATCAGTGATAATGAATGGGAGTTGCAGGGTCTGGTAAATGAGTTTGGAACAGTGTGCGAAAAACGGAATTTGAAGGTAAATGCGGGGAAGAGCAAGGTTATGGTCTTCGAAAGGGGTGAAGTCACAGAGTGTGAGGTGAAGCTGAACGGTCAGGCTATGGAGATCGTCAACTCTTTTAAGTATCTGGGCAGTGTGTTGAGTAAAGATGGGACTATGGATGAAGAAGTTCGGGAGAGGGTACAACAGGGGAAGAGGGTTGTAGGAACGCTAAAAGCAGTAACAAGAAATAGGGTGGTCAGTATGGAAGTGAAGAAGTCCTTGCATGACAGTGTGGTAATCCCGACACTGACTTACGGAAGCGAAGCATGGACGTTGGTTGAGAGACTCAGACCAAGAGTGAGAGCAGTGGAAATGAATTACTTAAGGAGTGCGTGCGGAGTTACATGGAGGGATAGACAGACTAATGAGGAAGTAAGAAGGAGGTGTGGTGTGGAGGTAGATGTGCTGGAAAGTGTGAAAAGGAACAACTTGAGATGGTTCGGCCATATGGAACGTATGGAAAGCGAGAGAATGACTAAGAGGGTGTACGAGAGCGAGGTGGAGGGACAGAGAGGGAGAGGTAGACCGAATGAGAGGTGGAAGGATGGAGTGAGGAAGTACATGAACGAAGGCGGTGCTGGTTGGGGGGAGGGGCGTCGACTGACTGGGGACAGAGGTGCATGTTCGTTCGTGGCCACCCCTTCGGGGATCACGGCGTCAGGCAATAGAGAGATAGATAGAGATTTATTATACCGGTACCTCTAGAGATATTGTTAAACTTTTCAGATTCTCTCTCTCTCAATATTGCAGTGCCAGTATGGAGGTATGCCAGCAATCAATGGAAACGAGTGAGTCACTATATCATTATTTTATGGTTATGGCCACAGGAGGTAAATCGATGGTCCTAGTACGCCCTCTACATATATATATATATATATATATATATATATATATATATATATATATATATATATATATAAAACTGACTCTCTGCAATCCTCGGTGGTTTACCAATATAAGTGCGATAGCTGTAATGCGACCTATATTGGCCAAACAAAGCGCCATCTATCAACCAGGATTGCTGAGCATAGGGGTAGGTCGTTTAGGACGGGTTTGCCACTCTCAAAACCGTCTTATTCGGCTATTCGGGACCACTCTGAAGCGGCAGACCATTTCTTTAACTCAGAAATTTTTTCCATTCTTCACACAGCCACTGACGATGTTGCACGTCGTCTAGCGGAGTCCCTTTTGGCTCAGTATCATAAACCCACTCTGGGTACTCAAGACTCCTCCATTCCACTACTATGTTATTAATGGTATGTTTTGTTTTTGTATTTTTGTTTTCTCTCTTAGTTTGCATGTATTTTTGTGTCAATTAGTTAGGTTTAGTTCCAGTATTAGTTACTAAAGCTATTGTATATTATATCAAATGTGAACCTTAGATATTAATAGTTAGTTTTTACTTCAGTTTAGGCTTGAAAATGACTCTCTGTATGGGGTCGAAACGTTGCCCAATAAAGATGTTCGTCACAGCGTTGGTTTTGCTGCTCATTATTCGCTTACGCTTTCCTAAGGACAAGAGTATTACTGATATATATATATATATATATATATATATATAAAAGTTACCAATGATATATTTATAGTCTCTTCAAATGTAATCCCCATATAAATTACCGTGGCTTGAGCCAAGTATTGATGTCAGCCATATTACACCCTATACATATATACTTTATATACCCTGGTGATATACTGTATATACCCTAGTGATATATAGTACACCTGTGATGACGTAGTCGCTGTTTGGTCCAAGTGTGTGTGTGTGTGTTGGAGGGGGCGGGGGGGCTTTTGTGGAATACACCTCTTTCGCTTAATTACTTTGGCGATTTTAGAAATATCACCCCGTTTGGCGATAATAAGACGCGGGACCGCTCTTTAGGTGTCAATTTTGTTCTGGGCGAGCGATAGCGAACCTATAACTTTGAAGGAATCGGCCTTTTGACCAGGAAATGTTTTTATCGAAAAATGTATACCAGTGCATTTTATTAAAATTTGGTAAGGTCTTGTTGAAGTCAGAGGGTTAACTAGGATACTTATTACCTCTTTGATACCTTCAGCGCGATGACGTCATTTTCATATTATTCTGGTTACCATGAGACGATTTGTTTTAGCTAATAATTATAATGTAAGACTTGCTCCCCCCCCCCCAAAAAAAAAAAAAAAAAAAACACAGGGCCGACACAATATATAGGCAAAGAAACTTCTCAAAATCCTTAATCTACCCCTGAGGTTTAATTCGATATCAATAAACCCTCTGAATATCATAGGTTCTTTTTTAAATTTATAAAATCAACTAATTTTAGCCAGAATCAAAGATAAAAGAAATCATGCTGAAGGTGTTAAGTTCTACACTGTAAGAAAGTATGGCTATGAAGAGGGCAATGTAAGTGCCCCAAAGATGATATGCTCATAAAGGTATAATTAGTATTAATAAACCCATCTAATATATGAATCAAAAGGATAACCACTGGTGTCTATAATATATATACCGGTACTTATATAGGTATATTGGTATTAATTAACCCATCGAATGATAATGATAAAATGGTAAATCACAATCAAAATGCCCAAAGATTATATATTTCATACCATTTTTATACGCTTCATGTTTTAGTGTGACCTACATAACATATAAATAATTCCGGTACAATATTCATAAATAAATAATTATATAATAATTACAATTGTAAACAAATATAATAATAATTCCGGTACTAAAATCAAATACAAAATAGTTGCCCAGCGTCAATTATTAGCAAGGATATCTGAATAATTACGGTACGGTATAGATAATCTACCTATATATACCTCTAAACTATTTTTTAATTATTTTCATTGATTTGGATTGATTTGTGTTTAATTATATAAGAGGCATTAGTCATTGTTTTCAGTATTGGGTTATACTATTTTTAACATCGTTCTTAAGGGGGGTGACCTGCTTTTTGTTATTTATGTCCCTTTCTCTCTTTCTCTGGCTTGTATCCATTCGGCCCCATTCAGCCAACTATTTTAAGACGTTTATCCCCATCTAGGTGTCGATTTCTTCCTGGCGAGCAATAGCGAGCCAGCATTATATGAAGAAATCCGGCTTCGCCGGAGGCATTTTTCTATCGAAAAATGTAAAAATTTAGTCTGCTGTCAAACAAAAATAAAAAAATATGATGGCTCGCTACCGCCCACAAGTAAAAAATTGACACCTGGATGGGGATAAACGTCTTAAAACAGTAGGCTGAATGGGGCCAAATGGATACAAGCCAGAGAAAGATAGAAAAGGACAGAACAAAAACAGGTCACCCCCCTTAACACCAGTATATTAACCCCTCAAATGAAATAATGAAAGCATAATATCGATGTTAGGCCTAACACATTTCTATAATAATTATGTTTTTTTTTATTCCACTAACCAACTTCACCTCCAAACTCAATCAATGAAATCAACAAACACATGTGGCACTCTATATATAAACTATTTTTTCTGGGATTAAAGGTTATAATTATAACACCTTTCATACCCATAGCTTACTCTGACTGTTCCTTTTACTTTTATATTTTCTAGATCTCAAGTGACGGCGTCTCTTCCGTGGATTGACCTCCCAATCTACCAAGATTGGAAGCCAAAGCGTCACATTTTTCCCTTGCCCCTCAACTTTCTCTTCATAATTGGTGAGGGGCACAGGGCCCTGGGTGGGGCTTTGGTTTCCCGGGCGTTTCCGCACCCTCCTCAGCTCCCCGCCATGGAGTGGCTTCGGTCGCCCAGGCTTTATTGTGGTTGGCGGGTAGGGTTCTGTGGGGGCGCTCGGTTATGGCCTTGGCCTTGCTCGGGGCCTTGGGGCTGTTCGGCCAGGCAGCTTGGGGAACAACAACAACAACAACAACAACACCTTTCTATAGTAAACGTTTTTCTGGTTAAGGTTATATAACTCCTTTCGGAAGTAAACGTTTTTTCTGGGATTAAGGTTATATAACGCCTTTCTGTAGTAACGGTATTTTCTGGAATTAAGGTTATATAACGCCTTTCTATAGTAAAGTTTTTTGTCTGGAGCTTATATAACGCCTTACTATAGTAAACTATTTTGTCTGCGATTGAGAAGGATCTGTGGAAGACCGGAGTTAAGGATTATGTCAGCAAAAAAACAAAAACAAATAAAAAATATAAATAAAACACATACGATATATACCGGTAACGTCATCGCATATTGAAGGGGTTTAGGTAGTTTGTCAATTTTATGGAGGGGCGAACTTAGTTCCTTTACGACTTATTTTAAACGAGTCCAGATAGACAGTGATGAACTATTGTAGAACATAGATGGACTATTTTATTGTTCTGTAACTATGAGCAAAACAATGATAATGATGATGATGATGATGATGATGATGATACCAATACCACTACCACTGTCTTGCCACCCAAACCCCAATATTGATCTTGACTCACCACCTCACAGCAAACAGCCCTATACCCCACGATGTATGCAAGCCTAAAACTATTGAACAGAATATTGCACCGGGCCCGACTAGCTGGCAACTGCATGCGGAGGTGACGTCATGTAGGGATTTTTGAAGAGGATACAACCGTACACACATGCAGGCTGTACATACACATACACACATGCTGCACACACACACACACATACAGCTAGATAGACAGATAGATAGATAAACAGACAAAGAGACAGACAGACAGACAGACAGACAGACAGACAGTTATAGATATATATATATATATATATATATATATATATATATATATATATATATATATATATATATAGAGAGAGAGAGAGAGAGAGAGATAATCCACTGAAAACAAACTCCAACCCACTTGACCACTTGCGAGTGTTAAGGAAGTTGGAGTCATAAACATTGATATTAAGGGGAGATGGGCCGTTTTTCTGGTCCCCTTTCTTCCTAATGCTTATCTCCATTAGTTTTGAAAAGTTAAGACGTTTGCCCCATTAGTTTGTCGATTTTATTACCTTTCGCCTTATTTCTTTGTCCATATTAAGACCTTTCGTGTCCTTTAGGTGTCGATATTTTTTCCTGGCGAGCGAAAGCGAGCCTGAAATTGTACAAATTAATCTCGTAAGGGGATCTAATGGATGTTTTTTTTTAAAGTTTGATGAAGGTCTAGCGAGGAAACTAAAAAAAAAAATATATACCGGTATATATATATATATATATATATATATATATATATATATAATAAAATAACCACTGTCCCCTTAAACAAATACAAACAAATGTAGGCTTCTGATGGATTGAAATCATGTTAAATTATATTTTACGCACCGGTATTTATAAATGCACTACAACCGTATTATAGCTGGTAATTTGGATAATTATCGTTGTCTACAGCTCCAACTTCCCTATAAGCCCGAAACTCGCTAAACGCTTAATTAACCCTTTGAGGATCATGACGCGTTGTGACAGTTTATTCTAGCTATTATTAGACGACTTTATGATTACGAAGGGTAGTTGGAAGTCAGAGGGTTAATTGAGATAGCCTAGTCTTTACCCTATTGATACCCAAAATTCCTTCCTAAGCTGCATAAAATCGACAAAATTATTATAGCTAGAATAAACTGTCAACACACGTCCTAATCCTAAAGAGGTTTACAGTCTGAAGTATTATAGTAGTAGAGTAGGTCAGTGGTAAGCTGGGGTGAGCAGTATTGTGACGATCGTTGGCTGGAGTAATATCGTATATAAATTATTAGTCAATACTCCTGCTGGATTCTTGGAACACCTCTCGGTAGTATGTACAGGACGTACTGTATAGTCAAGATAACTCAATGTCGGTCTGGTTGTTTATAGAGCTTTATCGTGGCAACATAAACATACACACACACGTGCACTCATAAACACAGTCACAACGTAGAAGGGTATAGAAATGTGAAGTTGTTGATTATTTTTATACTGATGGGGAGGGGGGGAGGGGCTATTGAAAACGAACTTCAATGCACTCAATGCGTCCTCTCTATTTATATACTGATGGGGGGGGGGGTATTGAAAACGAACTTCAATGTGCTCACTGCTGCGTTCTCTACTCTATTGACATAATTCTAAAACAATTAGTAATATTAGTAAACACGGGGGTGGCGCGAGGTCCTGACTAACCTTCAGTGTTTGTACAAACCCCATGGAGTGTACCGGTACCGTACTGAACAAGCTCTATCCTCTTGGTGATCCGTCTCACTAAGACGTTAATGATGACCTGCGATGTACATCTCTGTGGCTCAGTAGGGTAAATTATATTGCTTGCCTCACTCTTCCTATATTCAAGGGACTGGGGTTTTCGCAGAGAGGCTCCAGTCCTGACGTTATTCTTGACTTACAATGTGCTGGCTTTATAATCCAATAGGGTTAATAGCCTCTGAAGTCCTATTTTAAGTAAGTCCTATATTAAAATCATGGCGTGATTGCCCTGTCCATCCTACTCTAAAAACACACTCAAATAAAACTACAACTCACGCATGTTGGCCAAGCCTCGACGCCTTCATCTCCTCCAGCTCCCTTCCTAAAGTTCCTACCGATATGTCATCTTCCTTGCTTCGAGGCATTAATGTCATTATATATAATGCTTGTCAAACCTTTCCTCTATTCGTGCCATGTAAAATAATAATAATAATAAATTAACTGTTGAGTATTGTAGGTTAGTGGAATACCTGAGAGTAGTGTTGGTTGAAGTACCGTAGTAAAAGCTAAACTCTTTTCATTATAGGTCAGAAATCCCAACTCCAATCTCTTTCAACTCAAAAAACGACTACAGTAATCGAACTAATTTTTCTGCCATTAGTCAGAAATTAAAGAAATGTGGAAATTAAAAGCTCATTTGTTCTAACCCTTTTTGAGTTCCAGAGGACAGGGTTAGGATTTGTGGCCTACTTATAACGAACAGGGTGTAGTCAATACTCCTGGGTTCTTGGTATGGCGTTCGGTGGTATATGTACTTGTTTAGTCAAAATATGTCAATGTCTCCTGGTTCTTTGTACACCTTCATGCATTCATAATACGCACACACACACATACATACATACATACATACATACATACATACATACATACATACACACACACACACACACACACTTGTGAACACATACATACACTAAAGACGCACGTATTCACACACACACACTAAAACAATCACACACACACACAATTACTCAAACACTTACACACGCACTCATAAACACACATGCATACACTAAAGACGTACGTACACACACACACACACACACACACACACTGCCACATGAAACCTAAGGTAAATTTAGATACGTATATCATTTACGAATCAATAGAAAACAAATTCTTCAGCATTAACACCTTCACCACCATTACGTACGGTAATTTTTATTTTATTTTTATTACCATTAGACAATTTTGTTTAGTTTATAATCTACCTATATGACTTAAATGGATAAATACGATCTCAATAGGGTACACCCTCTTTGTAACATAGGTCCTTCTTAATCTGCATAAAATCATCTAATTTTAGGCAGAATCAAAGGGGAAAAGGGGGTTAACAAAAATTCTCTATTCCCGGGAAGGTTATAAGAATCAGCTATATGGCGTGTGTAGGTTAGTAGTGGTGGTGGTGGTTGGTTGAGGTGAGAAGCATTGTGACGATCGTTGGTTACAATAGTGTAGTTAATGGCTATCGATTTTGTAGAGTTTGATCGTTTAAGGGGAGATGGGACGGTTTTTTTTGGTCTATTAATTCATATATTCCTTTATTTCTTAGTTTCCTCGCTAGACTTCCATCAAGCTTTAAACAAAAAACTCCAGACCCCCTTTCAAGATAAATGTGTAAATTTTTCGGTGGTAAAAAGGACCGGCCGAAGGCCGATTCCTCTTAAATTACAGGATAGTTATCGCTCGCCAGGAAAATATCAACGCCTAAATGGCATGAAAGCTTTTGAAATTGACAGAAATTAGGTACCGGTAAAAGTTCTTAAAATCGACAAAGTAATGGGACAAGCGTCTTAAAATCTAAAAAGCAATGGGGTAATACATGAGGGAGAAAGGGGTCAAGAAAAAAATCCTTCAAGTAGAAATCTCCCCTTAATGGCTATCGATTCTTGGTATAGAGCTTGGTAGATTAATAATGTTTTGTCAGTGGCTGGTGCCATTTGTCACTCACACATACGCGCGCACATACATACACACTCGTAAACACATACATACCGACACATGACAACTAGGATGAATTAAAATAATATATTGTTGTGGTGTAATGGTTAAGGTGTCTAAAAATTTGTGTGTGATAACCCGGGTTCGAATCCTGGTGGATCACATATATGCTTTCATTAATTTCATTGGAGGTGTTTGGTGTTGTGGTGAAATTAATAAAACATAGATTACACATAGAATAATGAGAAGCGAACTATTTTACTTCCTTCATTAGTAAGATTCTCTATATGTAACTATCTATTGTATCTATTGTAGGGTGCCTTTTGTCTCCCTCACTCACATAGAAAAAACAAAAAGTAGCACCGATGAGCGTGCCGCCCTTCGGTATATTGTATAAGGTTTATTTTCCTAGAGTCTAGACACATTGGCGACCAAGGCTGAAGAATCCCATTCACCCAGATTTCTATAAGGTTGTCTAATAACTAGATGTAAACTATTGTGAATAGTAGAGTATATACGGTACTATTTTTTCAGCTGAAGGTAAATTGTCATGTCTCTATCTTGATTACTCAAGTATTACCAAGATTTTAAGGGGGTATGGTTCACTTTTTGGTCGATTTTTTGTTTTGTTTTTAATTTGTTTATTATTTGTCTAGTTTCCTCCCTAGACCTCCATCAAACTTTAAAAAAACATCCATTAGATCCCCCTTCTTCGGTGTGAGCATCCTAGGTTCGAATCCCTGGACTGCCACATGTATTTGTTGATTTCATTAATTGAGTTTAGGAGTAAAGTCGGTTGGTGGAGGTAACATAATAATTAATCTGTATATTTTGTTCGGTATAAACATGTTCTGGTCGAAGGCCGGTTCTTCCAAAATTACAGGCTAACTATCGTTCGCCAGGAAAAAAACTCGACACCTAAATAGCACGAAAGGTCTAAATATTGACAAGGAAATGGGGCGGAAGGTCTTAAAATCGACAAACTAAGGGGGCAAACATCTTAAACTCTGAAAACTAAACATGAGGTAGAAGGGGATCTAGAAAAACGGCCCATCTCCCCTTAAAGCGAAATAGTCTGTTAATTATGAAAACTTGGTACTATTTATATGATGCAGTTTCATATTTTTCCCTCAGGTCAGGTCAGGTGAAGGCATTGAGGGATCAGCCTTTACAACGGCACCTCGTAGCTACTTTCTACTTTTCCTATTTTCTGAAGTGTAGAGAGAGGGGAGAAGGGGTGTTGGAGAGAGAGGAAGCTGTTGTAGTGGCTTTGTTATGTGTAGCCTAAGCACCCTTTGCCTATCGACGGCCTCCAAGCCAATGAAGTCGAGGGCAACACCTTTCAAACGGCCACCCCTTATATATTATAGTTCCTAGTTGTAGGTCAAGTGTTATTGTTCTGTTCTTGGTATTTTTGTACACTTAATTTTAGTCTGAAAAATATACAAGATCAACTAAACCCCTCTTTAACCCCATCAAGACGATGACGTATTGTTCGTGTTATTCTGGTTATCATTAAGCATTTTCTTTAGCGTATAATGTATGTGTACAGTCACGGCGGTAAATGTTGGACCAGGGGATGAACCATTTTCTCCACCACACACTTTTTTTTAACGACTATTTATATTTTCGAAGTATTCCTTAAACTAAAATTAACAAAGGTGGATTTTAGGAATAGCTCCAAGGATTGTTTATATGTTCAGTACGCCAGTGTGCACATGTTTTTGACACATCCCCTGTTCCAGCATTAACCACCGTGACGGTACCTCTAGGACTTAAAGGAGTAAATACTGCAATTACATTTTTCTACCGAAAAAATTACACCATTATCTTGAAGGGTGGTCTAGCGGGTGTTTTATTTTAAGTTTGATGGAGGTAGAAAACTGTCCCGGCCTTTGTTCTCCTAATATTACAGGCTCGCTATAACTCGCCAGTAAGAAATCGACATCTAAATGGCACGGAAGGTACAAACATTGACAAAGAAATGGGGTGAAAAGTGTTCAAATCGCCAAACTAATGGAGCGAACATTTCAAAATCTCAAAACTAATGGGGTTAAACATAAGGGAGAAGGGGGTCCAAAAAAAGCCACTACCTTCCCCTTCCTTAACGCTGACCACGACTGTACAGTTGGCCAAATAAGTCTTGTCGCAGCTGTCATTACGTTTGGCTCGCTCTGTGCTGTATTAATGTCTGTCAGATGTTGTATAGGGTGGGTAAGTGTAGGAACATGTTGGTATATTTCACTCGAAATTAATAAATAAAGTATAGATATTGCTGATACTAATTATTGATCAAAATATACTTGGTTCCGCGACATCACTTATTTGGCCAACTGTACACTCTGATACCATAGTCTCTAGCCCACTCATAAACGTTTGAAGACTTTACCTATTTGTATTTATGGAAGCATATCTCTGGAAACACATTTATGAATATCATTTTCTATACATAAACTACAAAACTATGTATACCATTTATTGAAAAGCAAAACCTATCCGAAAATCAACCCAGATATCTATGATTGTATAAAGAAAAACATAGGGGGTCCACAAATTCGTATGAGTGGGCAAGAGACTATAGTATCCGACTGTACAATGCGTCAAAACCCCCCACTGTAACCCTGACACTAACACATTCCCAGGGTCGACTCCCGGGGCCCATACTAATGCTGGTACAGTTGCCCAAATAAGTCACGTCACGGCACCAAGTATGTTTCGATCAATAATTGGCATATGCACTATCTAAGCTTCATTTCTTCATATCGAGTGAAATATAAAAACATGTTCCTACACTTACCTACCCTATTCAACATTTGACAGACTTTAATACAGCACAGAGCAAGCCAAACGTAATGACAGCTGGGACATGACTTATTAGCGCGACTGTACGGTACAGTTGCCCAAATAAGTGATGTCGCGGCACCAAGTAATGTTTCGATCAATAATTGGTATCTGCACTATACAAGCATTAATTCATCGTTTCGAGTGAGATATACAAACATGTTCCTATCTTCACACACCCTATTCAACATCTGACAGACATTAATACAGCGAGCAAAACGTAATGACAGCGGAAACATGACTTATTTGGCCAACCGTACGTAGAGTTGCCAATTTAGCTACTTTCCCGCTAGATCTAGAGGTACCGGTATATACTTCGATCTGGAGGACAATTTCTACATCCAGCGACATGATTTCTAGCGATATTCTGGAGTGTTGAGTCCTTAGAGTGTGACATTCTAGAGATTGTGGCATTATTCTAGCGATTTTCTGAAGATTGTGGCATTATTCTTGCGATATTCTGGAAGTTTGAGCCCTTAGAGTATGATATTCTAGCGATTGTGGCATTATTCTAGCGATATTTTGGAGATTTGAGCCCTTAGTGTGATATTCTAGAGAATGTGGCATTACTCTAGCGATTTTCTGGAGATTTGAGCCCTTAAAGTATGATATTCTGGAGATTGTGGCATAATTCTAGCGATTTTCTAGAGATTTCAGCCCTTAACTCCTTCAGCACCAGGACGCCTTTTGGCCTTTGATTCTGGCTAAGATTAGAAGATTTCATACAGTTTAAGAAGAACCTATGTTATTAAGAGGGTTTATGGAGATTATTATTACCCATTTGAGTCGTAGAGGTAGATTATAAAGTAAAGAAAACCGTCTAATTGTAACCAGCATATGATGACAATTGCGTAATGGTGGTGAAGGGGTTAAAGTGTGATATTCTACGAGATTGTGGCTTTATTCTAGCGATGTTGGGCTTTAATTTACTAGCGGACTTTATTTGGTAACCCTGACGTTGCCAGGGGCTCCTAATATGTCAACAGTTACCAGAGTCCACAGAATGTAGTCCTTTAAGGGGGGATGGGCGTATTTATTTTATTATTTATGTATCTTTGTATTATTTTATTAGTTTCCTTCCTAGACCTCCACCAAACTTAAAATAACATTCCGGAAATCCCCCTTCTAAATTAATTTGTAAATTTCCCGCTCGAAGGCCGGTTTTTCCAAAATACAGGCTCACTATCGTTCGCCAGGAAAACAAATCGACACCTAAATAGCACAAAAGGTCTTAATATTGACAAGGAAATGGGACGGAAGGTCTTAAAATCGACAAACTAATGGGGCAAGCAATATTCAAATCAGAAAACTATTGGAGCTAAACATGAGGGGGAAGGGGATCTATAAAAACGACCCATCTCCCTTTAACCCTAGACAGTTGAGACCCGTTGTTTATACCGCAGGAATGGTGCAGTGTTATACGTATGGTAACACTGTGACACACATAACAAAGCCACTACAACAGCTTCCTCTCTCTCAAACACCCCTTCTCCCCTTTCTACACTCTTCAGAAAATAGGAAAAAGTAGAATGTACAGTAGCTATGAGGTGCCGTTGTAAAGGCTTATCCCTCAATACCTTCACCTGACCTGAGTGATGCCTTACTCACATATTGTTACTGTTCCCAGCCTTATAATACGATACGATACATAATATATTAAGGAACACTCCTTTTTTTAATATTAATCCTCCATTACTAACCCCAATGCACTTGACTAATTAATGAAAGCAAATGATCCTCCCGGGATTCGAACTCGGGACACCACACCCAGAACATAAGCATTGAAATCTGTAAACCATTACACCACCAACACAAATATATTATATACCTGTATAGGCCTATGTGGGGGTATTTTTGTACCCCCATACAATCGCCAAATTTTAGCTAGAATTAAAGTTAGGGTGCCCTCGTGCTGAAGGGGTTAACCTAATTTGGCCCGGCTTACTGCACCGGTAATTAATCTAAACTTAACCCCTTCTGTGTACCGGCTACGTCTTTTTAATTTTATTCTGCGCTGCTACTAGACGATTTTATGTAGTTTAAAACGGGCCTCCAGCAATTAACAGGCTTCGAAATATCTAGCTTAACCATTTTTACTACCACAGATCCTTCTTAAGCTGCACAAAATCGTCTACATATAGCTACAATAAAATTAAAAAGACGTCGCCGGTACAGGTGTTAAATCATTCACGCTCGTATTCTTTAAAAAAAAAACAATTACTACCGGTATATATCCACATGAAGCAACATAAACAATAAGTAAACCAAAAAACGCTATAGGGAAGACCAGGTGCAAGATGATTGATACGGTACCGGTAATTGACCACTTGCGAGATTCGGGCTTTAAAGGGAGGTTTTTAGTGCGTTTCCTAGACTTCCATCGAGCTTGAAATTACACTCCCTTGACCCCCTTTCAAGATAAATTTGTACATTTTTCGGTAGAAAAATTTCCCGGCCGAAGGCCGGTTCCTCTTAAATTACAGGCTCGCTATCGTTCGCCAGGAAAAAAATCGACACCTAAATGGCACGAAAGGTCTTAAAAGTGACATAAATGGGGTGAAAGTTCTTAAAATCGCCAAACTAATGGGGTGAACGTCTTAAAATCTAAAAAACAATGGGGCTAAACATGAGGGAGAAAGGGGTACAGAAAAAATCCCTCAAGTTGCATTGTCTATATCAATACATGAAACCAAAATATACCGGTAGCCATTTTTCTAACCATCACAAACTCGCATAATGTTTATAATTCTGCTAAATATCTGTACCTAAAGCTACAAGTTCCTTATAGACCGAAACTCGCAAGTGGTCAATTACATACACTTCCATGGCAGCAGATGTTAGCGTACGTCAGAATGGGTATACGGTACGACAGCGCTCCTCATTAAGGGGAAGATAGTCGTTTTTTCTGGATCCCTTTCTCCCTCATGTTTAGCATGTTCGTTTTGAGATTTTAAGACGTTCGTTCTGTTAGTTTAGCTATTGCGAGACCTTTCGCCTAATTTCTTTGTCAATATGAAGGCCTTTCATGCCATTTAGTATATCGCGATTTTTTTCTGGCGATAGTGAGCCTGTAATTTTAGAAGGAACCTGCATTCGGCCGTGACATTTTTCTACCGAAAAATGTACAAATGTATCCTGAAAGGGGGTCTAGGGTGTGTGTGTGTGTGTGTATTTTTTATATATTTTTTTTTAATGGGGGTCTAGCTACGAAACTCCAAACTATATAAATTAATATAGGCCTATACCAGTATTTATAGACCAAAAACCAGCACTACCCCCTTAAAGATGCCGGCACTGGTCTTCCGGATTACCTAGTCTTTGCTTTTACAAATGTATCATCAACTCTGAATATTTGTTCATCGGTACGGGATATAGGCCTACAGTATCCGCATGACCCACCATAGGTTATGTGAGCACTTTAACCCTATTTGGGCCGAGGGGGATCGTTGTTAACCTTTCCTGTTTCACCCCATTAGTTTGAAGATTTAAGACGTTTCACCTCATTAGCTTGGCGATATTAACACGCTTCACCCCATTCAGGTGTTGATTTTTCTCTGGGCGAGCCATAGCAAGCCTGTAACTTAGAAGAAGAAATATAGCAGGACATTTTGCTATCGAAAAATTTACACATTTAGATGGAAGGGGTTCTGGGTGGGCATTTTTTTAGTTTGAAAGAAATCTCGGATGGTGTTTTTAGTAGCTTAGAGAGCAAATCAAAATACATTGCTTGAAAATGGCAAAAACAAACAAAATCCCCAATAATAATAAATATATCCAAGTGTAATATACGTATGCATGTGTAAGTGTGTGTATATTTGTACAAGTTTAGATTGTGCGTGCGTACATATATAAACGTGTGTATGTGTCAATAAGTAAAATATGACTATGTATGTAGTATGCCTATGTGTACATAAGTGTTTTTATGTATGCATATTATGTGTATGGGTGTGTAGCCTTACTAGAGTCTATTCGCTGTAAGTAGGCGATAAATCATGAACTCTATCCTCTGTAACTCAAAATGGGCTAGAGCAAATTGGCTGTAAATTTCCACATCTATTCCTTGACGGACTCTTCTCAAATGGTAGAAATATTAGATCGATTACTCTAGTGGTTTTTGAGTTACAGAGGTTAGAGGTCATGATTTCTCGCCTACTTACAGCGAATAGCCTATAGCCTATATATACAGAATGTGTATGACTTTGTTTATAGTTTTGGTCCCTTTTAGTAGCTCATTAATATGAATGTTCTTTTACTGATGTAATTTATACAAAATATATTCCGGTAATTATAAAAATGTCCATAAGCTAAACTATAGTAGACGACGGAATACTCGAATGATGTATTTTTCAAATGAGCCTTTAAAGAGAGTACCAGCGACGTGTTATATTTTATTCTAGCTATAATTAGACGATATTGTGCAGCTTAGGAAGGATCTGTGGTAGTTAAAAGGGTTGGTTGAGATAGTTTGAAGCCTTATTATTGCTAGAGGTTCTTCCTAAGCTGAATAAAATCGTCTAATCATTGCCAGAAGATATTTTAAAGGATGTCACCGGTACTGTACTGGTTAAAGAGAGTACGGTACCGGTACCGTACTGTAATACTCTCAATGAGGCGCGGCCAACAAATATATGTAACTAGGCTAGAATGTAAATTATTTATGTTATGTGCTTATGGTCTAATAAAGATTTTCAATTTCAATTACACACACACACACACAGAGACACACACAAACATACACATACACATACACATACAAACACACACAGACACCACAACCAGCAACACCCGCACCGTCTCAGCACTGCCTTGAAACATTTACATAGCTGACACTGCAGATACCAAACACACATACACACACCCATACACACACACACCACAGCCAGCAACACCCGCACCGTCTCAGCACTGCCTTGAAACATTTACATAGCTGACACTGCAGATACCAAACACACATCCACACAAACACCCACACACACACCACAGCCAGCAACACCCGCACCGTCTCAGCACTGCCTTGAAACATTTACATAGCTGACACTGCAGATACCAAACACACATCCACACACACACAAACACCCACACACACACACCACAGCCAGCAACACCCGCACCGTCTCAGCACTGCCTTGAAACATTTACATAGCTGACACTGCAGATACCAAACACACATACACACACACAAACACCCACACACACACACACCACAGCCAGCAACACCCCCACCGTCTCAGCACTGCCTTGAAACATTTACATAGCTGACACTGCAGATACCAAACACACACAAACACCCACACACACACCACACCCAGCAACACCCGCACCGTCTCAGCACTGCCTTGAAACATTTACATAGCCGACACTGCAGATATCAAACGCCCATCCTCAAGGTCTTCGTTGCATACATTTATCCACGGACATTTCGCCAACAAGCCCTTTCCCCCGTTGACTACTAGCGAGTTTCAGGCTATAAGGAAGTTGGAGCCGTAAACATCGATATTAACCCTTTATGTACCAACGACGTCTGATATATTTTATACTAGTTATATTTAGACGATTTTATGTACCTTAGAAAGGATCTGTGGTAGTTAAAAGGGTTGATTGACACAGCTCAAAGCCTTATAATTGCTAGAGATCCTTCCTAAACTAAATAATATTGATTAGTAGTAGCCAGCCAGAATATAATAAAAAGAATGTCGACGATACAGAAGGAGTTAAACAGATTTGCAGTAATACTTTAAGTTTCTGGTAAATAGAGAGAATGTTGAATATGATGGCATATGTTTATAAATAGACTACAGCCATATGTGTGCTGGTAGTTCCCCTACATGACTTTCCTTGATAAGGACTTTAGCTTCACAAGTTATTTTTAAAATAATCTTTTCACTCACAAATTTGTTTCCCCCACAAGTATTATTCTATACATGCATAATCCCCTACCAATCTTCTCCTCAAGTATTTTTCCCCATAAGTCTTTCATCTATGAATCTATGTGGTTTCCCCAAATATTTTTCCCCTCATGATAATCCCCTATACGTCCTTACGTCCACATAGGCCTACATGATCAGAACAAGTCATATCCTAATAAGTATTTCCACTCACAATTCTGCATCCCCAGCGTGAGAGTGAATTATAAGGCAAGGAGTCAACTGTACCTATGACAGACTCTCGGTGTGATAAACACTGTCCGGTCTATTCTTGGGCTATGGGCGTCAAGCTTCCCGGTGGCTCCTGTATACTTCTTTATTACTGGCTATTACAGTGTGTGTGTGTGTGTGTGTGTCACGTTGGCAGCCGTGGTGAACGGACGTGCCCTGTCCAGCTCCGTGACTTTTACAGTGAACTTATAACTTTGAACTCGTGAATCATTGCTTTACCGTGATTATCGAAGGTGGTATTTGAATATTAAAGTGCATAATGGAAAACCTACCACCTTCGGATACTTACTGTGCAATATGCAACAAACAATGTTTACTGGAGTGTTTGAAGTGCCAAAAATGTAAAAATGCTATCCATGCTGACTGCTCAAACCTCCCTGCTTACGCCATAGTGAACTTCTTTAATACAAGGTGTCAGTACACTTGTGAAGAATGTGCAAGAAAACAGCTGGGCGAAGATTGTGACCGGTTGTTTGCGAAGGTGTACACCATATTAGAGAAGGAGAGGGAGGTAAGACAACAACAACGATTGGAGCAGGAAGGTGCTGTAAATGACGTTGATGAAATAAACGAACTTGACAACGAAAATAAACTTAGTGAGGAAAATAATGAAAGTATTGGGCCAAACGAACCGTCCTCACAAAATAAAAATACAAAACATTCTACTGGCAAACAAGGCAACACCCAAACTACCGCAGGAAATGGAAACCAGGCTAGCGACCAACGGAAAGAGAAGGTATGCTACTATTACAAAAACAACAAGTGTAAATATGGACTAAGGGGCCGCGATTGTCCGTATGCTCACCCCAGACTGTGCACTAGGTATATGGTAAACGGCTGTGACCCAGTAAGAGGGTGTAAAAAAGGTAAGGACTGCGTCTTTCTACATCCACCAATATGCTATGGGTCAGAAAGAAAGCGGTAGTGTTTGAATATGGAATGTAAAAGACTACATTTGAAGGGCACTCGCCGCTACCCATCAAACTACCGAACTACAAACAAGGCAACAGGCAGCCCCCGCCAAACAACTACCCGCTCGGTCAATCATACCACCACCAGCCCCTAAACCACACAATGCATGGGAAAGTGGACCCCCACATCAGACTGAAAAACAACAAAATGCTACTACACAGTCTTTTTTATTGCAGCAAATGCAACAAGTACAGCAACATATACTGCAAGTGCAGAAAGCAGTGCCGTGGCAGTGGGGCCCCACGCACCCGCTACAAGGATACCAGCAACAACAGGTGGCAGCAATGCCGACAGCCTTTATAAAATAATCACTCTAAATATTGCTGGCCTCTTACCATACAAATTTAGAGGCAAAATAACATTACTCACATAAGTGGCACAAACTGAAAATGCTTTTATAATCTCCCTAACAGAAACACACCTAACAGAGGAAATCAGAGAAGCTGAAATAAAAATACCAAACTTTGTACCATATAGAACGGACAGACCAAAAGAAAAGAAAAAAGGCGGTGTCATCACCTACATGGATGGCCACTTTGCAGCTAGGACACAAGTTCTCCACTCAGAATCACACTTGTACACAGAATCCCTGGTACTATACATTAAAGACCTTGATTGGGTATATATAAATATATACAGGCCACCAGCGTGCCCACAAATAAATTTAATGACCAACTAACAAAGATTAGAGAAGTAATTAACTCACTACCACCACCCATGCCTACCATTATGCTCACTGGTGATCTAAACTTCCCGCTCATAGACTGGGAGTTGGAGAGTGTATATGGAGGAGCAGGGGACATGCGGACTCAGGCAGAAGCTGTCCTGAACTTTGCGGAGGATTTCTGTTTACATCAAGCCATCAACACTCCCACAAGAGGTGACGACATACTGGACATTGTGACGACAAACAATGATGACCTTTTACATAATATTACTGTAAACAAAACTAATTTCTCAGATCATAACATCATAACCCTGATGACCAGCTTATCTACAAATATGCAAACTAGAATTCCCAGTGCAGCACAAGCACCAAATTTCAGCCGAATGAACTTTCACAGCGAGTCAGTCTGCTGGGAAAGTTTAAAGAGAGACCTCAGTGAAGTAAACTGGGATTCACTCATGAAAGACTGCGATCCTGAGGCCCAATACGACATACTGACGACGAAATGCTTGGAAATATCAGAGAAATATGTACCGTTGAGGAGATCGTCTAATAAGACCTCTCCTTATAAGGGTAACATACCAAGGGACCGAAAAGTTCTGATGTGAAAGAGAACAAAACTAAGAAAAAAACTGAAGAACACCAACAACATTGAAATACGAACACAAACCGAAAACAAAATTACCATCATAGAAGAAAAACTTAAAAGGTCAGTTAAATTAGAAGATGACCGGAAAGAAATACAAGCCGTGGCATGCATTAAAACCAATCCTAAATACTTTTACAAGTATGCCGCAAAGTCAGTAGCGAGAGCGAGTGTTGGCCCACCGACTGACTCAGACGGCCGAACCATAAACGAACCTCAGGAGATTGTTGAAGAACTACTGCTCCAGTACAAAAGTGTCTTTAGCAACCCTGTGAAAGACAAAATAATCAACTCACCTATGGACTTTTTTCGTCAAGGTACTGACTGCACACCAAAACTGTCGGACATAACTTTAAGCAGAGACATCATAGAAGGAGCAATTAAAGAGATGGCTACTAACTCGGCAGCTGGTCCCGACCACTTCCCTGCTGTGCTCCTTAAACGTTGTGCTAAAGAGCTGAGCATTCCTTTGATCTTTCTTTATAGAACTTCATTAGAATCTGGTATAATACCAAAGAAATTAAAAAGTGCCAACATCACACCAATCCACAAGGGAGGGTCGAAGACAGAGGCAAAAAATTATCGACCAGTTGCCTTAACCTCCCACATTATTAAAGTTTTGGAGAGAATAATGGTTAAGAACATGGCTCAATATCTCGAACAAAACAACAAAATGAACCAAGACCAACATGGTTTTCGCACTGGGCGTTCATTCCTCTCCCAACTGCTCGCCCACTATGAAACAATTTTAGAAAAGCTGGAATATAACAAAAATGTTGATGTGGTCTATCTTTATTTCGCGAAAGCCTTTGACAAGGTAGACCACGGCATTTTGTTACACAAGATAAGACAAATGGGCATTACTGGAAAGCTCGGGATGTGGCTGCACTCGTTTCTTACTGACAGGGAGCAGTGTGTAGCGGCTAGCGGTGCAGTGTCTCGGCCGTCGGTGGTCAACAGTGGGGTGCCACAGGGATCGGTCCTTGGACCTCTGCTATTTCTGATCCACATCTCCGACATTAACAGACACGTCTTACACTCGTCTGTAGCTTTTGCCGATGACACCAGGGTAATGAAGGAAGTTTCTTCAGTATCTGATGACGAAAAATTACAAACTGATCTGGCATCACTTTACTCGTGGGCAGAGCATAATAACATGTCCTTCAACGACAACAAATTTGAGCATATACATTACAGTTCAGGGGGAATCAACTACAATGCACACACGTTTGCAGCACCGGACGGTTCACATATAGACACCAAGGAGTATATAAGAGACCTAGGAATTACCCTCAGTTGTGACGGAAACTTTACCCAACATATACAAAATGTGGTAAAGAAGGCACGAAGCCAGGCTGGCTGGATCCTTCGCACTTTCCGGACACGTGAAAGGCTTCCTATGCTGACGTTATACAAGTCACTCGTGATACCATTGCTAGAGTATTGTTATCAGCTGTGGAGTCTGTGGCGAGCAGGAGAGAAGCAAGTCACTTGAAACAGTACAACGATCTTTCACCGATAGAATATCTGACTTCCGACATTTAGACTACTGGGCAAGGTTACGTGAACTCGACCTTTACTCACTAGAAAGGCGTAGAGAAAGGTACGCTATATTATACATCTACAAAATATTGACAGAAAAATCTGTAAATAACTTGAATATACGGTTTAGCATCCACCAACGACGGGGTCGGCTCTGCCATATTGAAAGGATATACCCCAGAGCAAGTACAAGAGACAAGACGCTCAAAGAAAACGCTTTTGCTATAAGAGGGCCACTCCTTTTCAATGCACTGCCCAGACACCTGCATGACTCAACGGAACATAACCTTGAACGTTTCAAGAACCAACTAGATAAATTCCTACGGATAATACCCGATCAACCCAAGCTGCCACATTACCACCTCTGCGCTGCCAGCAACAACATCATAGACCAGATGGCGAAGAGATGAGCAGACGGGTTATACTAGTGGCGGCGCATCAGCGTGGCCACGGGCAGCAACTACTCACCACAGGAACCACAGGTGTGTGTGTGTGTGTGTGTGTGTGTGTGTGTGTGTGTGTGTGTGTCTGTGTATGTCTTGGTGTGTGCATGTGTGTGTGTGTGAGTATGTCTTGTGTGTGTGTGTATGTGTGTTAAGCTCCCTGTGGCTCCTGTACACGTGTTCATTACAGGCTATTACAGTATGTGTGTGTGTGTATATGTGTGTTAAGCTCCATGTGGCTCCTGTACAAGTGTTCATTACAGGCTATTACAGTATGTGTGTGTGTATGCGTGTTAACACTTAAAGAGCGGGGCCCGACTTAAGTCTGTATCTAAAAAGCAGCAAGTTAGGAGCATTATTAAGGCTTTTAAAGGGTTAAAATCGAGTGCAAATGGCCGGGAGCGCAGCAGGCCACACGGCCGACACCCAGGGCTTACCGCCGCCCACTGACTCACGCTCCCTCTGTTCTCAAGAGGCCGGCAGTGTAGCCAGTAGTGAGCGTAGCTGGAAAAAATATGCCGCTATACGCTAAAGTCCCATGTTAGTGGTAGCACTGCATGAAAACGATGAGTGCTACGTAGCTCGTTCTGGTCTCATTTTGAAGCTTGTAGCGCCTAGTTTTTTGCTGAATACATTTCTTTTCATGCAGATACTTGATTGATCATTCAGGAGGGCCTGAATATGCCCAAAATAGCCCAAAAAACCCCGCTAGACGAGAGTTAAGCTCCCTGTGGCTGCTGTACACATGTTCATTACAGGCTATTACAGTGTGTGTGTGTGTGTATGGGTGTGTGTGTGTTAAGCTCCCTGTGGCTCCTGTACGTGTTCATTACAGGCTATTACAGTATGTGTGTGTGTATGCGTGTTAAGCTCCCTGTGGCTCCTGTAAACGTGTTCATTACAGTGTGTGTATGTGTGTTAAGCTCCCTGTTGCTCCTGTACACGTGTTCATTACAGGCTATTACAGTATGTGTGTGTGTGTATGCGTGTTAAGCTCCCTGTGGCTCCTGTAAACGTGTTCATTACAGTGTGTGTGTGAGTGTATGTGTTAAGCTCCCTGTGGCTCCTGTACACGTGTTCATTACAGGTTATTACAGTATATGTGTGTTAAGCTCCCTGTGGCTCCTGTACACTTGTTCATTACAGGCTATTACAGTGTGTGTGTGTGTGTATGCGTGTTAAGCTCCCTGTGGCTCCTGTACACGTGTTCATTACAGGCTATTACAGTGTACGTGTGTGTGTGTGTGTGAATGTGTGTTAAGCTCCCTGTGGCTCCTGTACACTTTTTCATTACTGGCTATTACAGTGTGTGTGTGCGTGTACTATAGACAGACATACATATAAAATAGATAGCCTACTGTATATCAGACAGGCTTATATCAAATAGATCATATAAGATTTTGTTTCCATATGCTACAAGATACGGTAGGTCAAAGTATGTTTCAATAGCCTGTAACTCTACCAAGGCCCCTAGGTAATACTCAGGCTAACAGATGGGTTTAGGCACTGCATTTGTTCATAATTAACAAGTTGGATAGTCTTTTTAACTGAAACCCACTGTGCCCCTTGAGTTTCATGTACTACCGGTATATAATATGATATCGTTCAATAGTATAGCCTATTCACTACAAATACAAACACTACAGAGACCTTGACCACTTAACTCTTATAACTTACAATAGAGGACTCTCTAGCTAATATGCCTACCACTTAAGGGGAGATGGGCCGTTTTTCTGGTCTCACTTCTTTCTCATCTATAGTCCCATTAGTTTTCACATTTTAAGACGTTCGGCTCATTAGGTAGGCGATTTTAAGACCTTTCATCCCATTTTTTTGTGTGTCAATATTAAAACTTTTCGTGTCATTTAGGTATCGATTTTTTTCCTGGCGAACGATAGCGAACCTGTAATTTAAGACGAATCGGCCTCCGGCCAGGAAATTTGTCTATCTACAAATTTATCTTGAAGGGGGGTCTTGGGGGGGGGGGGGGTTATAAGCTTGATGGAGGTCTAGCTAGGAAACTCAAACATATATTAATAAATACATACATAGACCAAAAACCAAGCACTACCCCCTTAAACAGATATTTAGCTTACAATCTTACCGGTATATAAACTTGAACGTATGGGCAACTACTGGCATACAAAAACTAAGTAGCCTAGAGACACCATAAACAACTATATGTAATCTATATAGATAACTAGATATAAGTATGAGAGAGAGAGAGAGAGAGAGAGAGAGAGAGAGAGAGAGAGAGAGAGAGAGAGAGAGAGAGAGAGAGAGAGAGAGAGAGAGAGAGAGAGAGAGAGATGTGGAAGAAGACAGGATAAGAGAGTGAGTGAGGGTGATTGTGAGAGATGGTAGCTAGACAAACTAACAATTAGAAACAGAGAGGGAGATTCCCTTCAATGCTGAGAGCTCAAAAGAGGACAAATCAATATTTCTCAGGGGTAACTAAACCCAGCTTCACATCTACTAGGATTTATATGCCGCCACACTATTTTCAGCCTTATGGAACATTCATATGCGAACTGGATTTTGTATTCATTATTATTAAACAACAGTTACTTATACATATTATTATTATTATTATTACAATCAATATTTTATTATTATTTTCATCATCATTACTTTATGGTAAGACAATAAATGTGTTATGATACTTATTTTTTACGTTTATATACTAACTGGAAACTATATTAATTATCATTAGCAGTAATAGTAGTAGTAGTAGTAGTAGTAGTAGTAGTAGTAGTAGTATTTAATTTATTATTATATAAATAGGTCTACCATTAATGTTCTGCCACTATGTTTACTCTCAACGAAACTTTATAAACAAACTCGAACATATATAGGCTACATTATTATTGTATTAATAGAAACAAATACATTCATTATATGCAGTATATATGAAATTATTAGCTAATTAAGGTTGGAAAACCTGTCATTTAAATTCCATCAACTACACATTATATATTGTAATTATGTATTTCCTCATTTTATATAGATCATTAAAATAAAATAAGTATTAATGTAGGGCACAATTAAATTTCAATTAAACCCACCTGCACACTTGATTTTATTTTATTAAATATAATGAGTACCGTACATTAAACATTTTGATGGAGTCCTTAGAGTATAATATTATTATTATTATTATTATTATTTGAAGGATCTAGTTTGCAAATATATCTAACCTATTACCGGTATCCACTGCATTAATGTATTCAAATGTATTATTTTGACTGGGGTTGACGGGTTGAATTAATGAAAAACGTAATTCATACAGAATACCGTATTAATACCAACATATGATTATATAAGAGTTCTTAGTTAATATCAAATAAAAGCAAGGTGCTATTAATGAATTTATTCGTGTTATGAACAGTAGTGTTTGTTGATTTTCACTAGATAAATCCGATTGTAATTTGCATAACTACGGTATCGGTGAGTCTTTTCAATATGAACTTTACAGTAGGCTATACTATATATATTACATACGCATCACCTTTATATATATTTTTATTTGTATTATTATTATTTTTATTATTATTATTATTACCGGTATTATTTAAAGTTTAAAATCTTCAGCCTATCGTAAGCAGTGAAAAAATTAAAGCATACCCGGTACCGTACCGGTATGTATGTATGTATATACTCAGGCACATGTACCCATAGCTGGGGGTGGCCGACTCGAGACAGAGCCCGAACAGGGACAACACAACACCACAAAAAAACACAAAATCACACACATCTAGGTCACCCAGAGACCCAGGCCCATTTGGGTCTCAGCAAAATATTCCCAGGTCCCAGACCTCCCGGAGAGTTTCCAGTCTCAGCAGGCAGACACGCAGCGAAGCCACACTAACACAATGTCCGCCTAGGCGCCCACCACACATACTGGCATGACCCTTCATATATACCCGGGCCAGGCGCCTGACGGACTATCATCTGTGTTCTAGTCCAACTGGCGCTCAACCCCCTCTCCCAAATGACCGCGTTATCAGTTATCACTCATCTATACACAAGCATTCTCCAATCATTCCTATTTAGCCTATTACCACTTATCTTGCCCGATCTATAGTAATTTCATCTTCCAACGCTTGTACTACAATCTCTTATATATATATAGCCTATATTCTTCTGGCTCCCAGTCCTCCTTAAATAGAATAAACTTGCCTGCATATAGCCCAAATAAAAGGAAAACAAATAGCACTGGTAATTGTACACTGAATGGTTAATGCTGACAATGTTGTTCAACTTGTGAAGAATCTGTCTACAGTTACATGGGTTACCGTAACTGAATTAGTGTTTATCTCCTGGATTCCTAGAACATAAGAAAATGGAAGTCTGCAGAAAGCCGATTGGCCCACACAAGGCAGATCCCTCTCACACCCAACCCCAATTACAAGGCCTAATTATAGGCCCAGTTCACTAATACCCTGGGGACCGACCTTACCAAAACGGTCAGAGATTGGAAAACTGGGGTCTGCAGAGCGCCGATTGGCCAACACCCGGCAGATCCCCCTCACACCCAACCCATCTCGTCCATATGCCTATCTAATTTTATCTTAAAGCTCCCTATCGTTCTTGATCCCACTATATCACTTGGTAGCCTACTCCATCCATTTACAACTGTTACCAAACCAATATTTGCCTATATCTTTTCTGAAACGAAATGTATCTAATTTGAAACCATTTGTTCGAGTTCTTTCGCAATCACTGAACTTTAGTACATTTTTCATGTCCCCTTTATTAATCCCACTAACCCACTTGAACACCTCCTCAGTTAAGTAAAATCACCTGGCAGTAGCTTTAATATAGATACCGGTACCGTACTATAAAATAGGCCATCAAGTCCTCAAGATATATACCGTAAATATGTTTCAATGTAATTTACAATAAGAATATATCATATATTTACAAACGGTTGTAATAATGTCAACAATGACTGTTTTATATATATGAAAACAAAGGCACAAGACAATACAAAAGCCTTTTGTTAGTTGTGGACAAGACTTTCTAATGTACCGTAAACAAAAATAACCTTGCCCATTCGATTTTACTTAATTTATTATACGCCTGATAGTATCAGCCAGACTTCGATTTCTTTACAATATTAATGTCAGGTGATTTTACTTAACCAAAGAAGGATCTCTAGGAATCCAGAAGATAAACACTAATTCAGTAACCCATGTAACTCTAGACAGAGGGCGGGTGCCCAACCACGAAAAGGGTTGAAATAGGGGAGCTATCCCCCCGCCAAAGGCGGCTTTCTAGGGCCTTTCCTAGCTGATGCTGAGAGGATTGGGTTCTAGTCATGTGGTGATGGGGTCAGAGTGAGAACTGAGCGATCTCTGCCATACCCATTGCTTACTCTGACTGTTCCTTTTACTTATATATTTTCTAGATCTCAAGTGATGGCGTCTCTTGCGTGGATTGACCTCCTAATCTACCAAGATTGGAAGCCAAAGCGTCACATCTTTCCTTTGCCCCTCAACTTTCTCTTCATAATTGCTGAGGGGCACAGGGCCCTGTGTGGGGCTTTGGTTTACCGGGCGTTTCCGCACCCTCCTCAGCTCCCCGCCATGGAGTGGCTTCGGTCACCCAGGCTTTATTGTGGTCGGCAGGGAGGGTTCTGTGGGGGCGCTCGGTTATGGCCTTGGCCTTGCTCGGGGCCTTGGGGCTGTTCGGCCAGACAGCCTGAGGAACAGCAACAACAACAACAAACTCTAGACAGATTATTCACAAGTTGAATAACATTGTCAGCACTAATTAATTATTCAGTATACAAGTACGATTTTTGTTTTGCTTATTATTTGGGCAATATGTAGACAAGTTTATTCTATTTAAAGGGGACTAGGGAGGATTAAGATATTATTAATCATATATATTTCCGCAGATCCTTCATAATCTGTATTTAACTAACCAGAAGTTAACTATGAAAGTATTCAATTTATTCATTCCCACGGGTCTTCCTAATCTATATAAACAAAAATAATGTTAATTATGATAGTATTTTGAATTTGAATAACTGTATTGAGAAATGTACATTTAAGTACGGTACAGTCATATACCGGTACATAATCTCAAAAGGAGACAGTAGCTTAAGAGAAGATGGTACCGTAGTTTATTATGACTCCCCTTCTCCCTCATGTTTAGCCCCATTAGTGTTGAGATTGTGCAGACGTTCGGCCCATTAGTTTGGCGATTTTAAAATCTGTTGCACCATTTCTTTGTTAATATTAAGACCTTTCGTTCCATTTGGGTGTCGATCTTTCCTGGCGAGCGATAGCGACCCTGTAGGCCTAAGTTAGGAGGAACCGAAAACAATTACACATTTATCTAGGAGGATCTTGGAGATGTTTTCTTAAGATTGATGGAAGTCTAGGGTGGAAAAAAACAACTAATAAATGAATAAATAAATCGCCCCATAAATAAACCCTTCCCCCCTTATGCTATCTCTACCCTTATTCTAGCTGTATTCATCACTTACATACAGTACCGGTATGTATACTATATATTAATTTTGTATTACAATTTACTATACCTATTACACTCTGCTACAATTAATAGGGATAGCCAAGAAGGTTGCAGCCAGACAGGTGTGTCCGGCCACAGTTCCTCCTGCCTATAATCCTCATGGATCATACGCCCAACTGCTGGAGGGACAGCCACACTCATCAGGCCACCTGCATTCTTAATATAGGCCTATAGCTGTCCTACCCTTACATACTCTACACAAATCATATATGAATAGTGATAAAACATAGAGTAAATAATGAAAGTAACATAACACAGGTAATAATTATAACAATAAATACTACTACTGCTACTGCTACTACTAATACTACTAATAATAATAATAACAATAATAATAACAATAATACTAATCAAGCCCCGACGCCTTCATCTCCTTCTCCAGTTCCCTTCCTCACCCCATGCTACTTGGTCTGTCCCCTCCCTTACTTTTCGATACCGGTACATTATAGTAATCAACATTATTGCCTGTCTCACATTTCCTATAATTGTGTCATGTCGTCATGTCAAGATGTATTAACCTAATCAATGTTGTATCAACCCAATTAATGTTCACGGGTCCTTCCTAATTTCTGTAAAATCATCTAATGTTAGCCATAAAAATGTTAAAATGCGTCATGATTCTGATGGGGTTAATTGACGTCATGTGATTGAAAGCGTTAACCTACGAGTCAAAAGGCCAGGCCGTTGGTTAAATGTCATATCTTGGCATTTTTAACACTACAATACTCAGCCAAACTTTATGTAAGGCATACCACTGTTGACTTGGAATGTTTTAATGTTCTATAGCCTATGCTAACTACATTGAGTGGAGAGAGAGAGAGAGAGAGAGAGAGAGTGTGTGTGAATGTTTTATTGAGAAGTACAAATGTTACACAAGTATCATAATGACATCATCTCAAAAGGATGAAGGTGCATACCGGTACGCAATCTTCATCGTAATTCTAGCTTAAACCATGTCATTACATGTACACTGTTAGATAAATGATACATGGATATTGAAGATAATTTTAACACCACTACCTAAATTTACTATAAATACGATTATATTAAAGAAATATATAAAATACATGAGTCATCGACCTAGACTTTGATCAGATTTTTTTTTTTTTTTTAAACATACATGTAGGCCTAGAGCATGCTGCTGCCCCACAAGGCCCCCCACTGAGCCCCGACCGTCTTGACCCAGTCACCAAACCCCCGCTCATAAAACATACAGCCATACAGCGGCATGGTTAGAGAGCGTAGGTTCGCTGCCCCAGGGTGGCCTGATTTGGCCTACTGTTTTAAGACGTTTGTCCCCATCCAGGTGTCAATTTTTCCCTGGTTCCTGGCGAGTGATAGCGAGTCAGCATTGTATGGAGAAATCCGGCTTCGCCGGGTAAATTTTTCTATCGAAAAAGGTACAAATTTTGCCTGTTGACACCAATAGTAGTTTTTAAATATGCTGGCTCGCCAGGAAAAAAAATCGACACCTGGATGCGGGTAAACGTCTTAAAACAGTAGGCTGAATGGGGCCGAATGGATACAAGCCGGGAGGGAGAGAGAGACAAAACAAAAACCGAGGCCTGTAACATTACTAAACAGGGTAGTGGGAGTCACACGGTATATATTTTGCTGGCAACATTTTGGGGTATTTCTCACCAACTAAATTAAATTAAGTCTTTATTAGTGTACATGTAAGGATAAATGTATGGTTTGTAGTTCAAAATATATCTTTGAAAGTAATAAAATGGCCAAACAAATTAAACAATGCTATTCCATGTCAATTTTCTTGTATGTCTTCTCATAGTCATTCGAGTCTTCAAACTAAATTGCCCCGGTTTGACACTCTAATTAAATAGTATACGATTCTAATTTGTTTAGAATGGATATGTGGGAGCAAAATAAGTGACGTAAGGTAGATTTTACAGCGTGGATTTAACTCGAGGTCCTGTGTAATCTGTAAATAATCTAACCTATAATTGGTCTTGCATATAACGTTAGAGGGAATACAACAAATGAACGCGTTATGGTATAGGCCTACCCAGGGGGCCTACCGAAAGGATTAAGGGGAGATTGGCATATTTATTTGACAAAGAAATAGGGCGAAAGGTCTTAAAATCGCCAAACTAATGGGTAGAACGTGTTATGATCTGATAACTAATGGGGCTAAACATGAGGAAGAAGGGGGACCAGAAAAACGGCTAATCTCCCCTTAATAAGATGTCAGTAATATAGCCGCCTATACTAGCCCATAGGGTGACCTAGGTGTGTGTGAATTTGTGTGTTCATTGTTTTCTGTTGTGTTGTGTTGTTCCAATTCGGGCTGTCTCGAGTCGTCCACCCCCAGAAAAAAAAGGAAAAATGGGGAATGGGCCTGAGTATATACATAGGCATACATTACATACATACATTACATACTAACCCATAGTTCATCATTATGACGAGTTTGAAAATCACGATCTCCAACCTATCATAGTTCAACAATTAGGGCACTTGAGTTGCCATTTATATCGTTTGGGAAGAGTTAAATAGTAAATAGGTGTGGGACATTTATAACCCGTTTGCTCCAGTCTTCTTTGACTTACAAGAAGCTGAGGTTCAAAATATATAGACTCGCCACAATGCATATACATGTATATAATCATACCGGCAATAAAAAACGACCGACGAACTGACTTGGAAGTGAAATGACCAATAAACCTTGCAAGAGATGCGTTACCTTGAACAAGTCTGACTCTCTTGCAAACATAGCCTACACATTGACATTTTTATTTTAATGCATTTAACTAAACATTAAATGATGTGATTTATTACTTGACGCATGGCCTGTATAGCCTAACTACAGTACCTGGCATCATAAATCAGTATATTTCCAAAGTGAAGACCATACATTGTTCTGTCTTGATGGTGTAGCCTAATGGTTAGAGTGTATACAAATCTGTGTGTGGTAGGCCAGGTTCGAATCCCGGTGGATCACATGCTTTAATTCATTCATTAACTTCATTGGAGGTGGCTGGTGTTGGAGTTAAATTAATAAAAATAGATTAGTATCAGTAGGCTATCACAGTACAGCATCTACATCCTATTAAACAAAATCCAAATACAATAGATTACACGAATATAAGAAAGCATTAACATCTTCAGTAAGATTACTTTATTAATGGTGTTCTGGTTTTCAGACAAATCTTTCTACACACTGCCATTTTTTCTATTATTCTGGCTAAATCTAGATGATTTTACTCGGCTTTGGAAAACTCTGTGTGAGACAAGTTAAATGAGTGTCTACCCCTTTGATTCCTAGAGATCCTTCCAAACTCCAAAGACGAGAACATGTGTCTATTATTAGGCAATGTGACCAAAAAAAAACAAAAACAAACAAAAATGTTTAAAGTGGGTAGGATTCCAGTGCTGAAACTACGCATGATACAGCACAAATTATATCTCAATGGTATTATGACATGGCACAAAGGAAAGGTGAGACAAGAATAATGTTCATCACAGTAGATCACTTAAATATTACTTGTCTCGCCTTTCCTATATAGCCTACTGTACATGTCATGTCAGTAAGATACAATTTGTGCTGTAGGCCTACTATGCATAGTGTACCGTATGTACTGAAATCCTATCTACATATTAGGCTATACCACCAATTTGTTTTTTTGTATTGTTTTTGTTAATTCAATATAGGCCTATCTCCTAGCTATACCACGATTCCAATCCTCGATATCCTGGATATTAGGCTAGTCCAGTATGCTATCCAATAAACCAACACCATAGTTTGGCCAATAGCATAAGGTATATAGCATTCCAGATACTCAGACTAATAAGGTTGTCGTACTGTACGACAACCTTATTAGTCTGAGTATCTGGAATGCTATATATGAATGTACGACTCGTACATTCACAGATTCACTTATATAGGCTACGGCCCTGGCACTGGGCTCCCGAAATATTGCAGAGGTTGAACCATGGTACGTAAGGCAAGTGCTACCAGTAACTTATTTTTAACCTATAGTAACGTAAGGTTGAATAATAAATATGCCAAAGGGATATATATATATATATATATATATATATATATATATATATATATATATATATCGTACGTATATATTTCTGACCACAATTGTGACGGACAGACCCGAAAATGTGTATTGTTACGAAATTACTGTTAGGCCTAGGCATAAGCCTAAATAAACTATCAAGTTGATGGTGGTAGACTACACTATTGATTGGGATTATGCTAGGTTAAAAAAAAACATTTAGCCTAGGCCTACTCATACCCTACGGACTACGGTGGACGAAAACAGTTGTATGTTTGTGACACACTGTTCAGTTTACTTTGGGTATTTATCGGTACAGGTAGGCCTACAGTCCAACAAGGAGTAGAAACAAGTTTTAAAAACATGTGTAGGCCTAGGCCTAATTATAAATTTAATTATTTCAAATGAGCTAACCACATAGGCTACGCTTAATGGTTTAATTGACATCAAACACATTTAACACTTCAGTAGGCCTATAGGTCTATCTTTGGAAATTGTCAAATCAATGGTAAAGTACCGGTATCATTCGATAACATTTAGTTGTAAAGGCTATAGGCTAGTAAAGTAAGACAGACTAGCCTAGATCTGCAATGAAATAAAAAAAATAAACCGCTACTAGGCTATAACCTACAGTAGAGCGTATGCTAGGTCATGTTAGGTTAAGGTGTACAGTAGGTCACGTGTGTGCAGTAGTCGACTGTGTGTACGTCTGTATGTGCGTGTGTATAGTATTGCAGTGTAAGCATTAGAATACTCACCTCATCGCCCCATTTCAGACAATCTCCTTGCCGCCCCTTAAGTTGATGGTACTGGTTGATGAACTGCTCGATGCCGTGTTCTCTGACGTGGTCTGCGTATTGCTTAGTTTGCTGCCAGGTTAGCGGAGTTCCCTCTGAAAGCAAACCCATACCGTTCGTCCGCAGATACACAACGTCCTTACACAACGAGGAGCGAGCACAGACTGAGTTATCTCTAGTCTAGTTGTCTGCTGACGTTAGTACAAAATGCCAACGCTCCCCATATCGCACAAATCCATCTCCCTCGCATTCACCCCCTAGTTCGATTTCCCAACATTTACCTCTACTAGCCCTATCTATGTCTTGTATTTATGCCGCTGCTCCTCATTTGTAGAAACGATAAGGAACTTACGTCGAAGGGTAAAAATATACTAGCACGTGGTAGGCGGGTGGGTGTGTGAGTATGTGAGTTTTCATTGGTTGAGCGCGGCCGCCAGTAGTTCTCTTACTCTCAACATTTATTGATTCACTTGTTCTTACGTAAGGGAAAACTTGTAAATATTATGTATGACACTACAAACTAGTCGGGAAATGGGGTGTTCTATAGCTAGTATATCTATGTAGCTATCTAGTACAACATGCTAAGTTTCTATATATTTTTCTTTATGTGTCAAAGTTTTCCCATGCGTATGCCTATAGCAATCGATTAGACATGCGTTATGCATAGACTCAGAGGTCAAATATTGTGATATCATTTGAGTGAGCAGGTGCGCCAAGACATGTAGGCCTTCATCAAAATATTGTCTTTGAAGTTAAGGAAGTGCCATTTCTTATCCTCTCCATTCAGTAATGAGATAAATCAATCGACGTAGATAACAGGAGATAGTCAATCTACTATCTGTTGCGATACTTTACTTTGTAGCAAATTGTAGGCTACTGGTGTGGAGTAATGAGGTCGTTTTCTCATGGCCGTAAAGTATTACTATAAATGTGAAGGTAATAACTACAGTTAAATTCCATTAAATTGGCATGACATGACGAGTTGGCCACCCCCAATAAAAAAAAAGAAAATAGGGTATGTGCAAGACTATATAGATAGATAGATAGGTGACATGACATGGAAATAAGAAAAGTAAGACGAGAAATAATGTTGATAACTTTAACCCGCTGAGTGCCAAGTCCGTATACGGACTGGAGTGTTGTCATACAAAGCAGAGCTCTGTATATTATATACACGGACTCGCCAAAAACAATTGTAGCGCCGAAACTAGGTCACCCATGCCTTCCATATTCACACCACAAGTAACCTACCCTTCGACCTTCTTGCCACCAACCCCCTCAGTCCCCTCCCAAACACCATTATAGATATGAATGACATTTATAGATATACTGCATATGTGTATTATTTATTAAAATATAAGAATATATATATATATATATATATATATATATATATATATATATATATATATATATACCGGTATATATATGAATATTTTCCAGTTATGTTATATTATAAGACTGTGACAATCATTAGTGTGTATGTAAGGGATATGAGACAAGCTCAATGCATTTCAATGATAAATAATAAAAGCTAATGGGACATAAATACTTGTGTAATTTGAGGACCCATAGATTGTCTCCTGAGTGTGTTTAAATCCCCATAACAATTGTGCATCAGAAAAGCAATTCATACTCAATGCTGATATGCTCCAAATACTCTCAAAGTGTGTTTGCAAAGACAAAAAATAACTAAATCATTTTACAAAATGCATACTTATGTTATTTTAGAGTAGTGGGGTTTCTGAAAAATGTGAATGTTAGGAGCATTTTTAGGTAAAAGTTGGGAACCAGACTTTTTAGCATATTTCAGGTATGCTGAATTCGATAAACCCGGTTCCCAAGCGAAATTTTGAGTTTTTGATAATCTAATTTGCATAAACAAAATGGCCGCCAAATTGGAAATTTTTGACACTTCATGAACCATTTTCTCCAATATCTCTCTAACTAGGCAAGCAAAAATGACAAATAAAGTGTCTATACTTATGTTTTGAGGGTCAGAGAATGTGATTAAGGCATCTTTAAAGTGATTAGTGATAAGCCTTCACGTAAATGTGCAAATTAGTGGCTGCAATTATAGAAAAATCAATTTCTCCAATATCTAATGCTAATACTAATACTAATTGTTTCTTTTATTTGCAGACTACAATGGATCCAGTAGTTACTTTGAAGAGGCCTTCACCTGTAGATTACAGCTTGTGCATCTTCTGCCAAACTCACACAGCCAGTGTTATTCCTAGTAATGCAAGTGACCATGGACTCGCAAAAGTCAGGGATGCTGCCAGTACCAGAAGAAAGCTTAGAGACACTAAGAATATCGATGTGATTGACCGTCTTGAGAATGTCTTGGATTCTGCTGAAGCCGAAACTCTTGTGTGGCACAAAATGTGCTATGCCCACTTCACGGACAAAAGTAAACTTGAACGTTTGCGGAAGATGCAGGCAACCAACTACCAGAATCCGTGTTATCAGAGTTTCAAAGGGGCAACTTTGTTGTAAAACGTTCTGTTCAAAAGTTCAACCAAGTAGATCCAGACCAAGCCATGGAGTGGATAAATGGTACAGGAAAGAAAGCAGGTGGAATCATTGGCATCACAAAGACAACATCAGCGCTTTGTAGATGGACCCTTTCGTATAATATGAGGTCTCACATTGCAGCTGAAACGCATGCAATGTACAACAACTGTCCTGGTAGTGCACGTGTTCACAATGAAGCTACCAAATCACGGCAAAAGCGGGACAACGATGACGAGATGGCATTGCTCTCGGCCTTCAAGGGATTCAAGGTTTTTGCATCGGTTTCACCAGCGTCATTGCAGAATCTGGCCACAAAAGACCTAGCAACAGAGGCAATCCAAAACTCATTACTTTGTGCCAAAGAACTCGGACAAGAAAAAGTGAATACATTCGTTGAGGAGAGGATGATTGTACCTGAGCAAGGTGACAAGCCAGATGTCAGAATCCATGCACCCCTACACAGGAGTAATGCCAAAACGTTTGCATCTCTGTATGAAGTGGTCAAAGACAATAAAGAGAAAGACAAGAGAACTATCCTGAAGGCAGATAGAAACGTGCTTCAACGCCTTCTTACTGCCTATGAGGCAGGTCGTCCAGTTGACTTGCCAGCTGTCCTAAAGCACGAGCTTCTGCCAGTTCCTGTATCACTCGCTGAAATGAATGGTACACTCCGCACTGGAAATAAGTCCATACTGGCAGATAAGTTAACGGAAGACATAATCTGCCCTGAAGCTATTGAACTTCACGACTCATCATCCTGCCTAATCATTGATGGACAAGCACTGGTGGTTGCTCTGGGAAAGCCTGACAATGCAATGACCTTTGGGGATTTGGCCGACACATACGTAAGAGCAGTATTAAAGGCAGGTTCTAACTATCAACGGGTAGACATTGTGTTCGACAGATATAGAGAAGAGACAATCAAGGGTGGTACGAGGACACGACGCACGAAAGCAGATCGACCAATCAGACGAATTGTTGAGGGACGTGATGTGCCTCTTCCAAAAAAATGGACTAACTTTGTGTCGCTCCCTGCTAATAAAGCTGATCTTGCAAATTTCCTGTCTGAGGAACTGTGTTCTCAGGCACCTGATGATAAGGAGATTGTAGTTGCCGGGGGATTCAGAGAAGAAATTGAGGTTAGGTCATCAAAGACAATCACTGATTTGACTCAACTGAGAGCCACACATGAAGAAGCTGACACTAGGTTGGTGTTACATGCTGTGCACAGCCAGTTCAATACAGTTGTTGTGTCATCAAGGGACACTGATGTTCTCGTGCTTTTGGTTTCCCACTTCCCACGTGTACAATGTGAACACCTCTGGATGATGTCTGGTACCACCAAGAAAATGCGATATATACCCATTGATGCAGTTTTCAACAACCTACCAAGAGATTCAACAACAACTCTTTTACCATTTCATGCATTAACCGGGTGCGACACCACCTCCTACATCGCAAATCACACCAAAAGGTCATCATGGAAAGTCTTCAAACAGCACCATCAATTGCTCATAAACTTGGGAATCGGTGAACTCACAGAGGAGACCATTCGATCTTCAGAAACGTTTGTCTGCAGAATATATGATGTGCACAAAACAGACTCTGTTGATGCAGCAAGGCATATACTGTTCTCAAAGACTGCCAAACCAGAAGCAATGCCACCAACACGTGATGCTCTCCGCTTCCATTTGATGCGAGTACACTATCAAGCAATGATTTGGAGAAATGCTCACTGTGCTGTACCTGAGCTTCCTGCACCCACAGACATGGGTTGAAAACATGGCGATTCAGGACTACAACCCATTCTGACCCTCAAAACATAGGTATAGATGCTTCACTTGTGATATTTGCTTGCCTAGTTAGAGAGATATTGGAGAAAATGGTTCAAGAAGTGTCAAAAATTTCCAATTTGGCGGCCATTTTGTTTATGCAAATTAGACGGTCAAAACTCAAAATTTCGCTTGGGAACCGGGTTTATCGAATTCGGCATGCCTGAATTATGCTAAAAAGTCTGGTTCCCAACTTTTACCCAAAAATGCTCCTTGATTCTTATAGAGGGCCTTTTTTAGGAAATCCCACTATACTACTAAAGGTAGTCCATTCTCAACATAACATAAAATACTTGAATTGGCTGCATCCGTCGAAACTAGATGGTGGGAACACTTGGAATTCGGTCGGAATAACCAAAAAAAGCGATAAAGTCTATGATAAAGTCTACGGTAATTACAGATACGTTCAGCTCGCTAAATACGACATTGCCTACATATTTTCGGACGAAAATGGACTAGGTGAGTGCTTTTTTTACCAATACCCTCTCTTTTTCATCTAGCATGATAGATTTAGCCAATAACAAAAAAATGTACCATGTGTATGATTGTATGTACAGTATATACTCAGGCACATACCCCATAGCTGGGGGTGGCCGACTCGAGACAGAGACTGAACAGTAACAACATTTAAAGTTCCAATTCTTAGGGTCCGGGACTACTTTCGCGTTCCCTCGCTTCTTTCTCTGTCTCGTCTGGTAGGCGAATTTTACAAGGGGAGGAGGATTCCTAGCCTCCTGCCCCCAATAACAAAATATAAATGGTAAATCGGCTGGCACTGGGGGTGACACAAGGTCAATAAAATACTGGCATTCTGCGGGTTAATGAATGCCTCAAAGCATATATGGGAACAGAAAGTAGCAGGGGGCGCGGAAGGGAGCTGGAGGAGGAGATGATCGAAGGTGACGGGGCTTGACCATCATGCATGAGTTGTATCTTTTTTAGAGTCTTTTTGCAGAGTAGGACGGACAGGACAAACATGTACTGTATATAGGGAAGCTGAGATAACAATCAAATTCACCATGTTTACCCTGAAATACTGCTAAGCCACAGAGACAGGTCTTCATTAATGTTTGAGTGAGACGGAACACCTAGGGGATAGAGCTTGTTCATTCCACTCCATGGGCTTTGTCACTGAAGGCTAGTCAATGCTGATCAGGACCTCATGCCACCCCATGTTTACATTGGCGACATCTGGATTCAAAGGCTTGGCTGACCTGGACAGCACGAACAATAAATACTGCCTGTTAGTATTATTGGTCTTGCTGGACAATACCATTCAAACTAGTACCAGACTGGTGGATTCGAAGGCTGGGGTGACCTGAACAGTACCCATACAAAAATAAGAGTAACTAAATTTCTTTACATAATAACGATCGTATGTGATCTATAAATTACGCTTAGGTCTTGTTTAAGATAGTTTAGTTAAAAACTTATTTCATATTCAGCATTTTCTTGATTTGAATAGCTTAGTGTCAATCCTTTAGATTATTTCCCAAAAATGAAGTACCGGTACCGGTATGAGTTATTTGCACTAAATCTTTAATATACTACATACTTTCCTTAATACTGACATCTATATATATGCCTGTTAGATGGTCAAAATTATTCATAAGGTGCGCGATCAATATGAATTAGGTGGTGTGCAGGAAGTGATTTTAATGATGATAGCAATGTCAGTGTTTATCAAGTCTATTTTCAAAAGATGTCGCCAATATAAACACAGGGGTGGCTCGAGACTAGCCTGCAGTGACAAATACCATGGAGTGTACTGAACAAGCTGTACCCTCTTGGTGTTCCGTCTCACTTAGGCGTTAATGAATAATGAGGACCTTGGATGTAAATCTCTGTGACTGAGTAGTATTCCGGGGTAAATTTGATTGTCTCATCTTGGACTCTCCTGCCAGCAGCTCCACTCTCCTGCCACTACCAATCCTTCTGGCCACTTTAAGTGGTTCAATGCCAAGGGGTTTGATTTAATTACATGTAATGGAGGGGACATTTTTGTTCACTCCACAGGCATTTCAAAGCCCAACCGTCGCCATCCTGTGCCCTCTCTTGCCACCAATGGCTCAAGACATGGAAGAAGAGGCAAGAGGGAGGACTACCACCACGCTACAGCAGTCAGTTGTGTTAAACACCCAGATTTTATTCAGGTCGATCGTTGTCACAGCTGCAGTGACCCTCTGCAAAGGGAATCACAAGCTGCTTCAGCAATATCTTCCTACACTCCAAAAGGCGACCAACGTCCTTCACATCATCATCCCGCCTCTTCCCACACCATCATCACCCAGCCTCATTCCTACACAGGCTCTGAGGCCAAGAAGATACCCGAGGAAGTGACTGGATCTCCAGAAGCCTCTCTCAAAACATACTCTACCACCTCTATATGCAGCAGTCTCTGAATCACCACCACCATCCCCTGTCACCTTCTCAGGACCAGCAGCAGCCTCGTCAACATCACCTGCCACCTTTGACCATCCAGAGGCAGCCTCCTCTGCATCATCTGAATACTCTGAGTCCATCATGGGAGAAGAAGTCGATATGTAGGAAATCAAGGAAAATGGGGACGAGGACATCAATTTGGCGGTGTCTGCCAACGAGCTGGAGAAGACCTACTGCGAGTTGACAATGGAGATTCAGAAGGCTGTGGCAGCAGGAAAACCTCCCTCACCAGCCGTCCAGAAGTTGACCAAGGGCTTGCACCAGGTGATCCTCCACAAAAACCCATGAACAATGGAGCAACTTGGTTGAACCCAAGTACTTTTTATCTTTTACTTTACTTCTCAACTTATTCTTCCTGTTTCCAAATTACTCTACTCTCCTACTTTACTTCAGCCATCATTATCATCATCACCCTATATTTATTTCCTGCCATGTGTCAGATGAATTAATAATAGTAATATATGGGACACCCGAATCTCTTTTGTGGGAACAATTCTGATGATGTCCAACTGATAAAACGACCATGATTCTGTAGATTTTTGTGTTAACCATATTTCAGTATCATGACACTCATCTTTTAACCCTTTCAGTATGTCATGACGCTTTTTTCTTATTATTTTGGCTATTATTAGACTATTTCATCAATTTAGAAGGGATCTGTAATTCAAAATATGAAAATATTTATGAGATGGGTCTTACAGCTTTAAATTGTAGTGATCCTTTCTAAGCTGTATAAAATCATCTGATGTTAGCCAAAATGAAACGAAAATGACGTCATGAAGCTGAAGGGGCTAATCAGGATATAATTAAATAATTAATAATACATTGAAAACAATAGAAAGGGAATCAAGATTTGTTTACTTTTAATTCTTAGAGGTTTTTCCTAATCAGAATGAATTAATCTAATGTTAGCCAGAATAAAGTTAAAATTATAGGCCTACTACTGTACTGAAAGGGTCAACAGAGAATGGTTAAGATCGAGGCATTGCATAATTTAGTTACATAATATAATCCCCCACAGTATAAGCCTTACAGAGGTCATGCATACTTATTGTACATACATACATACATAGGCTACAGTACATGTATACATACATATATATGTATAAGTACGTAGGTAAGTATATACGAGTGCAATATGAAATTAAACTGGGTAAAAACAAAACTACACTCGTAATTCAAACTTACACACTTTACTTCAATTCAGTCACTTGAACAAAATAGAGCTTTAAATATGGTATGAAAAGGGTAATTAGGGTGTCCACAATATACACTCTTATGGAGGTATATTGGTTGTGATAAATCCGTCTAATATAAGGGTAAACAAGGTAAATAACTCAATATACCCAATGATAGACCTTGTTTATACCATTGATATTTTCCTGTGTATAAGAACTCGTGAGGCCTAGATATCCTGTAGTAATAGATAGTGGCCATATCTGTATTTATTCGCCATTTTGGTGACTCGAGTACGAGGTTATAATTAATTTGTGATCATGTAAACTGTATATCCAAAGACCAAACTATATATCCTGTACCACCAGTGTTCTTCCCAAATGTGTATTCAGATGTCAGGTGAAGATATTGAGGGATAAGCCTTTACAACGGCACCTCGTAGCTACTTTATACTTTTTTCTATTTTCTGAAGAGTGTAGAGATGGGAAAAGGGGCGTTGGAGAGAGAGGAAGCTGTTGGAGTGCCTTTATCAGAAGATATTGAGGGATAAGCCTTTACAACGGCATCTCTTATCTACTTCCCGAAGAGTGTTGAGAGGGGAGAAGGGGTGTTGTAGAGAAAGGAAGCTGTTGGTGTGGTTTTGTTGTGAGTGTTATGTGTCTGTATACATGGGTATGGAGATATTTGAGTATAACGAGAGGAAAATATATCCCGTGGCATAAGATGGCGGAGGTTGGCCGATCTGTTACTACAGCTTAACGGAGCCCACCTCGTATTTTTTTTCTCTCTCTCCTTCTCTCTCTGGGTTGTATTCATTCGGCCCCAATCAGCCTACTGTTTTAAGACGTTTATCCCAATTTAGGTGTCGAATTTTTTCCTGGCGAGCGGTAGCGAGCTAGTATATTTGTTTGTATTTATTTTTGTCAGCAGGCTAAATTTGTACATTTTTCGATAACAAAAATGTTTCCGGCGAAGCCGGATTTCTCCATACAACGCTGGCTCGCTATCGCTCGCCAGGAATAAATCGACGCCTGGATGGGGATACGTCTTAAAACAGTAGGCTGAATGGAGTTTCTATAAGAAATCTTAGAATCGTGTGGCCAACTGTAAGCTAAGCCATAGTATAGGCAGTAATATTATTTGAAAGCATTAACCCTTAGAAGATCCGATGACGCATTTCTTTTCTGTTTTCTGGCTATTATTAGACGATTTTATTAAGATTGGGAAGGTATATGGAAGTCAGAGGGTTAATAGAGATAGCTTTTACCCGTTTTATTTCCATGGATCCTTCCTCAACTATATACAATCGTCTAAAGCTAGCCAGAATAAACTGTCAAAATGCGTTATAATCATAACATTTTAAACTAATATCCTTATAATTTCCACACGTCCTTCCGAAACTGTATACAATCATTTATAGATAACCAGAATAAACTATATACAATCATTTATAGATAACCAGAATAAACTATATACAATCATTTATAGATAACCAGAATAAACTATACAATCATTTATAGATAACCAGAATAAACTATATACAATCATTTATAGATAACCAGAATGAACTATACAATCATTTATAGATAACCAGAATAAACTATACAATCATTTATAGATAACCAGAATAAACTATATACAATCATTTATAGATAACCAGAATAAACTATACAATCATTTATAGATAACCAGAATAAACTATACAATCATTTATAGATAACCAGAATAAACTGTCAAAATGCGTCATAATCGTCAGAGCATTAACTAATACCCTTAATATAAGGGGGGTGACCTGCTTTTTGTTATTTATGTCCTTTTCTCTCTTTCTCTGGCTTGTATCCATTCGGCCCCATTCAGCCAATTATTTTAAGACGTTTATCCCCATCTAGGTGTCTATTTCTTCCTGGCGAGCGATAGCGAGCCAGCATTATATGAAGAAATCCGGTTTCGCCGGAGACATTTTTCTATCGAAAAATTTACAAATTTAGCCTGCTGTCTAACAAAAATAAAAAAATATGCTGGCTCGCTACCGCTCACCAGTAAGAAATTGACACCTGGATGGGGATAAACGTCTTAAAACAGTAGGCTGAATGGGGCCAAATGGATACAAGCCAGAGAAAGATATAAAAGGACAGAACAAAAACAGGTCACCCCCCTTAAAGTTCCCACAGATCGATCCTCCCTAAACTGTATACAATCGTACTCTAAAGCTAGCCAGAATAAACTGTCAAAATGCGTCATAATCTGCAAAGCATTAACTAATATTGCATCAGATTACCTTATTACGTCTTACTTAACACTATCTGTTCCGTCCTTGTGTGGGATATTAAGATAATAATAATACAACTAATGCTAACGATATTTTTTTTAATTGTTATTGAGCATTTTGCTTGATTTTACCATTCTCGAGCAATGTATTGTAGTTTGTCCCCTTGGCTAACAAAAACGCCTTCCCAGACTTCCTTCAATACTAAAATAGGACCGCCCAGACCCTCTTCAAGTTAAATTTGTATATTTTTCGATATAAAAATGTCCTGGCCGAAAGCCGGTTTCTTCTATGTAACAGGCTCCCTATCCTTCGCCCAGAAAATAAAAAATCGACACCTGAATGGGATGAAGCGTCTTAATATCGCCAAACAAATGGGATGACAAGTCTTAAATCAAGATCACCTATAAATCGTTTTCTTTATTGTACTAAAATCTTCAAACTGATGGAGCGAAACAAGGAGAGATTCAAAGAGGCACCCTCGAACCATATATAGTTAAGGAGGGGTCAACTGTTTTTTTTTTATCTTTCTCTCCTTTTCTCTCTTTCTCTGGCTTGTATCCATTCAGCCCCAATCAGCCAACTGTTTTAAGATGTTTATCCCCATCCAGGTGTCGATATCTTCCTGGCGAGCGATAGCGAGCCAGTATTAAAAATGTACAAATTTAGCATGCTGTCAAATTTGTTTTAAATAATATGCTGGTTCGCTACAGCTCGCCAGGAAAATATCGACACCTGAATGGGGATAAATGTCTTATAGCAGTAGGCTGAATGGGGCCGAATAGATACAATTCAGAGAGAGAGGAAAATCCGAGGTGGGCTCCCTTATTAAGAAAACTATTGAGTAACCCTGACATCCCTGCCTGAGTTACAGATTAGATAATACAGATGATACGTGATAAGCACAGGTATCCAAGGTTTTATAGTGTGTGTGTGTGTGTGTGTGTGATATGCAGCGGCTGGGCACATGTCATACCCCTGAAGTGGTTGCCATGAGCCATATTGATTTGTATTTCTTCTATTATTGTTTGTATTATATATATATATATATATATATACCGGTATATAAATGGACTGTTAGGAGCCTACTCATCCATGTCGTCCTATATGGGGGACCAACTCTTATATCTAATTCCACCATTAGTTTCTATAATACGGTCTGATTCCACATATAATAGTCCCTAGTCAGTATATAATTAGTCTGCACTGGCTATTACAACACAATTAAATATTCCTATAATTAATAATACAACATTATATATATAAATGGGGAATGGGCCTGCGTAAATAGATAGATAGATAGATAGTCTACTGATTGCCTCAAAAATGAAGAAAAGTGTCATCGGATATTGAGAGGGCTAAGCATTATATATCAATGTGAATTCCTCTCATCGGCGAACTAATGCATGTGACAGTACAGGCGCTCACATAAGTTGGTACTTTTTCTATTATTTTATGCATAGATGGAAATATAGTAGGATTGAATAACGGGTGCAGTTTATTGTGCAGTACTTAGTTTCTATGATATATTAAGGGGAGGTTGGTCGTTTTTCTGGCCCCCCTTCTCCATCGTGTTGAACCCCATTAATTTTGAGATTGTATGACGTTCGCCCTATTAGTTTAGCGATTTTAAGACCTTTCGTCCCATTTCATTGACAAATGTTTGACCTTTCGTGCTATTTTGGTGCTGATTTTTTCCTAGCGAGCGAAAGCGAGCCTGACATTTTAAGGGCAACCGGCCTCCGGCCGGAAAATGTTTCTACCGAAAATGTATCTTGAAGGGGGGTCTAGGAGGTGTTTTTATAAGCTTGATGGAGGTCTAGGGAAAACACTAGAAACATACTTAATACAAAAAAAAAAAAAAAAAAATGAACCAGCCCCCCTTAATTTCTTATGGATTGTGACGTGTTTTGACGGTTTGTGCTGGCATTTATTAGTCGATTTAATTCAGCTTAGGAAGTACTTGTGAGAGATAGAGAGTTAACCCTTTCTATATCGACGACGTCTTATCAATTTTATGTTGGCTACATTTAGAGGATTTTGTGCAGTTTTAAAGGATCTGTGGTAGTAAAATGGGTTAAGCGAAATAGTACGAAGCCTGTTAATTGCTGGAGGCCCTATGTAAACTGAATGAAATCGTCAAATAGTAGCCAAAATAGAATTAAAAGGACGGCACCGGTACTGAAGGGGTTAACTGAGATAGTTTTTACCCCCATTTTATTCCTTGGTACCCTTCCTAAATTGCCTAAAATCGTCTAATGATAAATAGTTTAGTCAAAATTAGTTAAAATAGGACTTCAGAGGCTATCAACCCTACTGCATTATTTAGCCAGCACACTGCAAGTCAAGAATAGCGTCAGGACTAGAGCCCCTTTTCGAGAACTCCAGTGCCTTCTGATAACTAGAATAAAACATAAAACTACGTCATCAAATACTGTAAGAGTTTTCTTTGTTTAACTGCATACTTAAGCCGGTATCACACGAGCGCTTTTTCCCTCAACATATATCCTCAACACTTGTCTGGCAGCTAATGAAAGAAACATTTAAAATATTTCTGTCAACTAAATTCATCTACCATCAGCCTAGTTTCCGTTACCAGTGCAAAATATCCCAGAAATGTTGCCAGAAAATGTTGACCATCGAATGTTGAGTACGAAAGCTCTCGTGTGATACCAGCTATACAGGGAGTGGATACAGATTAACATGATTCATTGTACAGTCGCAATAATTAATTTTGATACATTTTGAAGTCTCGAAACAAATATAGGAATATCCGACATACAAGCATCAGGTAAAAAGTTAATAAGACATTTAAATTAAACCCGAGGCAGCTTCGAAAATAGATGTATCAGCATGAATGATCGTGAATGTGCATAAATAAAGTGAGCCACATTAAAGACATGTGGTAGTAGAGTATTTATAGATATATAGGTTGTGGGTTGCTTGTAGTGGGGTGGTGGGAAGGGGGGTTATAGTTGGTGTTACTTTGTATAGATCTAGAGTTGAGTGTACAGCTAGTTGAAATACTAAGCTGGTGTGTGTGGGATTCAGATAATAGTTTAGCCTAAACCTAAGTACACACACACACACAGACAGACACACACACACACACACACACAGGCGAGCGATAGCAAGCCTATAACTCAGAAGAAATTGGCCTTTGGCCAAGATAATCTTCTATCGAAAATTGTAAACATTTAGCTTTAAAGTGAGTCTGGGTGATATATTTGTTTTATTTTGAAGGAGGTCTGAGGCGTTTTTGTTAACATAAGGGATTATTTAAGATACATTGCTCAAAAAGGGCAAGAGCAAACACAATCCTCAATAATAACTGAACCAAATATCATAATAACCCACATGACGTTGGATCAAATAGTTCACTACGATGACGCCATTTTACCTTTTAAATCTGGCAAACCTTAGTCAATTTGATGCAGTTTAAGAAAGATCGACGATTTCGAGACCTGTCGCCCCTATAAGACCTTTCTTGCCATTTAGGTGTCGATATTTTCCTGGCAAGCGATAGCGAGACTGCAATTAGTCTTATTACAACAGCCCATCAAGAACAAAAGAAGAAGAGCATGCAGGCTGATTTCGGCAGTCTTAATAGTTCACAATTATAACTCCAGATGTATGTAAATTATCATGAATGATTATCGTAATTACAGAGTACGAGTCTGTTATTGCAATTAATACAGCTATATTATGAATACTCGTAACTATAGATAACATGGGCCTAATTTGTGTTTATGCCATCGAAATCTCGTCGACACAGAGTAGGACTACTTCACAAACGAATTATGATGTAATTATGGTGCCGTTGTAGAGGCTTATCCCTTAATACCTTCACCTGACCTGACCTGGTCTAACTATGCTAATAAATTATATGCATAAGTACAACAATAACCATAGTTTGATGTACGACTTCGATAACACTGACAAACTTTCGAATGAGGCTGTTCTGTTGAGAAATACAAAAAATTTGCAGTTCACATCGCTCCTGTCGGTGTTGCCGCATTCGTATGTAATAAAAATGTAGAGGTTTCGCATCTCTGTATAAATGAAGAATATAATCAATTATTCATTTACTTTGATCATGTATTGATTTATATTAGTTTTCACCAACCACCAATTAATTTACAAATAAACTTAACTAATTAAATCAATGAAAGTAATGAATACATGTGGTACTCCAAGAACTCGAATCTAGGATATACTCACACCGAAATTCCGCACACTAAGCTAATTATGCTATCAAGACAGCTATGAGAATCGTCATAGCATTAGTTAATAAAGATGAGGTTAATTATAGTTGCCTGAAGCTTTAATTGCCAAACAAGCAAATAAAGTAGCCTCTAAACCGTAATTTCCAAAATGTTTTTGTTTGTACAGTACAGTCACTTATAACAATTGGGGGACTCTCCCTATCTTTGTCTTTATGCAATTGTCCACTTGCGAGTTTCGGTCTATAAGGAAGTTGGAGCCGTAAACATTAATATTAAAGAGGTATACAACAATTCTATGATTTTGTAATGGGTAAATGTTTGTTGAATTAATTTGTGTATGTATTTATATTATGCACTGCGACCATATTTTAGCTGATAATTCTGTTAAATATCCCTGTCTAAAACTCAAACTTCCTTATAGCCTGAAACTAGCAAGTGGTCAATTACAACTATCTGTATATATATGTTTGGATATAACTTGCTTTTCAATAAATAGTAGATATAGATTTGTAGTTGATGTATAGAAAACTATAATCATAAATTAGTTTCCTGATGTATACCACGAATGTTTATGAGTGACTGTACGTTTTTACTTAGTACCGAGTTTCAGGCTATAAGGAAGTTGGAGCCGTAAACATTAATAATAAACAGAAATGCAATAATAATGTACGTGTCTGATGGATAAATGGTATGTTGAATTGGGTTTTATGTATTTATAAATGTACTACGACCGTATTTTACCTGTAAATCCTGTTAAATATCGATGTTCACGGCTCCAACTTCCTTATAACCTGAAACTCGCAAGTCGGCAATTGGAATGTGGCTAATTTAGGATCGAAAAAACAAAACAAAACAGACAATTATATGTGGTAATGTATGTGCCTCCTCCTATCACAAACCACTAAACAACAATGACATATAAAACTCAATGTTATGTTTCTTAAGCGCTATCTTATCTATATGTTTATCTCTTTTTCTCTCTTTCTCTGGGTTGTATCCATTTTGCCCCATTCAGCCTACTGTTTTAAGACTTTTATCCCCATCCAGGTGTCGATTTTTCCTGGCAAGCGATAGCCAGCCAGCATTGTATGAAGAAATCCGGCTTCGCCAGAGATTTTTCTATCGAAAAATGTACAAATTTAGCCTGCTGTCAAAAAAATGTAAAACTAATATGCTGGCTCGCTACCGCTCGCCAAGAAAAAATCGACACCTGGATGGGGTTAACAGTCTAAAAACAGTAGGCTGAATGGGGCAGAATGGATACAAGCCAGAGAAAGAGAGAACAATAGCAGGTCACCCACCTTAAAGGCTCAAGATAAGATAGTCACTAGAGAGATTAGTTCTGTTTGTATAATTAGGAAGCCCCTTAAATCTAATCTAACCTTGACATACTTGTTAAAGCACTTGCAATATGGACAATGACGTGTGTGTGTGTGTGTGTGTGTGTGTGTGTGTGTGTGTGTGTGTATGTGTGTATGTGTGTGAACTAGAATAAGATAGATTGTACACCACTTTGTAATTGTCACTTGAATAAAAAATAATGGGAACAATAGGACAAAACAAAAGTGTGGGTGTGTGTTCGTTCTTTTTACTGAAGGTTGATTTTACTGTTTTTAGGTCAATGTCATATAGTTATAATCTCGGAAAGAATGGCCACGAAAAGGGTAATTAACGTGTCCATAACAATCTACCCATTTCAAGATATATGGGTGGTAATAAATTCTCCTCTTTTATAGGGATGCAAAAATAAGGCGCCAATATACCCAATAATTGTATAGACATAAGAACATAAAAAGCGGGAGTCTGCAGAGAGCCGATTTGCCCACACACGGCATATCCCTTTCAAACCCAACCCATCTCGTCCATATGCCTATTAGTTTGATCTTGAATCTCTCTATCGTTCTTGATCCTACTATAGCACACGGTAGTACTCCACATATCTGCAACTCTGTTACCAAACCAATATTTGCATATACAGTATCTTTTCTGAAACGAAATTTATCTAATTTGAAACCATTTGTTCGAATTCTTTCGCTATTACTGAGCTTCAGTACATCTTTCATGTCCCCTTTATTAATCCCACTAACCCACTTGAACAACTCTATCATATCCCCTCTAACTCTGCGTCTCTCTAACGAATGTAAGCCTAATTTCTCCAACCTTTCTTTCACCTGCCTGACCTTTGCTGAGTGAGGACCTGTCCCTAGTGACTCCCAGTGAATATCTTTGCCCATAGTGTGGTGATAGTATTAACGCTTTCTTAAAATGGCTGGTGTTGACGAGATTGCTACCTCCTCTCATATTCTCCAGCTTTGTCTTGCTTTGCAAGAAAAGATGGACAATGTGGAGAGAGAGGTGCAGTCTCTCAAAGACGAGAATTTGGCCTTAAAGCTGTCTTTGGCTGACAAGAAAAGTGAGGATAGTGCAACTGCTGTTAGGGATCGTGATGCTCCCTGGACAGTTGTTCCAACAAGTGCAACAACCTGCAAATTTCTACGGCGGCCAGTTGCCCTCAGCAACAAGTTCATCACCTTGGATGACGAATGTGATGGTGAGGCTGCGAGTGCTTCCTTCGGCGAGGAAACCAGGAGAAAGGTAAGTAAGTTGCCTCCAAACACAGGGAATGCTGTGACTGCTGCCCCCCCAGGAGTACCTTCAACTGCTGCCCCAGGAGTTCCTGCCGCTGCCGCAGCTGCTACCAAGTCATCGACAAGGAGAGGCAAGTCCTTCTCAATTGTTGGGGACTCCATGGTCAGACACTTAGCTAGGTCCACCTGTACTGATATTAGGAAGCTTGTCTGTCTGCCTGGTGCCGGGGTTGGGAAGGTGTTAGAGGACATTGATTACATCATGAAAGATATTGGAGAAAGCCCCATTATCTGTCTCAGTACAGGGAGCAATGATGTTGGTAAAGGTAGGACGGAAGTACTGCTTCGGCAGTACAGGGAGGTGTTAGATAAAGTTAGGAGGAAGGGAGGCATACCTGTAGTACACAGTATCTTGCCACGGAGAGGGGTCAGAAAGGAATGGTCATCTAGGGCAATTGGTATCAATTGTCGGCTGGAAAAATACTGTAATGCAAATGCAATACCATTCCTTGATAACTGGACCCGTTTCTATGGTAAAAATCAGTTGTACGCACAGGACGGGGTTCATCTTTCTCGGCTAGGGGTGGCAAATTTAGCTATGTCAATAGATACGATTGTCGCGGGGTTTCGCTGAAAATAAAGCCTGAGAATATGAGTAAGAATAATTGTCTAGATAGGGTAAATTGCCGTACTGGTACATCAGATAGGAATAGAAAATATCAGTCACAGGATTTTAATTGTACTGCTAGTAGAAATATTAAAGGTGTAACAGAAGATGGGAATTCAGTTAGAAATAAAGGTAAATCCGATACCAGTAAAATAAATTCATTGCGATTATATTATACAAACTGTAGGAGTTTATGTAACAAAATGGATGAACTTAGAGCACTTGTTAGCAACGAAAATATAGACATTATAGCACTGACTGAAACATGGATTAATACAGAATCAAGACATTTTTTAGCAGAATTCCATATACCAGGATATAGTTTGTTTAAACGCGACCGAACAAGTAGGAGGGGCGGCGGAATAGCAGTGTTTGTCAGGAGTTCTTTAAAAAGTTGTATTAAATCAGGTATTAGACTAAATACTGATAACGAAAGTGTTTGGGTTGAGGTTAGCGAAGGTAGTGAGACCATAATTATTGGAGTTATTTATAGACCACCAAATATGAGTAGAAACGAAGGTACAGCTTTATGGCAGGAAGTGAAATAGCATCAAGGTTTAGCAATGTGTATTGGGGGATTTTAATTTTCCGAATATTGATTGGCAGCATCAAATCGGCGACTCAGATTCAAGAGTTTATTGAGGCGGTACAGGATAGTTTTTTATTTCAATTCATAGACTCGCCTACTAGAGGTAATAATATCCTCGATTTAGTTCTCAGTAATAATGAACAAATGATAAATAATGTAGAGATAGGAGACCAACTAGGAAATAGTGATCATAAATCAATTTATTTTAACATACAATGGACAGGAAAGGCTAAAGAGAATACAACACTTATCCCAGATTTCAGAAAAGCCAATTATGGTGGATTAAGACGAGCCTTAAGAGTCGATCCTATGGTTAAACTATTAAGTGGACCCAGGTGCGCTAATGAACATACTCTCTCTCAGATACCTGTCTTAACTCAGGATAATGGCGATGGGCTGGTCTATCAGAGTGAGACCTGAGCGATCTCTGCCATACCCATAGCTTACTCTGACTGTTCCTTTTACTTATATATTTTCTAAATCTCAAGTGACGGCGTCTCTTCCGTGGATTGACCTCCCAATCTACTAAGATTGGAAGCTAAAGCGTCACATTATTCCTTTGCCCCTCAACTTTCTCTTCATAATTGCTGAGGGGCACAGGGCCCTGGGTGGGGCTTTGGTTTCCCGGGCGTTTACGCACCCTCTCAGCTCCCCGCCATGGAGTGGCTTCGGTCACCCAGGCTTTATTGTGGTCGGCAGGGAGGGTTCTGTTGGGGCGCTCGTTTATGGCCTTGGCCTTGCTCGGGGCCTTGGGGCTGTTCGGCCAGGCAGCTTGGGGAACAACAACAACAACAACAACAACTCAGGATAATTTGACAGCTACATATAATAATTTTATTTCTTCACTCCACAATGCGCAAAATAAATATATCCCCAAAAGAAAATTTAGATCAACACAGAACCAACCCAAATGGATGAATAATAGACTATTAGACCTTCTAGGAAAAAAGAGAGGAATATATCGAAAAATTAAGAAAGGCGAAATTCACCTACTTGCTTACTATCAGAATCTATCAAGAGAGGTTAAAAAAGGTATAAGGACAGACAAAAGAAATTATGAAATCAGGATAGCCAATGACTCAAAAAATAACCCTAAGGCTTTTTACCAGCTATATAAATCTAAAGTTAGAGATAAAATAGGCCCCCTTAAAACTTCGATAGGAGAAATGACAGAAAATGATTTAGAAATGTGCAGTACATTAAATAGTCAGTTTCTATCCGTTTTCACTAATGAAAATTTGGCACAGATTCCAGAAGTCCGTAAGGTATATAGCGATAGTATAGAAAATAGGTTAAGTACGGTTACTATAAGTAGAAATGATGTGCTTAAGGAAATTGACAGACTGAAACCTCAGAAATCGCCTGGCCCCGATGAGGTATATGCCAGAGTATTAAAAGAATGCAGAGATGAGTTAAGTTACCCATTAACATTTCTTTTTAACAATTCATTAGAAACAGGTATAGTTCCAGAAGCTTGGAAACTTGCAAATGTAGTTCCGATTTTCAAAAAAGGTGATAAATCAATAGCATCCAATTACCGTCCCATTAGTCTCACTTCAATCATAGGAAAGCTACTAGAGTCAATTATTGCTAGAAAAAATGAGAAACCACTTAGAAACATTAACTTAATCAATTCTTCTCAGCATGGATTCACTCAAGGACGTTCTTGCCTTACTAATTTGCTTAGTTTTTTCTCAGAGGTATATGAAGCAGTAGATAATGACAAGGCATACGATATTATATATTTAGATTTCAGTAAAGCTTTCGACAGAGTCCCTCATGAGAGATTGATGAGAAAGGTTGAGGCACATGGAATAGGTGGGGCGTTGTTGGGATGGATTAGGTCATGGCTAATTGGTAGGAAACAGAGAGTCAGCATAAATGGTACCAAGTCAGAGTGGGGAGCAGTCAAAAGTGGTGTCCCCCAGGGATCGGTATTAGGTCCCCTGTTGTTTCTTATATACATAAATGACCTAGATTTAGGTATAACTAGTAGGATAAGTAAATTCGCAGACGATACTAAAATGGGGAGATCAATTGATTCAGATAGCGATATAGAGTGCCTCCAAAGGGATCTAGATACCTTACATGAATGGTCAGTAAATTGGCAGATGAAGTTTAACATTAACAAATGCAAGGTATTAAAGATAGGGAAGATGCAAACAAATGTTAAATATAAACTAGCTAATTTAGAATTAGAAAATTCAGACTGCGAGAAAGATCTAGGTGTGTTTGTTAGCAATGATTTGAAGCCTAGAAAACAGTGTATAGGCGTTCGTAATAAGGCAAACAGGATTCTCGGGTTCATCTCTAGGAGTGTGAGTAACAGAACTGCTGATGTTATCTTAAAACTTTACTTGTCATTAGTGAGACCCCATATGGATTATGCTGTCCAATTTTGGTGTCCTTATTACAGAATGGACATAGATTCATTGGAGAGAGTACAGCGTAGAATGACAAAAATGATCCATAATATTAGAAATCTTCCGTATGAAGAAAGGTTGAAGAAATTAGGTTTACATTCGTTAGAGAGACGCAGAGTTAGAGGGGATATGATAGAGGTGTTCAAGTGGGTTAGTGGGATTAACAAAGGGGACATGACAAATGTACTAAAGCTCAGTGATAGCGAAAGAACTCGTACCAATGGTTTCAAATTAGATAAATTTCGTTTCAGAAAAGATATAGGCAAATATTGGTTTGGTAACAGAGTTGTAGATGGGTGGAATGGACTACCAAGTGCTATAGTGGGATCTAAAACTGTAGGGAGCTTTAAGATAAAATTGGATAAGCATATGGACGAGAAGGGTTGGGTGTGAAGGGGGATCAGCCGGATTGGGCCAATCAGCGCTCTGCAGACCCCCATAATCCTGCGTTAATCTCTAACCGTTTTGGTAAGATGATCCTCAGGGTATTAGAGTGTTGAGCCTATAATTGGGCTTTGTAATTGATTTGGGGTTGTGTGGGACAGGGATCTGCCTTGCTTAGGCCAATCGGCTTTCTGCAGACTCCCATTTTCTTATGTTCTTATGTTCTTATGTTCTTATATGGAAGATTTCTAATATTATGGATAATTTTTGTCATTCATAGTTGTACTCTCTCCAAGGAATGTTTGTCCATTCTGTAATAAGGACACCAACATTGAACAGCATAATCTATATGCTGTTCAATTTTGGTGTCCTTATTACAGAATGGACATAACATCCTTGGAGAGAGTACAACGAAGAATTACTAAAAATACAATTAATACCTTTACATACAATTAGCAAGTCCATAACAAGCTAGCCATTTAAAGGTATATTGGTGGTAATAAACTCCTCTTTTATAAGGATAGAAAGGTACACCATCAATATACCCAATGATTGTATATACCTATACCTTTTTATACCCAATGTTTCTATATACCCTTCCATGCCCTTTTTATAGCCTTGATTGTTTACAGTGTACAGTCGTGGTCACTAATAAGGTTACACCCATTTGAATTAGAATTGAATACAAACAAGACAATACAATGTTTTAGCATATCCCAAATTAATAAGAATATGACACAGTTTTTTGTTCTTAAAATCGCCAAAATAATGGGGGGGGGGAAACGTCTTAAAGTGTCAAAACCAATGGGGCTAACATGAGGGAGAAGGGGGTTCTGAAAATAAATGCTTAAGTAAAAATCTCCTGTTAATAATCTGGGGCCGGTACAGTCACATGACAACAAATACGGCGCCTTATCTCCCGCCGTATCTTAACCCCTTCTGTACCGGCGACGTCCTTTTAACTATATTCTGGCTACTATTGGACGATTTTATACAGTTTCAAAAGGGCCTCCAGGAATTAACAGACTTCGAACTATCTCACTTAACCCTTTTTAGTACACCACATCCTTCTTAAACTACACAAAATCCTCTAAATATAGTTAGAATACAATGGAAAAGACGGCACCTGTACATAATGGGTAAATTCGTATAATATCGTAATTGACCGCTTGCGAGTTTTGGTCTATAAGGAAGTTGGAGCTGTGGCCGTCAATATTTAGCAGAATTATCAGCTAAAATACGGTCATAATACATAGATAAATACATAAAACTAAATTGATCATACTTTTTATCCATCAGAAACCCACATTACTATTGCATTTCTCTTTAGTATTGATGTTCACGGCTCCAACTTCCTTATAGGTTATAGCCTGAAATTCGTATAGTATCGTAATTGTAGCAATATTAAAACCCCATGAGGATTAGGAGGCGTTTGGACAGTATATTATAGCTTTCATTAGACGATTTTATACAGTTTAGGAAATATCTGTCGGTATTGAAAGCGTAAATAATATCTCAATTTCCCCTTAATATTCTGGTTAAGTGCTATAGTTCGAAGCCTGTTAATTGCTGGAGGCCCTTTTTAAACTGAATATAATCGTCTAATAGTAGCCTTAACATACTTAAAAGGACGGCTCCGGTACTAAAAGGGTTAATTCGTATAAAATCGTAAGTGTAGCGACAGTTCTATATTCTAGCTATCATTAAGGGGGGTGACCTGCTTATTGTTATTTCTGTCCTTTTCTCTCTTTCTCTGGCTTGTATCCATTCGGTCCCATTCAGCCAACTATTTTAAGACGTTCATCCCCATCTAGGTGTCTATTTCTTCCTGGCGAGCGATAGCGAGCCAGCATTATATGAAGAAATCCGGCTTTGCCGGAGAAATTTTTCTATCGAAAAATGTACAAATTTAGCCTGTTGTCAAACATAAATAAAAAATATGCTGGCTCGCTACCGCTCACCAGTAAAAATTTGACACCTGGATGGGGATAAACGTCTTAAAACAGTAGGCTGAATGGGGCCAAATGGATACAAGCCAGAGAAAGATAGAAAAGGACAGAACAAAAACAGGTCACCCCCTTTAGACGATTGTGTGTACGGTTCAGGAATAGAAGTTAGTATCTGTGGGTATTAAGGGGAGATAGTCTATTTTTATGACCCCTTTTCTCCCTCGTGTTAAGCCCCATTTGTTTTGAGATTATAAGACGTTTGTTCCATTAGTTTGGCGATTTTAAGACCTCTCAGTCCATTTTTTTTAAATATTAGGATTTAGGACCTTTCGTGCCATTTAGGTGTCGATTTTTCCAGGTGAGCGATAGCGAGCCTATATATTTTATGAGGAACCAGCCTTCGGCTGGGACATTTTTCTACCGAAAAATGTACACAATTTTCTCGAAGGGGGGTCTAGGGGGTGTTTATTTAATCTTGATTGAGGTCTAGCGAGGAAACTAAAAAATAATAATAATAAGATCAATAAAAAGTGAAAACAATACGTCCCCCCGCCCCCCCCTTCCTTAAAAGGGTAAATACTGTCTCAATTAATCCTTTGACTTCCAAGCTGCATGCCAAAACTGAAACAAATCGTCTAATGATAACCAGAATAAACAGTCAAAACGCGTCATAATCCCCAAGGAGTTAATAAAAAAAAATTATATATATATATATATATATATATAAAAGTTGTAACTGGATAATATAACTTTATATAATTGTCTAGTTCACCTGAGTATAAGTAATGTGATAATTATCATGAGGTTATAGACCAGGCATAAGCTATTAAATGACCACTTGCGATTTTCGAGCTTCATTAAAGTTGGAGTCGTAAATATCGGCATTTTGCAGAATTACAAAATTTAAGTGAATTTGAGGTGGATTAAATGTTTGATTAATATAATAATATGTATTTATGTATGCACTAGTACCGTATTTTAGCTGGTAATTATGATAATTATCGCTGTCTAAACTTTATGAATAATTATGTAAATGAAAAAGGTAATTAAGGTGTCCAAAAATCTGCCGTTATGAAGGCATATTGACAGTAGTAGTATACCCATCTAACATAAGGGTCGCCTAGACAGGTAAATCACTCTCAATAAACCCAATGATCGAATACACCTTTTACACACCCTTTTTATCCCCTTGATTTTTAACAGTGTACATTAAAAAGGAAGATAAAAATAATTAAATAAAAACATAAAAAGATAATACAAATAATAATAATAATAATAATAATAATAATAATAATAATAATAAAAAATAAAAATAAAAATAATAATACAAATTATAATAATAATAATAATAATAATAAGCATAAAATAATAATAATAGATTAAATAAAATACTTTTGGCCCAGAAGCTGCCAGTGGTCAATAGACGCCTTCACAAGAACCGTATATCCTTTATTTATTTATTTATTTATTTATTTACTTATTAATTTACGTTTGTGTCTCATTAGTTTGGTGGTTGGCTATAGAAAAGACAATTGAAGATAATCCAAAAATACTTCCAGGGCTCATAAATGTCATTTAAGGGGAGATTTTGACTTAGATTTTTTTTCTTCTGAACTCCCTTCTGCCTCATGTTTAGCCCGTTTTAAAGTAACAGAGTTAAAAATAAACAAGTTACCGAGTCGGGGAAGTAAGGGACAGAAGAAAACGGAAACGAAAAGGAAAACCACAACAGAGGACAAACCTTCAACAAATAAGAAGAAAGAAGAAAAGAAGAACCAGAACAAGTCCCAGAGAATGAAAGAATGAAGGAAGAGAACCAGAACAAGTCCCGGGGAAAGAAAGAAGACAGGACCAACCCAAAGAACGAAAGAAAGAAGGAGGAGGACCAACAACATGGCCGCCTCCCTACCACCCCCACTAAACATCAACCCATCAACAGATATGCTTGAGTCGCCGCCATCACGCCCACTCTGCCGCCCACGCACAGGAAAAATATACGTGTCACCATCACTAATTCCGGATCCCGCAAAAGGAAGGCAGAGCAGGAAGACTTCCCAAAAAATAAAAGGCCCAAGATATCTCTCCTCCAGATGCGCCGTTCTTCCACATCAAGGCGGAAACTTCTGAGGGGTCTACCTCAAACCCCCCTAATCCCCCCCCCCCCCCCCGTACATTTACCTTCTGACCCTTAACTACCTACCTGGGACATCGGAGCACAAGTCATGATATTGTCTCTCACACCATAGTGCTCGAGGTACATTACGATCTTTTCTAGGGTATGTAGTTTTTACATTAAAAGTGGAAATAAGGACAGGTCCCTAAAACACTCTAAATATCAATTCAACACTTCTGGAGAAGTCTTTGCCATGGCAAGACCGCTGCAATAGTCAGGGCTTTGCGAGACACCGTCACTTAAACGTCACTCTGCATATAAAGTCCTTGCACCATATGTACCAAAGCCATGGTTTAGGGCATATGCTTGTAAAAAGGCCTAGAAATCTAATCATTAGGGTTCTTTGAACACTCTTATAAAGGTCAAAGGTAGTTGGGAAAGATAGTATGGCCATGGTCACACTTCTTCCCCACGTTCGCCTGATGAATAGTTACTCTGTAATGACTTGAGTGACTGTTCATTAAAGACCCCACATCCAAGAGTACCAAACCAGAACTTCACCACCGACCATTATAACGGTCAGGATATTCAAGCAATCATAGTGCAGGACATGTCCTCACTCATGCTCGCGTTAATCCGATAGTACGCTCCCTGTGTCATGACATAAGGAACTACTATTAAAGGCCCCAAACCAAATAGTCCATCTGTAAACCCCACTCCATTGACCACACGGCAGGACCACCTTAGCAGCCCGACGAAGACAGAAGAAAGGACTTAGCAACAAACAACTAGATCAACAGTATTAGTATTACTTCAAGACTCTATCCAGTGTTAGAATAGAAGTGCTAGTGGATTCTATAAGTTCGTCGTGGATTCTCGTCCGTGCTTGGCGTTATATTATTGTTATTTTTCCATGTAAACAGTGTATTATATATCTTGAGTGTATTTCTATCTTTGTATCAAGTGATCATTAATACAAAAACTCATGTGTGTACTCTGTATTATATTTATCCTTTACGACTTTTGTGCATGTGTAGTCTGACTTTAGTTTCGCCAGTCGAGTAAGAACCTACCTTAATCCAATCAACCCCAGTAAAAAAAAAATGATATAACACTTTTGTTTCGAGATTTTAAGACGTTTGCCCCATTAGTTTGACGCCCTATTTCTGTCAATTTTTAAATTGTTCGTGCCATTTAGGTGTAAACAAAAAAGTTTATACTTTTTAAAATCTGGTCATCAAGCATCTGTGCCTGTTTCCAACCCACGTAGTACGCAGCTGTGAAGACGTTCTCTCTCTCTCTCTCGCAGACTACGAGGTCAGCTTATTGAAGTTTTTTAAATACTTAATGGGTTTGACAATGCGGAATATAGCAAAATGTTTACCCTCAATATGAATACAACACGCAACCATGGCTGGAAGCTAGAATTGAACAAGTTTAGCACTAGTATTTGTGAAAAACTTGTTCACATATATGATCTGTTCTACCTGGAACAAACTTCCCTCAAAAGTTGTAAACAGTTCTTCAGTAGAGCACCTGAAGAAGAGAGTAGATGGTATTTTGCAAACTCTGTAATAAGTGTTGCTGAGATTGTAGGCACCAATCCTTGTATTGAGTATTGTTCACATGTGTGGGGAGGATCCTCTCACACCGCACTCCTAGATAAAGTAGAAAGGAAAGCCTTTCGTATCATTAACTCCCGTCCACTCACCAACTCTCTGCAATCTCTCTCTCTTCGCCGCAATGTTGCATCTCTCTCACTATTCTATCGCTACTACAATAATAAGTGTTCCTCGAAGCTTTCCCAGTGTATACCAAGATATACAGTGTATACCACCTCCTCTACGTAGGGTACGTAGTACCCGCCTTGCAACACAATCCCACCCCTACTCTGTGCAACTCTCCAACCCAAGCGTGAAACGCTATTCTCAGACTTTCTTCTATTCAAATGCTAAGCTCTGGAACTCTCTCCCAGAATCAGTCTTTCCCTCTTCCTATGACTTGAATTGCTTCAAACTCCGTGTGTCCAGGTATTTTAGCTCGAACGTCCCTTGATTTCGGCCCTGTCACTCTTTGAACTCTGGGGGAGGCACTCGCTGCAGGCAGTTATGCCTTTTGTCTCCCTCATTCACATAGAAAAAAAGAAAAAAGAAAAGGGCAGTAACCAGGAGAGGCCACATGGACATATGATAAGGAATTGCTGGAACTCCTGTTTCATTTGCCTGGCTCCCCCCACTGTTTCTACGTGTGACTCACTTACACAGAGAGTAATCCAGCTAACTCTCACAAACACCTCCTCAATTAATTTCACTACACTAGGTTACCCATACAGTACCGGTGACGTTCTTTTAACTTATGCTGGTTACCATTAGACGATTTTATTCAGTTTAAATAGGACTTCCATCAGTTAACAGCATTCTACCTACCTCATTTAACCCTTTTTATTACCGCAGATCCTTCTTAAACTGCACAAAATCGTCTATATGTAGCTGGAATCAAATTAAAAAGTCATCGCCGGTACAGAAGAGATTAACAAGCACACCACACTTCTTTTCAACACACCTAAATTACCTTTAACGTGTCTTGATTTTGTCTTTCTGTCGCTCATTCAACCTTGGGGGGACACTTGTTACAGGCAGATTTGCTTTTTGTCTCCTTCATGTACTCTACATAGAAAAAACAAATACCTAAATTATCTCCTCCCACTTCGAGCTTCTCCCTAGAGAGGACCACAAGGTTTTTGAGATACTAGCCATTCCTTGTAACTCCTTGTAGCTAACCAACTCTAACTCTGACTGACTTTGACTCTAACTCTGACTCTCTCTCTATCTATCTATCTATCAATTAAGTTTGAAAAGGATTTTAATGATGACAAGTGTCAGAGCTCTTATAACTTTGAATATTCTCGTGTAAAGTTGAACGAACAGGTGAGAAAGGGCAAATTGCTTGGACTGGTAAATAAATATGATATATATAAGGCAATCATGGAACTAAACTGTATTCTAGGATATGATGGTATACATTCTAATCATCTGAAGTATTGCCCTGAGAGTGTTAGGAGTCTATTGGCTAAATTATTTTCGTCCTTTATTACCTATTTTTTTTTCTATGTGATTGAGGGAGGCAAAAGGCATAACTGCCTATAGCGAGTGCCTCCCCCATAGTTGGAAGAGTGACGGGGCCAAAATCAAGGGACGTTCGAGCCAAAATGCCTGGACACACGGAGTTTGAAGCAATTTAAGTCATAGGAAGAGGGAAAGACTGATTCTGGGAGAGAGTTCCAGAGCTCAGCTGTTGAGTAGAAGAAAGTTTGAGAGTAACGTTTCACTCTTGGGTTGGAGGGTTGCACAGAGTAGGGGTGGGATTGAGTTGCAAGACGAGTACCACGTGCCCTACGTAATACGAGACAGACTCGTAAATCACTTAGAGGAAAATAACATACTTAAAGATACTCAACACGGCTTTCGTAAAAAACGTTCCTGTTTAACAAACCTCTTAGACTTCTTCCACGATATCCTCAACCTCTACGATGAGAGTAAAGCTGTAGATATTATATACCTTGATTTTCAAAAGGCCTTTGACAAAGTTCCCCACAAACGTTTACTGCTAAAACTAAAAGCGCATGGAATACAAGACGGTGTGTTGAAATGGATAGAAAATTGGCTCAGCGACAGAAAGCAAAGAGTAGTCATAAACGGTAAGGCATCAAAATGGACCAATGTAAGTAGCGGGGTACCCCAGGGATCGGTACTAGGACCAATTCTCTTTCTAATTTACATCAACGACATAGATGAGGGTCTCACCTGTACAATCTCAAAATTTGCTGACGATACAAAAATTGCAAATAGCGTACTCTCAAAAGAACAAGTTGACGATATGCAACACAATCTAGATAAATTGTCATGTTGGGCCCAAATTTGGCAAATGAGTTTCAATGCGGATAAATGTAAAGTACTACATATCGGATACCTAAATGAGAAAGCAAACTATTCGATGAATGGCACTCAGCTTAAGAATGTAAACAGAGAAACCGATCTGGGAGTAACAATATCGAGTAACCTAAAACCGAGTCAACAATGTTCAGAAGTTGTTAAGAAGGCAAACAAAATAATTGGCTTTATAGGCAGGTCATTTGAGCATAAATCCAAAGAAGTTATCCTAACCCTTTACAATTCATTAGTCCGCCCTCTTCTGGAATACTGCGTTCAATCCTGGTGCCCTTATTACCAAAAAGATATAAACAAGCTAGAACGAGTTCAACGTAGAGTTACCAAAATGATACCTAGCCTAAAGAACAAACCATACGAAGAGCGTCTTAGAGAATTAAATCTATTTCCTTTAACCCAGCGCAGATTAAGAGGTGACTTAATTCAAGTGTTCAAAATCATCAAAGGCATCGACAATATGAACTGTAGTAAGTACTTCACTATCGACCAATCTAATTACACGCGGGGAAACGGTTGCAAAATTATTGGTAAATCTTTTAACTCACACGAATCTAAGAATTTCTTCTTCAATCGAGTTGTCAACTTGTGGAATGGGCTTCCCCGAAACGTTATAGACTGCATCACCGTTGATTCATTTAAACTCCGCCTAGACAAATATCTCGCATCAAGCCCGCGACTGACTGCGTTTGTAAATGAATAACTTTATTTTATCCCCCCCTCAGTTACTAACCCATCTGTCCCCTACTAACTTCCTAATCCTGCCACGGACATTAGTTCCAGGGCAGTAATTCCCTTTCCAATGTTCCCTTACCCACTCTAAACCACTGTTTGGACACTTGATCCTCAGTGTTTTGGAGGACAAGCAACCTAGAAGGGTCACTAGATCTGTTGTTGCTTGATTTCCTTTGTACTCCTTTGTACTCCTTTGTAAAGGAGGTGCTATGCACTGGGATAGCTCTGAGGAACTGGAGTAATTGTACCTCTAATTAAAGAGAGGTTAAACGATCAAAGTTTCTTTGATAATTACCGGCCAATTATGTCATCTTCATTCTTTCTGAAAATATTTGAATATTGTCTGAAGTTCAAAATTACTCATTATATTGTTTTTAATGATAGGCAGCTTGGTTTACATTGACTGCATGCCTTCACACACACACACACACACATATAGCTTCACACACACACACACACACACAGCTTCACACACACAAACACACTCACACGCACATAGCTTCACACCAATACATTCCTACGCAGATGACTCAACACTCCACAGTTCCTTCACATTTACCAATTCTTTCACCCAACCCGATCTTATAAATTCAAAAATAAACACTGCAATTTCTCTAAACCAGGACCTTTCTAGAATTAATGAATGGGGACAAAAGAATCTAGTTTCCTTTGATGCACAGAAAACCAAGTACATTCAATTTTCTAACCGACAGAATCTCACTGACTCCCATATATTTGTTAATGATGTAAATATTCCCACTTCCCCTAGTATTGACATTCTCGGTGTAACATTAACTACTAACTTGAGCTGGACACATTATGTTAGAAGCATTGCTAAGAATGCCTCTAAAAAACTGGGACTCCTGTACAGAGTTCGAGAATTCTTCACTGACAAGCAGTTGGCCGTAATATATAAAAGTCATGTGCGTTCTCAGATGGATTACTGTTAACCTCTGTGGGGTGGAAGTGGAGTGGTTGCATTGAGGCAGTTGGACAAAATTCAAAATAAAGCTATTAGATTAATCAATAACCCTGCAATCACACAGGACCTTCCTACATTATCCATACGAAGAAACAGAAACGTTGCATCCCTTGCATTATTCTAGATATTTTCACAGCAATTGTTCCGAGCAACTTGCTTCAATTGTGCCGCCTCTACACATCTTTCCCCGTAGAACTAGGGCAGCTGAGAGCGCCCATGAATTTACACTTTCTCCTCCACAATGCAGAACTTCTGCTTATCAGAATTCATTTATCCCCAGAGCTACTATTCTTTGGAATTCACTTCCCTCGAATTGCTTTCCACAAACTTACAATCTACAAATGTTTAAATCCAGTTGTTACAAACATTTTATGAATGGAGGATGCCTTTAGACACATGGACCTTTTTGTTTTATCTGTGTTTTTCCTTCCTCCGTTCATTGTCTCTTTAAAAAAAAAAAAAAAAAAAAAAAAACACACACACCCACACCGACACCCCGACACACCTGGTGCTGCCTTCCTCCAAACTCTCACCTTTCACGCTTAGTGTATCTCACCATGACTTGCTATATTGGCTCTCTCTCTCTATCTATCTTTGTGTATTTGCTTGGATTTTATCTTCTTTTCTTAGCCAGCTTCCTTTGTACAGGTTTTGATTTTATTTCAGTGCATATTTCCTTCTCTTCTTTTCTCATTGTATTGTATTGTATTCTTTTTAATCAGATTTCTGTGTATTGATTTTATTTCAAGTTTGTGTTTCCTTGTTATTATTCTGTTCTCACTCACTCACTCTCACATACAAACTCACTTTCACTCTCTCTATCTCTTTCACTCTCACTATCTCTCTCTGTATTTCCTTGGAATTTGTTTTGTTTTGTTTTAACCAGCTTCATTCGTACCGGTATTGATTTTATTTTAGTGTATATTTCCTTCTCTACTTTTCACTCACACACTCTCTCCCTCTCTCTCTCTCTCTGTATTTCCTTGGAATTTATGTTTGTTTGTTTTTTAACCAGCTTTATTCGTAACGGTATTGATTTTATTTGAGTGTATATTTCTTCCTCTACTTTTCACACACACACACACACACACACACATATGTGTTCTTGGGGGAATGTACTACTAGACTTGGTTACAGAAAACCTGCTAATTCAGAATATTAAGGAAAACACAAGAAGGGGTAAAGATGAATCGTCTAGATTATAATTAGTGTTTACAAGAGATCCAGATATGATTACAAATACTAAATACCTACCTCCGCTGGGAAATAGTGATCATGTGGTAATTGAAATGGAAATCCTGATGGGTTATCCAACAATGCTAGAGAGAGAAGAACATAAAGAAAGAAGATTGAACTATGGGAAAACAGATTTTAAGCTATTAAAAAGTTGCTTCAGGGATGCAGACTGGGGTGAAATTGAACAGAAAAACAATGTTAATGATAAATACTGTGTTTAAAAACATTTATGATGATATTGTAAACAGGTATGTGCCAAGACAAGGAAATAAGACTGAAAAGATAAAAGACTGGTTTAATGATAAATGTAGAATAGCTAGGGATAAGAGAAATAAGGCATGGAACATAGCCAGAAGAAGGAGAAATGAACAGACCTGGAATACATATAGGAAGCGAAGGAACGAGTATGTCAGAATTAGGAAACAGGAAGCAAGAAATTATGAAAAAAACATTGTGGAAAAATTTGTAAGTGATCCCAAATTGTTCTACAGGCATGTAAATAGCAAAATGAAGGTCAAGGACAAAATAATGAAGCTGAGGGAAGGAGACAATATTTATTAGGATGATAAGATATGTGAAGTCATGAATAGTACATTACATTCAGTTTATGCTATGGATGAACAATTTTAGAACCAGAGATTATATACCAAAATGATGAAAAATTGGGGGATATTATCTTCCAACCAGAGGAACTACTAGAACTTATGAAGGGACTAGATGTGAGAAAATCTATGGGCCCAGACAATATAGCAGGATGGATTCTAAAAGAATGTGCTGAGGAATTGGTAAAACCTTTATATGAAATAATTAAGTACTCTGTTGAAGTTGGAAAATTACCACGAGACTGGAAAAGGGCTAATGTAGTACCAATCTACAAAGGTGGGAGTAGGGAGCAGCTGCTAAACTATAGACTAGTGTCACTGACAAGTGTTGTTTGTAAAATGTGTGAGAAGATTATTAAGAGAAGATGGATAAAGTACTTGGAAGAAAATAATTTACTTACTGTAAGATAATTTGGATTCAGAGAGGGAAAATCATGTGTTACTAATCTGCTGAGCTTTTATGATAGGATGATAGATATACTACAAGAGAGAGAAGGATGGGCGGACTGTGTGTATCTTGATATAAAGAAGGCCTTTGACAGAGTTCCTCATAGTAGACTTAGATGGAAGTTGAAGAAGTTTGGAGGGGTTCAGGGTAATTTGTTGAAGTGGATGGAGGACTATCTCTAGGGAAGACAGATGAGAACCATGATAAGAGACAGCTTATCAACATGGAGGGATGTTACAAGCGGAGTTCCACAGGGATCAGTGTTGGCCCCAATTATGTTTCTGGTCTATATAAATGACATGCCAGAGGAAATAAATGCATACATGAATATGTTTGCTGACGATGCAAAAATTATGAAACATATAGTGGACGAAAACAGTTGTAGAGAGCTACAGAGTGATCTGGATAAGATAGATCAGTGGAGCAAGATGTGGAAATTAGATTTTAACAAAGATAAATGTCATGTGATGGAAGGGGGTGTGAGTAAAAGAAGACCTCATTGAGAATATAAACTAGGAGAATGCGTGATTAACCCCTCAGAGAAAGAAAAGGACTTGGGCATTATAATACAGGGAGATCTTTCACCCGAGAGCCATATTAACAAAACAGTGGGAGAAGCTTATGGCCTGTTGAATAAAGTAAAAATAGCATTCAACTATTTGAATGAAGAGATGCTAGTAAATATAATAAAATCAATGGTGAGACCTAAATTGGAATATGCGGCAGTGGTATGGTCACCCCCTCTTAAAAAAACATATAATTAAGTTGGAGAAAGTACAGAGAGCTGCAACGAAGATGATTCCAGAACTAAGAGAACTGACATATGAAGAGAGATTAGAGATTGAACTTGCCAACTCTAAGTGAAAGAAGAGAAAGGGGATATGATTATGATGTATAAATGTGTTAGGGGATTGGAAAGGATAGACAAGGAGGACTTTATCGAGGGAGATAAAGGGAGGACTAAAGGACATAGTTGCAAGTTAAAGAAAGGCAGATGTAAAGGAGATGTGAGGAAATTCAGCTTTCCGTATAGAAGTATTAATATGTGGAATCAGTTGGATGATGAAGTGGTGGGTGCGGGGAATATCCAAATTTTTAAAGCCAAATTAGATAACAGAATCTTGGGAAGTGGGACAATACGAGCTTAAAAACTCAATTCCTGTATACTACAATTAGGTGAGTACACACACACACTATACAGTATATATATATATATATATATATATATCTCTCTCTCTCTCTCACCCTACCCTTCCTCCAAGCACACAATGACTGCACACATCTTACAGCCAAGCCTGGAATATTCGGGCGGCATGATGTAATTCGGCAAGCTTTGTCTTGTGTTTGGTGTTGGGGTGAAATTAATAAACAAAAAATATTATATTATTAGTATGCAGAATTATATAAATATCTGACTTACATAATTATGTGTGTGTGTGTGTGTGTGTGTAACTGGTTCGAATGAAAAACAAAACAGTGTTGAGACCTTGATCCTATAATAGACTTGCTCAAACTAATAATTATGAAGAACTTTTTATAATATTGCATTATGAATTTATCAAAGGATGCGTGGTTTTGTATGTATTGTTTAAAAGTTAGTCTGGCATTATTTCGACCTTTACTATTACATGATTAGTCAGATTAGCTTAAACCCCATTTATCCTTCATTAAAAGTCTACTATAATATAATAGATTTATTTCACTCCCAACACCAAACACCTCTCAATGAAATTAATGAAAACATATGATTCACCCGGGATTCGAACCTGGGTTACCACATACAGATCTTCAGCACTCAAACCATTACACCATTACACCCGGAAGCCTACAACATTGACAGTAAGTTTGATCCCTAACCTCTCTGGAATTCGAGTATCTCTATGGGATAGATCACAAGGTTTTAGAGATACTAACCATTCCTTGTAACTCATTTTTAGCTACCTAACTCTCTATCTTTCCCCTCTCTCTCTCTCTCTCTCTTTCTTTCTTTCTTTCTCTCATTACTTCATTTAGAAAGTGACAGGTAGACGTAAACTGTTTACAAACGGCGCAAATATTTACTCTTCAGCTTGCTTTAACACAGACTGGGAGGTTTGACGTACCTCCCAACCTACCAAATAGGAAAACCTACTATTTGGTAGTAGTCTTGGAAAATCCAACGTCAAGGCTATTAACCTAATTGCAATGACGACTTGTCTATTTTGACTGCTATGTCGTCATTCCAACCGCGGTTAAAAAGAAAACGTCTAGAGTCTACTCCTTATCTTGCTCTAGGAGACGTTGTACATTAACCAAAACTACCACCGAAGGTGAAAAAAGTATAGAAGAGAAGAAAAAGGGGTTTACCTTAGTTACCGCTCAAGGCCCATCCCGTGTTCCGTCATGCGCCGATCCCTGTCGAACGTGCGCATGAGCGACCCTCTCTTGTTATCACATCTCACGTCAGCAGAAGAACGCGGATGGGCAGGGGTCCGGCGTGAGGGAGGGTATTATGTACGTTGGATTTTCCAAGACTACTACCAAATAGTAGGTTTTCCTATTTGGTAGGTTGGGAGGTACGTCAAACCTCCCAATTTGTTAGTAGTCTTGGCAAATCCAACGTCAAGGCTGCATAACAAATAGGAGGAGGACATCCAAGCCCAACATACCAAAAAAAACAATGCATAAGACAAAATTATGAATGACAAAGAAACACAATTTAAACAAGAGAGTTTAATAAAAGAGTGAAAAACTGAGGAGTAGCTAAAAAGAGCAGTTTTAACACGTGCCCGTCATTCATAGTAATGCAAAATCATAGACTTGTCTTAAACCAAAAAGTACTGTACACAAAATCCCTTTTCTTCCAAAACGAACAAAAACATGGATCACATAAACAAAACACAATTTTCAATGAGGCAAAAACACTTATGTACTGTATACATATAACATAATCCCAAACTTGCAATCCAGTGTTGCAAACCCGTACTTCCCTCCCCCCCTTTTCTAAAGAAAACAAAGTAAAAGAAAGAGTGACTAGGGGGGAAGACCAGGCAACTTCGCGAGAGCCCTAGGAAACACGACTCCCGAGAGCTATCACAGGCCGAGGGGGTCTAACAATGGACATGGAGAGGTAGGAGGAGACGAAGGTATGGACAGAAGACCACAAACCCGCCGAGGCGACGTCAGGCAACGAACGAGTCTGCAGGAACCGTAAGGAGGCAGCAAAGGATCGCACATCGTGCGCAGAACCCTGACAAGCAGGGTTACTGGCACGAATGACCCGACAAATGTGGCGTCCTATCTGTACCTTCGAGAGCCTCCTACCAGTCCGAGGAGACACCCACACAGCAGTACCCGAAGTCGGAGCCACAGACTCAACATAGGAGTGCAAGGCCTGCACCGGGCACAACACATGGTGAGTATGCCCACGCTTTAAAGCCTGGATGGTGAAAGGCTTGAAAACGTGGGTCTCTCTCTCATTCTTGGCAACAAAATGAGGGGAGGGGGCTAACGTGACGACATTCAAGGACGGGGAGAAGCGCATGCATTCCTGGGACCGCGACATGGCAGCGAGTTCAGACACCCTATCCCCAGTGGCCAGAGCGACAAGGAAGAGTGTACGCTCCAGCAACTGAACCGGTGTAGTATCCCGTGTATATGTGTGTGAAGCCAGAAGGTCCAGAGCACGCCCCAGATCCCACTGAGGAGGGATCTGGCGCGGAGGCGGTCGCTCCCTGAAGGCAGCCTTCATGAAGGAATCCAGCTCCTTCGGAGGAACGACCAGCCCAGTGACGGACTCAAAGACCTCCCGGATGGCAGACAAGTGGTTACGTATAGTGTTGACTTGAAAGCGACGTGTACGGAAGAGGTGAAACAAGTAGTGTAGGACGAGGGAAGGAGAGCGAACAGTCTGGCGAGTGTCCTGTATCCACCTAGTAAAAGACCTCCAGTGGGACTCGTAAGTCCCCCAAGTCGAAGACGTCCATGAACGCTTCAGGAAGTCAGTCAGGTCCCGTCCGTGGACTGGGAGCCACCGTGCCTCACGAACATCCACGATGCGAAGGCCAACGAGGTCCGCAGGTCGCCAACCTGGCTCAAGTGGAAGTTGGAGAGAGGGAGAGGGACCGGACTCGGGCACCACCGCTTCAACTGGGAGTACCAAGCCTGGGCTGGCCACAGAGGCGCTATTAGCCAGACTCTGCCGCGGTACAGCCGCAGCCGCAGCCGCGCGAGGACTTTGCACATCAACAGTGCGTCTGGTGGCGGAAATATGTATATCGACTGCCACCTGTTCCAGTCTTCCATGAAAGCGTCCGGACCCCCCTCCGGAGTGCGAGTCCGGAGGGATAGGTACTGAGGCAACTTGCGCGTCTCCTTCGATGCGAACAAGTCGACCTCCGGAACACCCCAGGAAGCTGCGAGGTCGTCGAATACAGTCTGTTTCATCGCCCATTCTACAAGAACGCCCTGTCCTCGCGACAGGGCGTCCGCCCACAGGTTGGCAGTCCCGGGCAGGTAGGAGGCGTGCAGGGAGATGTTGTGTCGGTTCGCGAGGAAGAACAACTTCTCTGAGATCCCCAACAGAGGCAAAGACCTGGAGGACCCCTGCTTTTGGATACAGTGGACAGCTGTCTGATTGTCCATCCTGAAGGCCACCGACTTTCCCCGAAGGGCCAGCGCGTGGTCCCTCAGGAAGAACAAGGGAACCAACAGTTCGAGGGCATTGATGTGTAGGTGTGTGTGTCCCACCCATCTGCCGTGATGTTGATGTCCCAGGTTGGATTGGTAACCCCACCCGACCTCGCTCGACGCATCTGTATCTACCCAGATCGTCGGCGGGGGGGCGGTCCAGGGCACAGCCGCAGAGAGCGTGCCCCGAGCAACCCAGTGTCCTAAGTGTCTGTGAATGGTACGCGAGATCGGCATGAGCCGATCCATAGGGGCCAACGGAAACACCTTGTTGCCCATGAGTATTAGGCGGCGCAGCCTGAGCCTCCCTAAGGGAATGGTCAGAGCGGCCCAATTCAGCGAACCCACTAACGAGTCCCAGATCCTCCTCGTGAGGGAGACCGAGTGCAACACGGCGAAGACCTTCCTGCGAAGTTTCACCGCGTTTGGCTGACTCTGGGTCACTGTAGCGTTGGTCAGATCCCATTCGAGACCTACCCACGTCACGACACGCGACGGGGTCAGGCGTGACTTGGGAATATTGATTTTGAACCCTAACTGTGTGATGTGTTGAACTACTGTGAGGGTGTCGTGGACGCACTGTTCTAGGGTGTCTGAAACTATCAACCAGTCGTCCAAGTAAAACAGGATCTGGAGGCCGCCCCTGAGGAGAGGATCCAGAGCCTGCTTTACCAGTTTCGAGAAGATCCGCGGCGCGATGTTGAGACCGAAGGGAAGTCTGTCGAACATGAACACACGATCGGAAGTCTGAACGGCCAAGAATCGCTGGAAACGAGGATGGATAGGAACGTGCCAATACGCATCCTTGAGGTCCAGCGACACTACCCACGACAGAGGTCGCAGGGCCAGTCGTACCTGGTGCACCGTCAGCATCCGAAACCGTGTGTTCACGATGTGCCCGTTGAGGGCCGACAGATCCACCACCGGTCGCATCGCGTCGCAGTCCTTCTTCGGTACCAGAAAAACACGGGAGAGGAAAACCGGGTGACCGGCTTTCACCTCCTTGACGATTCCCTGCCCGTGCATGGACGTAATCACGTCGGCCACCTCCGAAGAGACAGGCCGGCTTCGTTGACAAGAGCTGAGTGGGGGTCTGGACTTCCATCTCCAGGTTAGACCCCTCCGTGCAATCTTCCGCCCCCACGTCCCTCGTGGCCACCGAAGGGCGCAAGGGCGAAAATAACCTGTGGGAGCCCCCGAGATGAGGTGAGCGACCCTTTCTGCGAGGCGAGGAGAACAAGGAGGAGACCGACCTGGAGAACCTACACATTTTTTGACGTGGAGGGTCCCCCGGGACGGTCCCTACGGTCATAAGAGCCACGTTGACCACCCCTACCCCCCCCACCTCGCCGAAAAGGGCGGGTCACCCCATCCCCTGTCCGTCGTGCGTCGGACCCCGTCGAAGTGCGGCCGGAAGTGGAAGGCTGGCCAGCCCCTTCTCGGCGGGGATGAAAGGGAGCAGGAGCAGAAGTGCGAGGCGGAACCGACGCTCTGGCCGGCAACTTCCCTTTCCTGCGCCCTTTCTTGGCGGCAGCAGTGGCGGCAGCACCCCGAAGGGGACCGGCAGAAGGACGGGACTGCGAAGACCCTGGTCGCGACACAGCGCGTCTTTGCGTGTCGTAAGCAGGGTCCGCTGACAGAGAAGCATAGCGTTCCCAAGCATCCTGCGCAAAAAGCCCCGATGTATATAGCTCAGAGTATAACAGACCCTGACGAATATCCAAAGGGGCCTTCCGGCAGAACGAGGACCTTACCGTCTGGCGTTGTCGAGTTGCCTCGCACAAAACCGCCTTCAGCTCGGGAACCAAAGACACCGCGAGCTGAAGGTGGATCCGCCGAACGTGGTCCAAGCCCTCGCGAAGATCGCCAGGTGCAGTCGCCTCGATAAGTCGCAGGTGGTGAACAGACGTCTGGAGGGAACCTAGAAGACAAGACAATAAGTTCGCCACCCTCTGCCGCAAGGTAAAATCCCTGTCGACAGAGGACTTATCTGGGTGGGAGAAGAACGGGTTAGCAATAGCACAAATTTCAAGTTTGGGAGCGCTAATCCAGGACCAGAACTTGCCATCCAATCCGCCGACAGATACCAGAGGAGGCAAAAGCAGTGACGACTCTGGGGGAGGGACTGAAATAGATCTGTCGACGGAACGGTTGGCAAAGTCTAAGGCCTCAGCAAACCAGGCCTCCAATGGGAGAGGGTTATCGAGCACGACGGCTAAGCCAGGCTTACCGTCGTCGCACAAACCCGTCCCATAGGAGGACAGTCCCGTTAACACAGCCAGGGACTGAACATCCTGAAGGATGTCCTGGCGGCTGAAGTCTGACCAGAGCTTAGTTCGAGGGGCAGACGGGGGCTTGGGCTTCACCCGAAAGTACTGAAGGTCAGTCCTTGTCGGGTACGCCCGCACCTCCACGTCGGCCACCTGACCATCCACCCTGATCGCCCTGAACTGCATTTTATCATTAATTTGGACCGACCAGTCCAAAGGTAGGGCCCTCTCACCTGACGGGAAGTCGGTAGCACGCTCCGGGTGGGAGGCCTGCACCCCCTTCCAAACAGCCAAGGAGCCATAGAGGAGCGGCATAGTCCGCGACGGGACCTTGGCCTTTTGGATGGGGGGCAAGCGCGGACCCTGCCCTAGCAGACGGAGGACCCCCGCATGTGAGACAGCAGGGGCAACCACCTGAGCCAGGGCAGGAGCAGTACTAGCCGACGACCGGGCAGGCGGAGAAGCAGGGCGAGAAGGAATGTGGTCCACCGCAGAGGGGAGGGGGACCAAAGCAGGGGTAGGTTGGGTGAGGCGCTGAGGTTGTGTCACCGCCAAGAAGCGCGATAAGAGGGATTCTTGCATCGCCTCCAAGCGCGCGTCGAAGTGTGACACAACCCACCCCTGCATAGCCGAAAATCGATCCGAGAGAGGCGACCCCCCCGAAGATAGTTCGGCCCGCAGGGGCGAGCGTGAGCGAGAGCGAGACCCATGACACGAAACAGCAGCGGCGCGGCCCAAAGAAGGCGAGCGACGACGGCCGTGGCGGTCCTGAGGGTCTCGTTCCCGATCACTAACGCCCGAGGGGGAAACATCACCATCCCCCTTTTCCAGCGACACGTCAGCCCCCGAGAAAGGGGACCCCGAAACCTCGCTATACTCTACCGAGTCAAGCGGCGGGGTACCCTCACGGGGAGCCGGCAAGCGAAGATCAGGAATAGAAGAAGGAAGAGGAGCAGGATGACGGGAGGGGGAAGGCTGGCCGGGTGAAAGGAGGTCAGAAGGAGCCGCGGGGGGAAACAGAGCAAGGCTGAGAGAACAGGGCGGCCCGACACCGAGGCGGAGGAGGGAGGAACCTCCACCTTGGGACGAGACCTAGAAGGAAGAAGAGGCACCGAAGCAGGAGAAGTAGGAGGAGAAGCAACTACATCCTGGCGGACCCTCCTGGACAGAGTAGAAGGAGGGAGCAGAGGGCCAGCTACAGCATGAACATCCGCGCGCGTAGAGGACAAATGAAGAGGACGTCTTTTGTGCAGGGGAAGCGGGCGGAAGGTAGTAGAGCCCCTATCCGGAGAGGCCAGGGGAGGGCGTACAGGGGCAGAGACGCTAACCCCGGCCTCAGGGCGAGAACCATGACGAGGGTGAACGGCGGAGTCAAGGTGAGCAGGAGGACGAGGAGGGGCAGTAGAGGACGAGCGACGAGGAGAGCGAGAGCGTGGACGGAGCTGGGGATCCACCCGACGATGTGACGACCGACCACGGGACTCAGGGAGGAGGGCCCGAGCAGGGAGAGGGCCAGGTAAACGGCCCCCAGACGGGTCAGGGATGCCCAGGGCGACGCGGATCCGGTCGTCAACAAAGGCCGGGGAACGGTGGCCCACAGTCCTGATGTGGTGGGAGACCACCGCCCACACAGACTGAAGGGATGCAGAGGCCACTGCCGTGTCAGAGGAACCAGGGTGATGGTCCACCACATCCACCAGGTCCATACACGGGCCACACAAAGCAGGGAGGTAGGCCGTAGAGGACACACATTGAGAGTGGCGTAAGCAGGACCTGTGGCAGTCCAAGCACGGGGAGCCACAGCCCTGGCGAAAGCAAGGCATCCCACCTGCAACGGAAGAACACACACCATAAGCAGCACGTTGACGGAGTAAGTGAAGATAATGTCCAATAAAAACCAGGGAATGAGCATGGGTAAACAGGAACACACATGCAAACTGGAAGTCGTACTCACTCTAAACCGGGAGCACCGATGGAGGTGAGGAGGGCGGGTGAGGCGGAAGAGCACAAGCAGAACCTGCAAAGATGGAGAAAGTGTTAACCACCACTCAACACCTCACATGCAGGGTCCATAACACCAGGAAAGTGCATACACCAATATAGTACCAGGCAACAAGATGACACAAAAAAGGGTCACCGGGAAAGCCAACTATAACCGCAAATTTGCGGGCCAATGGAGGCATAACCGTACCGACACAACCCTCCCGCCTCACCGCGAGACCCCCCAGCGATCTCCGCAAATTTGCGGGGAGCCGAAACGTCCGTGGACCGAATCGAGCACTCCGCAAATTTGCGGGACCGGCCGAGATGGTCCGGCGCCGAAAAAGCGAGAGGAGCGTCTAGGGAATACCAACACAGGCCCAGAAAAAAGCATCAACTCCTTATGACTCCAAGCGACGATGGCCATCAAGCTGAGCAGTGTCTTCCTTGATAATATCCTGACTCAACCGGTCAAGGGAGAGGCAAGGAAGACACACCAGGGGAGAGGAGGCACATCCCCCAGGAACCACCCCACCCACAGAGATAGAGCAAAGCCCATGAGGAGAAGTGGCAGGAAGGGTGGTTTGGCACAAACAGGGGCCCCCGTAGGGTACCCCAGGATTGGGCAAAAGGGAATGAAAGGATGGAGGTGAAAACAGTAAGGGAACACAAAAACCAGTAAATGAAACTGGCGAGAAAAAGGGTGGCCTAGCCGTGAGGAGAGAATGTGTCAGGGGCGAAAAACCCTGTGGTGTGAGGGAGAGGCCCCCGTGGGGTACCCATGGATATCACGAACCACCAAGCGCCCAGGCCCTTGAGACACAGTGAAGGCTCGAAAGGGGGGACTCGGGAATAACGCTAATAATGCGGCCGACACAAACCCTACAAACAGCACCGCCACCACGAAATCTCAGATTGTGAACCAACTGTACACCTAGGCTATGAAAATATGAAAACTCATAGGGCATAGCAATTCCTGAATGAGAAACAAGCTAGGCTAAAATAAGCTAAACTATGCCCAGACTAACAGGAAAAAAGAATATGAAAAGAGAAAGGAATGAAATACATACGAGGAACGCCAGGCGCCCCCGTACCTTCGGTAGCTATTTCCACACGCGTCTCCATTAAACACACTGAGGAGCCCATTTACGTGTGTCCTAGATCACGTAACATCTGTCTAACAAAAAGAAGGCCAGAAAAGCCGAAACGAACCTAAAACAGGGTGAATTGAAGGAGCACAACAAAAGCGGACTCAACAATGGCGACGCGTGAAAAAATTATAACAAGAGAGGGTCGCTCATGCGCACGTTCGACAGGGATCGGCGCATGACGGAACACGGGATGGGCCTTGAGCGGTAACTAAGGTAAACCCCTTTTTCTTCTCTTCTATACTTTTTTCACCTTCGGTGGTAGTTTTGGTTAATGTACAACGTCTCCTAGAGCAAGATAAGGAGTAGACTCTAGACGTTTTCTTTTTAACCGCGGTTGGAATGACGACATAGCAGTCAAAATAGACAAGTCGTCTTTGCAATTAGGTTAATAGCCTTGACGTTGGATTTGCCAAGACTACTAACAAATTATGGTACTTAATATTTTGTTTAAGCTAGTAGTTACATCGTTCTATCACATGACTTTTCAATGTGGCTGTGGTGTGATGCCAACATAGATAATATTATCCTTGACTATAAACACCATATGAGGAGGAGCACTTTACTGACAACGTTTCACTTAGAGCTTCATCAGGACCTAAGCGAAACGTTGTCAATAAAGTGTTGCTCCTTATATGGTGTTTGTATTCATGTTGTCAGCTTTCTTTCTATATTTTTATCAACATCTTAGTGTACTCGTTAACAAAGATCTGAAACTCAGAAAACAATAGATAAACATTCGAAACAGGGCAAACAGGGCCCTGGGATTCATATCTAGGAAAAAAACTGCTAGCAAGCCTGTAATTTAGGAGTAACCGGTCTTTGGCCGGGATAGTTTTCTACCGAAAAATGTACGGTCGAGGTTAATAAGTGTTGTCAAATATTTCACAAAGTTTCGGACACGACTAATACTTTGAGGGATAAGCACTTTTCCCAGTAACTATAAAGATACCAATAACACTTCTTGAGCGAAAACCACTGGAATCTATGACAACACTTGATACCCTCGATTGTACACATTTTTTATAAAAGGGAGATCTTGGGGATTTTTTTATTTTTTTGTTTTTTATGCGGATACCTGGCCTCTTGTGACGCCGGCCCTAATCGTACCGAAAGGGTTAAGTTTACTGATATAATATATACAAAAGTGACATGTTGTAGAGTGCATGGTGTGTGGTGTGGAGTGTGTTTATCAGTGAGAACTTATACTTCACCCCTTGTTTTTTTTTTTTTTTTTTGGGGGGGGGGGTTCATAGACGCCCAAATGGTACTGAAAGGGTTAAGTTTACTGATATAAAACAAAACAGTGATATTATTGTAGAGTGCATGCGTTGAGTGAGACAGGCATGGTGGTGGTGGAGTGTTTATCAGTGAGGACCAGCTATACTTCACCTCCTGTTGTTTTTATAGAGGTTTCAATGGTACCGAAAGAGATAATTTACTGATATAATACAACAAACATATTTTAATATAGAGTGCATGCTGTGGTGTTGTGGTGTTGTATTTATCAATGAGGACCTGCTTCACCCCCTGTTGTTATTTAGTACGTACGTACCCCTCTCACGACCATAGGACGCAGAGGTTGCCAGATTAGCAATAAGAAATAGATTACTCTCACTGTTATAATTACCTCTCCAAAATTAGTTTTCTGCCCACAGCTAACTCAAAGACAACTGCAGAGGTTGAAGTAAACAAACTAAAGGTTTATAGATACCCCTGACGGTAACAAAGGATTTAAAGTATCCCTAATAGGCTCAAAAATCGCGTCCGGATGTGAGAGGGTAGAGGGCCCCACAGTGCTTCTAACATCACTACAACCTAACACGGTCTACACACAACGCATCACTACCTTACTTTTGTTTTTACTCTACCTTGTTTCACTTCATTAGTGTGGAGATTTAAGACGCTTAACACGATTAGTTTGGCGATGATAGACGTTTCATCCCATTCAGGTGTCGATTTGTTCTGGGCGAGCGATAGAAAGCCTGTAACTTGGAAGAAATCGAGCTTTGGCTGGGAGTTTATGATTGTTTGTAGGAAGCCTGGCAAAGCGTGTTTGTTAGCCTAGGCGATATACTAAAGTACATTGCTCGAAAATAGCAAAAACAAGCAATATCCTCAATAACATATAAACAAATTATCGACATATATATTTGTTGAGCGAGCCCGACCTGCTTCACTGCTGTTATTTATAGAGGCCCCTACATTTCCTGTGCTTGATATGCCACAGTGCTTTCAACCTGACGACAAACACGGACTACGGGATGTATCATGTATTAACCCCTTCTGGACCGACGGCGTCCTTTTAACTTTATTCTGGCTACTCACTCACTCACTCACTCTCTCTCTCTCGTTGTGTAGTTACCTTGATAGTAGATGATTTTATTAAGTTTCAGAAGGGCCTCCAGCAATTAACAAGCTTCGAACAAAACTCCCCTAACCCTTTTTACTACCACAGATGTTTCTCAAATTACACACATTTCTCTGAATATAGCTAGAGTAAAATGAAAAAGACGTCGCCGGTACAAAAAGGGTTAAGTCCTCTGTTGTTTGTTATATACATAAATTACTTTGATTTAGGTATAACTAGTTGGATTAGTACATATTTTGCAGACGATGCCAAAATGGGGAGAATAATGGATTCGGATAGTGATAAAGAGTAGCCTACCTCCAAAGGGGTCTAGATACCTTAGGCTTACATGAATGGTTAGTAAATTGGCAGATGAATATATATTGATAAATGCAAGGTATTAAAGATAGGGGGAGTTGAATACAGATGCAAAATATTAACTAGCTTATACGGAATTAAGAAACTCTGTCTGTGAGAAAGATCTGGGTGTTTTCGATAGCAAATGATCTGAAGCCTAGAAAACAATGTATAAGCGTTCGTAACAAGGCAAACAGGATTCTCGGGTACATTTCTAGGAGTGTGAATATCAGAACTGCTGACGTTATCTTGGAAACTTTACCTGTCACAAGTGAGATCTCATACGGATTATGCTGTTCAGTTTTGATGTCCCTATTATGGAATGGATATAGACTCTCTCGAGGCAATCCAAAGTAGAATGGCAAATGTGATCCACAATATTATAAACGTATCATGTGAGGAGAGGTTAAAAACCCTCGGTTTATATATGGATTTGGAAATAGGGCTGTGGATATGTGGAATACGTTGCCTAGTATTGTAACCAGCTCAGAAACGGTGGAAAGTTTCAAACGTACTTTGGATAGTCATAAGAATGATATTGGTTGGATGCGAAAGAAGGATCTGCCTCTTATGGGCCGGTACGTTCTCTGCAGTAACTTTTCCGTGTTCTTATATTAGTTATGACTAGCTTATTACCTTAGTTTAGCTGTGGGAAAAGGTTATATTTATATGTTTATTTATTTATTTATTTATCTATATCCTATTTATATTAATCTAGGGGACAAAGTAAAAATGCATTGCTCATAAACGGCAAAAACATTAAAACGCTCAACAATGATCAAACAAAATATCATCATAACCCAAAGACGTTGCATGAGATTAATGTCGTATGTTAATGCAGACGAAAATATTTGTTGGCAAATATACTCTTAATCAACGACCTAACAAGCTATTCAACTCCAATATACAAATGAGTAAGTCAATAAGCGTATGTATGTGTGCGTGTGTGTGTGTTTATGTGTCTGTCTGTCTCTCTCTCTCTCTCTCTCTCTCTCTCTCTCTCTTTCTATGTGTGTGTGTGCGTATGTGTGCGTATGTGTGCGTGTGTTGCATACCAACTATAATCTATTAATTATGAAGAGCCAGAAATCCCGACCTCCAGCATCTCATAATTCATATAGTACTCTACTAATCGAGCTGCTATTTTTGTCTACCATTTGGGAAGATTCAACCAGTAAATAGATGAGGGAGTTTACAGCCTGTTTGCTCCAGCCTACCCCGAGTTACAAGAGGCTAGGGGTTATCATTTCTAGACTCCTCACCCAAGCCGCTTGTCCAATATTTAGTTTTCGTTCCGATTAGTTTGATTAAGGGGTGATCTTTTCTGGACCCCTGTTCCCTCATGCTTAGCCCCATTAGTTTTGATATTCTAAGACGTTGCCCCATTAGTTAGGCAATTTTAACACCTTGTACCCCCATTCACTAGTCAATTTTACGACCTTTCGTACCATTTAGGTGACGATTTTTTCCTGGCGAGAGATAGCAGGCTTGCACTTTAGGAAGAACTGTCCTTCGGCCCGTACATTTTTCGGGGTCGGGAGGCATTCTTTTAAGCTTGATGAATGTCCAAGGAGGAAACTAATAAACAAATAAACACATAAATAAATAAATATATACAGTAGACCAATAATTCTCCCCTTAATGGGTAGCTATGGGCCATGGCGAACAGTTAGGAAATTTTACCAGGGCCCATTGTTGTCATGTATCATCCTCTCTGTTTTGGTTTGTTGTTCTTGGATGGCGGCGTTGAGAAAATGTAAGCTTTCGAATATAAAACAAAAATAATACAGAAAACAACAAAATAATAATACAATAAAAACAAACAAGCAACTGTGTCCTCATTTGCAGCCACTCATTACATGACTCGAACGCAGGATCCCCGTACGTCAAGGCGCTTATATAGTCAATACCCATCATTCTTAAGCTCATAGTCCGCCATTAGACGTTGTTAGGTTATAATTGACCATTTGTAAGACTGGCTATGAGAGAGAGAGAGAGAGAGAGAGAGGTTGTTAGGTTATAATTGACCATTTGTAAGACTGGCTATGAGAGAGAGAGAGAGAGAGAGAGAGGTTGTTAGGTTATAATTGACCATTTGTAAGACTGGCTATGAGAGAGAGAGAGAGAGAGAGAGAGAGAGAGAGAGAGAGAGAGAGAGAGCGAGAGCGAGAGATAAAGAGGCACAGCATGATAAATACATATACATCATGATTTAGCAATATAAAAAATCAAATTATATACAGTCACACACACACACATACAGTATATATATACTGTAAATATATATATATATATATATATATATATATATATAATTATATATACTGTACAGTATATACAGTATAATATAATCAGAGATCTCAAAACTGTAATTTTGACTTCTTACGAAAATTGCTGAACATTTTAGAAGATATGACCGACTTTGTTGTGTAATAATTGTGCGTGCATGAGTGTGTGTGTGTGTGTGTGTTAATCACTTGCTTGTTCGTCAAGGGGAATCCACGCAATGCGAGCTAAGCTCATTATTATCGCGCTTCCTCAACTGGGAATGTATTGCGTGAAATGCATGTTAAGTGTTTATGTATCGTTGGAATGGCTGTGGATGTGTGTGTAGTCTGTATTTTAGCCAATTGGCGACATCTGGAAACGAAGGCTTAGGGTTAATCTGTACGATACCATTCTCACTACGGTACCAGTCTCACCCGAAGGCTTAGGTTGACCAGTAGCTTAGGTAGTAGTAGCACTACTATAACATATACTAAAGACCATTTCTTCCCTTACTGCCTACTATGAATACAAACTAGCATAGATCCATAAATATTGCAGTGTTATGTCATGTAGCAATGGTTTATCTATAATCTAAGACATTTATCAATCCATGCCTCTGATTTATTACAACATGTACTATAGAGACATATTTGGGTTCCAGAGCCAATTATATAACTGGCTATAGTCCGTTCATTCTAGGTTGGGCAGAAATCGTACCCTTTTAACCTCTGCAACTCAAAAAGGGCTAGAGCAAATGAGCTGTCAATTTATACACATATTCCCTAGCCAAGTCTTCCTATTTGGTAGAAATATTAGCTCGATTACTCTAGTCCTTTTAGAGTTATGAGAGGTTAGGGGTTACGATTTCTGCCCAACCTAGAATTAAGGGGGGTGACCTGCTTTTTGTTCTCTCCTTTTCTCTTTTTCTCTGGCTTGTATCCATTCGGCCCCATTCAGCCTACTGTTTTAAGACGTTTATCCCCATCCAGGTGTCAATTTTTTACTGGTGAGCGGTAGCGAGCCAGCATACTTTTAAAATGTTTTTGACAGCAGGCTAAATTTGTACCTTTTTCGGTAGAAAAATTTCTCCGGGGAAGCCGGATTTCTTCATATAATGCTGGCTCGCTATCGCTCGCCAGGAAGAAATCGACACCTAGATGGGGATAAACGTCTTAAAATAGTTGGCTGAATGGGGCCGAATGGATACAAGCCAGAGAAAGAGAGAAAAGGACAGAAATAACAAAAAACAGGTCACCCCCCGTTAACGGACTATAGTGTAGTGCAATCGACTCTGGTAATGATGATGATTGTAATGGTGATAGTGTGTGTGATGGTTATGCTGCTGCTGATGATGATGATAGACTTTGTGATGGTGGTGATGATAATATTGACTGTAAGAATGATGATGGTGATAGGTGTGTGTGATTGTGGTGATGATGAAGATAATGGAGACTACAAAAATGATGATGATTATGATGATGAGAGTGTTTGTGATGGCTATGATGATGATGATGATAGTGTTCGTGATTGTTGTGATGATGATGATGATGTTGACTACGAGAATGAAGATGATGATAATGATGTTAGTATTGGTGATAATGCTGATAACTACGGCATTAATTCTGGTAGTGATGATGATAATAATAGTAACAATGATAATTATAGTCTGTGATAATGCTGACGTCATCCCCACTAACAACACTATATACATTAAGGCAGCTCAGACGGTATTGTGCAGCATCATTTACTGGTTCGGCTCAATGGTTTAAGGAGGGGGTTTAGTTTGCTCTCTAAACCTCTATCAAACTTTAAAAAAAAAACACCCTCAAGACCCCCCCTTTAATATAAATGTGTACATTTTTCGGTAGAAAAATGTCCCGGCCGAAGGCCGATTCCTTTTCAAATACAGGCTCGCTATCGCTCGCTAGGAAAAAAATCGACACCTAAATGGCACGAAAGGTCTTAATATTGGCAAAGAAATGGGGCAAAAGGTCTGAAAATGCCAAACTAATGGGTCGAATGTCTTGAAATCTCATAACTAATCGGGCTAAACATGAGGGAGGAGGAGGACTCGAAAAACCAACTGCCTCCCCTTAAATGCTGGTGATAAGCTGATACCATGAAGGGCAAAATACTCTTGTGTAATAATGACTCGGCTGAAACTATATCCCAAGATGTTTAATGTGTGTGTGTGTGTGTGTGTGTGTGTGTGTGCTAAAGGCTATGTGTATGTATAATAGTGACTTGGCTGAAACTATATCCCTAGCTATGTTATATGTGTGTGTGTGTGTGTCTGTGTATCACAGTGTGTGTGTGTGTGTGCTAAAGACTATGTGTGACTTGCAGAAACCATATCCCCAAGCGCTCTCTCTCTCTCTCTCTCTCTTTGTATGTGTGTTAAATACTACGTATATACTTGACGATATTTGTGTGTACTGATAATGTAAATGTACACATGTGCGTGTGTGTGTATGTATGGATGAGTGACTGTGTGTATGCAGACCATGTACGGTATGTGTCCTTGTGTGTAAGTTTGAATGAGAGTGTGTATTGATATGCATATGTACAGGTGTGTGTGTGTGTGTGTGTGTGTGTGTGTGTGTGTGTGTGTATGTATGGATGAGTGACTGTGTGTATGCAGAACATGTACAATATATGTGTCTTAGTGTGTATGTTTGAATAAGAGTGTGTGTATTGATTTGTATATGTACAGATGTGCGTGTGTATGTATTTATGGATGAGTGACTGTGTGTGTATGCAGAACATGTACATTGTACAGTATATGTGTATTTGTGTGTATGTATGAATGAGAGTGTGTGTGTGTTTTGAAATGTATATGTGCAGGTGTGTGTGTGTGTGTGTGTGTATTGTATGGATGAGTGTGTGTGTGTATGCAGAAACATGTACAGTACATGTGTTTTTGTGTGTATGTATGAATGAGAGTGTGGTGTGTGTGTATTGGTATGTATATGTACAGTTGTGTGTGTGTGTGTGTGTGTGTGTGTGTGTGTGTATACTGATAAGGGTGTACATGGAGACTTACGCAATGGACCACTTGATAAAATGCAAGGTAGTGACCATGGCCAGTTTTGAAGCAGTCCCCGCACCTCCCTCCTCCTCTCCCTTACATACATACATACACACACACACTCTCTCTCCCTCACTCATTCTATCACTCGCTCTCTCTTTGTCCCTCACACTCATTCTCTCTCCCTCACTCACTCAATCACACACACACACACACTCTCTCTCTACCTCACACTCACTCACTCTATCTGTTTATTTACCTCCTCTCCGTCTTTACTTACTTCCATTGTTTATGTTCGCTCTCTCTCTCTCCCCCCCCCCCCCTCTCTCTCTGTAAATACCCACTAACATCAGTAGATATGCAGCAACGAGCGCAATTATAAATACGAGTACATTAAAATGCTTCGGGTTCTCAATTCAGCTGTTCGCATGCTTCACTAGATGCTTAATTGTGCCTGCGTAGAAAACAGAGGCTAATAAGGGATCGAGTCATCGCTGTTGTTATTATTGTTGTGTGGTTGTTGTTGTTGTTGACGATATACTTGAAATAATCAGAAGTGGGTTGTGGGTAAGATTATTTTAATAGTTTTTTTTTTTTTTTTTTTTTTTGTAGGCTTTTCATACCCGCTTGTTGTTAGCTTAAGGGGAGATGGGCCGGTTTTCGGATCCCCCTTCTTCCTCATGTTTTTTTTTTTTTTTTTTTTTTTTCTATGTGATTGAGGGAGGCAAAAGGCATAACTGCCTATAGCGAGTGCCTCCCCCATAGTTGAAAGAGTGACAGGGCCAAAATCAAGGGACGTTCGAGCCAAAATGCCTGGACACACGGAGTTTGAAGCAATTTAAGTCATAGGAAGAGGGAAAGACTGATTCTGGGAGAGAGTTCCAGAGCTCAGCTGTTGAGTAGAAGAAAGTTTGAGAGTAACGTTTCACTCTTGGGTTGGAGAGTTGCACAGAGTAGGGGTGGGATTGAGTTGCAAGACGGGTACCACGTGCCCTACGTAAAGGAGGTGGTATGCACTGGGATAGCTCTGAGGAACACTGATTATTATAGTAGCGATAGAATAGCGAGAGAGATGCAACATTGCGGCGGAGAGAGAGAGATTGCAGAGAGTTGGTGAGTGGACGGGAGTTAATGATACGAAAGGCCTTCCTTTCAACTTTGTCTAGGAGAGCGGTGTGAGAGGAACCTCCCCACACATGTGAACAATACTCAATACAAGGGCCCCATTAGTTTACAGTTTATAATACGTTCGGCCCATTAGTTTGGCGATTTTTAGACCTTTCGCCCCAGTTCTTTGTCAATACTAATTAAGACTGTTCGTGTTATTTAGGTGTCGATTTTTACCTGGCGAGCGATAGCAAGCCTGTAATTTAAGAGAAACCGGGAAAAAAGTCCATCGAAAAATATACAAATTTATCTTGAAGGAGGGTCTGGGGGGGGGGGGTAAGCTTGATGAAGGTCTAAGGAGGAAACTAATAATAATATAGATACATATATGAGCCAATAAAATTACCCATCCCCCCCAGGCGGCATTAACTCCTTCAGTACCGGTGACGTCCTTTTTGTCATTTGCTGGCAACTATTGGATGCTTTTATTCAGCTTAAGAAAGGCCTCTAGTAATTCAAAGGCCATAGACTAAACTGTCTTGATAGCGTAATACATAGTGCGCGGAATTTCGATGTGAGTATCCTGGGTTCGAGTCCTCGGAGTGCCACATGTATTTGTTGATTTCTTTAATTGAGTTTAGATGTGAAGTTAGTTGTAAAAAACATAATAATATCTCATAAAATCCGTTTAGCTGCCACAGATCCTTCCCAAGCTGAATATATCGTCTAATAGTTGCCAGAATATGATGAAAAGGACGTCACCGGTACTGAAGGGGTTAATGCCGTAGTAGCCTGTTATTTACCAACAACACCAACAAGTACAAAACAAAAAACAATAATAACATGAACAGCAATCATATATAATAATGATGATTATCCAAGTTGTTATCGTTTTTGTTGTCACCGCTGTAAAGATAACAATAGTTGAATTGCTGGGGTGACCAGTAGCGACATTGGTAGAGCGCTCGGTTTCTAACCGGGAGGACCGAGTTCGATTATCGGCTGGTGGAGATCGTTTGGGCAATCTCTTCACACCCCTTGCCTCTGTTTCGCCTGACAGTAAAATAGGTTACGCGGCAGGGTGAAAAGGGGTCTTCGGATCCTCCGGCCCTTCAACCCATTAAAAAAAAAAAAAATAGTTGAATTGCTTACTATTTTAAAGATTGTGTTGCGGTTATCAAGATAGGAATCAGGAATGTGCTTACGTTACTTAACCGATAACCAACAACAACGGTATCAATTAAAAACAAAACGTTAACAAAACATAAGTAATGACAACAACACAATTTGTTAATGATGTAGTAGTAGTAGTAGTAGTAGTAGTAGTAATGCCAATACAATAACAATACCGGTACTAACAAAAGCAATGCTAATAATAACTACACAATGAGGCCATGTAGATTATGAAGTAAGGAATGTATGTTATAGAAGAGATGACCTAACACTGGCATAATTTATCACCCACTTTATCATTCTCTTCCACTCCTGCCTTGCTTATTAACATTCTTCTCCCTGGAATACAAGTTGCCACATGTGGCCAGATGTTATATATATATATATATATATATATATATATATATATACATATATATATATATATATATATATATATATATATATATATATATATATATATATATATATATATATATATATATATACACCTGTCTGCCTGTGTCTATATATCCATTTATCTTTGTGTCTGTCTTTCTGCTTATGTCTATCTTTCTGTCCATTTATCTATCTACATGTCTGTCTGTTTTTCTATCTACCTATGTATCTGTCTGTCTACCTGTGTATATCTATCTATATAATTACTGTATCTGTGCATGTATTTATATACGTACACAATTCTAATATATATTTTAAAAGCTAATTAACATATCATACACACCCATGTTTAATCTGTCCTCTTTGTTGTGATGATCGTACAACCTTTACAATTATTCAGATATGATATTATTCAACACAATGACATAATTTTCGTTTTATTCTAGTTAACATTAGACGATTTTTGGCAGCTTAATATGGACCTAAGGGCAATCAATGGGGTACAATTTAACTTTATTAATCTTGACTACCACAGATCCTTTCTTAAATTGATAAAATAGTTTAATAATAGTAAACATAAAATTAAGAACTGTATCATAGTAAATTGAAAGGGTTTGTAGATAAATCTTGCAAAGTGGATCTTTATAATCAAATATACTTAACATATACTTTGCATTCCAAATAACATTTATCATTCTGTATTAACTTCTCAGAACAAGCTCCAATATACTGTAAAAATACCAAGGGTAGAAAAGGTATGTAAAATCATTGGTTATATTGATAGTGAATTAGTGATATATATTTTAATCCTTACGTGCTATGGATTTATATAGTAAGTGTAACTATCAATATACCTTCATAAGTGTATAATTATTATGGATACTTTAATAAAGTAGATGTGCCGTTTTGCCAAAAATCAAAACGGCATGCGATGGGTCACCATCATCAATACTAATCACTATCATCAGCACTAGTACTATTATAGTCATCACCACTACTCTTACCATCATCACTACTACTCACATCATTACTACTATTGTCATCATCACTACAACTTTCACCATCATCACTACTACTCACCATCATCACTAATACTGTCACCATCGTCACTACCACCATTACTACTGTCATCATTATCACTACAACTATCATCATTACTTGTCACTATCACCACTACTACTAGTACTGTCACCATCATATCTACTACTGTCGGTTCCATGTCATCTCAACCAGTGCCAAATTAACCCAGACCAACCAAACCAGTGCCAAAATATAGTACTAACCTAACCTAACCGTATTGGTTGGTTTGGTACTGGTTGAAATGGTCTACTGGTTGAGTTGACCGGTCACCACTACTGTCATAATATTATACAACATCACGCAGGCCTTTTTGTTCGGTCATTCGGAGAGGAGGCTTGTGTCACGTTACGGGAAAAGCATTCGCGCGCTTTTTCCAGCATTTTTTCTATCCGTACTTGTTTTCAGGCACGTTTAGGGGTATTTGAGGGTTTAGTATAGCTCTGAAACTTAACATTATTCTAGCTAAATTGAATTTGTTTGTTTTACTATTTTTCTTTTAATAATACCAACCTACAGTCAGTCACATAATGGGAGAGGCATACGCGTGTCTTTTCAGCCATGTTACGACTATCCTAGCACATTATCGGGATTCCCATATGTGTGCCATAGACCCATAGTTCGGAAACTATGCCATTATTCTAGATAAATCGGCTAGTACTATAGTTTATTCGCTGTAAGTAGGCGAGAAATCATGGCCTATCCTCTGTAACTCAAGAAGGGCTAGAGCAAATTGACTGTATATTTCCCCATCTATTCCTTGACTGACTCTTCCCAAATGGTAGAAATATTAGCATGATTACTCTAGTCGTTATTGAGTTACGAGGTTAGAGGTCATGATTTATCGCCTACTTACAGCGAATAGACTGCCGGATTATTACTTAACCCCTTATGTACCGACAATGTCATTTTAATTAGCCTATATTCTAGCTATATTTAGGCAATTTTGGGTAGTTTAAGAAGGACCTGGGGTAGTCAAAAGGGTTAAGTGAGATAGTTCGAAGCCTATTAATTGTTGGGGGGCCTTTTTGAAATTTAGTAAAATCGTCAAATAGCAGCCAGAATGATATTAAAGACGTCGCCGGTACAGAAGAGGTTAAATGGTAAACATGTAGGACTAAAGCCGGTATCACACGAGAGCTTTTATAGTCAACATTCGATGATCAACATTGTTCTGGGAACATTTCTTGAATATTTTGCCCTGGTATCGAAAACTAGACTGATGATATATGAATTTAAGTAAAATAAATATATTAAATGTTGACCTCATTAGCTGCCAGACCAGTGTTGAAGATAAATGTTAAGGGAAAAAGCGCTCGTGTGATACCAGCTTAACCCGGAACCCCTTAGCTATAGTCCGTTCATTCTAGGTTGGGCAGAAATCGTAACCTCTAACCTCTGTAACTCGAGAAGGTCTAGAGCAAATGAGCTGTCAATTTCCACACCTATTCCCTAGCCAAGTCTTCCTATTTGGTAGACATATTAGCTTGATTACTCTAGTCCTTTTTGAGTTATGAGAGGTTAGAGGTTACGATTTCTGGCCAACCTAGATTGAACGGACTATAGAACACCAGCCTGGGTTTGGGTGTCACACGGGTAGCTTGGGTCACATTAAGGGAGGATGGGGCGTATTTATTGGCTCATTTATTTATCTTTTGATTATTTTTGTTTTTAGTTTCTTCCCTAGACCTACATCAAGCTTAAAAAACACACCTCAAGAACCCCTTTTAAGACAAAATGCTTCATATTTCGGTAGAAAAATGTACGATTCCTCCTAAATTTCAGGCTCGCTATCACTCGCCAGGAAACACCTAAATGACAAGAAAGGTCTTAAGATTGGCAAAGAAATGGGGCGAACAGTCTTAAAATTGCCATGGTAATGGGCCGAACGTCTTAACCCGGGAACTGCGGGAAGACTCTTAAGAGTTCCCCCGGCGGACTGCGGGAAGACTCTTAAGAGTCAGGGGGGAAAAAAATCTATTTAAAACACTGAAAAAAAAAAAAAAAAAAAAAAAAAATGTTTGCCCCTGGGCCATGCCAAATATCACTCCTCTACCTCCCCTCCTTCAGTTATCACCTATTTTCCCTGTTATTTCCTTATTCTGTGGTATATTTTCGTGCTAACATTAGCGAGTTGCAAGCAGGGCATTGTCATCACTGTTAGCAAGCGAGTGCAAGAGAGAGAGAGAGAGTATCGATCGACAGTGTCTCTCCAGACTTGGGGAAAAGTGGCGGGAAAGGAGGTTGCCTCAGCCATACATTATGTAACTCCCGGCCTGTATCGCCAATTTTGACCATCCAAACGCTGTTTCCACTTGTTTTATTGTTGTAACAGGTTAATACCTTCATAATCAACCTATAATAGGCGCATATGGAGAAGTATTAATGCTATTTATGGTAAAATAAATATTTTAGTGATGGAAACAGCTCAAATACGTGCGCACAGGCAGAAGTGTCTCATACCCCCCATGCGCACTTCAGAGGTTAAGAGGACAAACATCATATTATATTACTGAGTCCCATAACTTATAGACACCTGCAATCGAACTTTTGTAATTCATGAAAACAAAACAAATCATTTCGACTGTCTTCAACATGCCTATAACCAGGGAATTTTTGTATATTTTTCGTCCCCTTCGTATTTTGCTGTGGTGGCTGGTAGGATGAGTTTTGTTTTGTTTTTGTAATATTGGTAGATTCGTAATGACGTGTGGTTGGTTTTTGTACAGTGAGTTTTGTATGTCTGTAAATGTGTGTGTGTGGGGGTATCTGGAAATGATGTATGTGTATGTGTGTGTGTGTGTGTGTGTGGTAAATTCGGAATGATGTATCGAAAGTTTTAGTGGTGTAAATTGTGTGTGTAGAAAGGTTATATTAAAATGATGGGATATGCAACTCAGATGTTATCCAATAGAAAGTTTATCTTAACGTTAGAATACAAGAACTACATAGATTTTTATAAAAGCAGATACATGTAGTATGATTTATCAGGATATAGTTTGTTTTGTTCTATTTGTTATATGTATATATATATATATATATATAGAGAGAGAGAGAGAGAAAAAAGTGTGTGTGTGTTTTGTTTACGTTGAGGGACCCACAGAGGGCTGCTCTCAAACATCATGTGTGGGAATTTTGCGAGGAAAGCCATGTCTGGAAATACAAAATTAAAAGTATCCTAGTAGGCTATCAAAAGCGTGAGTCCCAATATAAATTGATGTTTTGTTTTTTCTTAATTTGTTTTAACATTAGACGATTTTACTCAGCTTTGAATATCTCAGTTATCCCGCTAACCTCACTCGTAGTACTGTCAATGTGCAGTATTTGTATTATTGTTGCAAATTAGTCCACTCAATATCTTATTTGTGCAAAATAATGAGGGTTAAACATTTAATGTCTGCATAATATGGGACAGGTCCGCTTGGGGGCGTTTTGTGTAGGCCTATGGCCACCCACATACAAGGGAGTAAGGCATCCGGCATAAGATAGATAGATAATGTGGCTGAATGATTCTCCTATGGTGGGTAGCAGGGGGGATTGCTGGTTGGACAGGAAAAAAATAGGGATAGGAAGTTAATATTTGGTGATCCTAATTACAATAATTAATAATGCAGCTATAAACTACGATCTATTATTTTTAACATCGTTCTTAACACCAATAACCCCTAAATGGAATTTATGAAAGCATGAGATTCTCCCAGGATATCTCACACGGACCTTACACGCTCTAACCATTACACACCATCAAGACAGTTATAAAAAGTACAGCACATGACTACGATTAATTAAAAGGGATTCTACTCTACTGAGCCACTAATTTATGTGGATCCCTAAATATATGTTGTAGAATTGAAGTGAAATCCCAGTTTACCATCCGATGGATGACAAAAAACTTTCGATCTGTCTTCTGTTAGACGATGAAATGGGACGAAAACTGTAATTACTTTCTATATCATTTCTGTATAACTGTAAATTAATCTAGAGGTAATTAGGTCAGGTAATGTACAGTACGTCACTGTACGTACGTGTTAGGTCACCCTGGACACATCACTCAACGCGGGTCGTGTGGTATTTTTCTTAGTGGAATTGCTTGATTTGAGGATCAAGTTAAGTCCGTAAAGTCAGATTAGTTAACTTGGTCACGTTTGGCAGCTGTGATAGATTGGCATATCACATCATAAGTTTAGGGGATCCACAGAGGGATGCTCACTGGTAGATTATACAGAAAACAGAGAGGAAGGCAAATTATGAATATGAGACGGATATCAGTTAACTATTTCTGCATGGAAACCCTATAGTATGCTATACTATAGGGTCTCTATTTATGCATTATGAAATCATTCTATATTGGCTAACTGTATAAATAGTCAGAGAGACATCAGATCAGTTAGGTAGATTTGTCTAATTTTGGGGAAATAGTAAAGATGGTCGCTCAGTTCTATCTTGGGGATTGAAAACAATTACCGCATTTTCCTTTACCATCATTATCTCCGATAGACTGGAAATGGTGTCGTATTTCACACCCAAATGCCATAAAAGGGTGTCCAATATCAAGCCAACTCAACCCTGCTCCTCCACAGGGTTGAGGAAGTAAACAACTGGGTTAAAGTCAAGCCGATTCGGGCTTTAATTATATGTCTGTAAGCAAGTCATCATATTTCATTGGCGAGTGTTAAAAAATTCTATCAATCTAAATGTAGTCTTAAATTAGCCCAAACATACGCCAAAGTAAAGATATTCACGATCATTCGAAATTGGGCTTTTGTGTATTTCCTCTTTAAGAAGTAAGTGTTTATACTTATAAGAGTGTGCAAACTATAAATATGTTCTAATGTATAACTAAGAACCCCAAATATACGAAGCGTTTGTTGACGTTCTTAAAACAAAACAAAAGAACAACAGCTTGCGTACGCTTATACGATATCAGGAATGTAATCCTTCTTTATTAAACCCTCTAAGTAGCATATTATCATTTATTATGTAAATGTTTGTTAAACTAATGGAACTGAAATTGTGTACTTCGACTTCCAAACCGATCTGATGATCTCTGAACTTTGAAATAATTGTAATAGTTTCGAAATCTGACCTTGTTCATTATAACGGAATGAAGGTTCTTAGTACGATGTTGCCAATGTAGCTGCTACCGCTAAATCCAGCGAATCACTTACATCACTTCCATCTAGCGACATCAAGATGTGATGAATTCTAGCGATATTCAAGTTAGTTTCCCTATTTTAAGGAATTGGAGAGATGTTTCGATTGTTAAAGATTATTCTAGATACTTCAACATATGTTTTCTAGTGACATACAAGTTTTTAGTGTCTGGTGACTATCTAGCGATTTGTCAATGCTATATTCTAGCATACATTTGTGCTTTAGTTTATCTTGCATTTTTGGTCTAAATTTGCCCTATTTCTCCAGAAGACTTCCTACATGGTATAGTGTATTGTTCTAGTGATAATTAAATATTATATAGGGCTATTTTAAGTTGGCTGATGAATATGAAGCAGTAATAATTATGCTGGACGATGAGACCACTGTATGTAAACATGTCTCGGATATCACTGATAATTTTTGGCATTTTCTGCCAAAAGCCCAATGGCTTATCAGTGGTGGTAACACAAAATGCAGCTTTACTTTGCAAGTTTTACATTTTAATTTATCATATTTGGCTTGTTTTGGGCACATGATCCACATCTAGCTCGCTCGCTAGGTTGTAAACAAACAGCGGCGTTGGATTTTTGCCCCACACTTTCGAAGTATTTGCCTTTATAGGCTAATAGGCTAGTAAGTAAGGTAATTTTTTTGAAAATACTCGCAGCGTTATTATACATAATTTATTAGGGAAAGTGAAGCTCTATGGAATCCTTATAATATAGGCTATGCTTCATTGCTATATACTTTTATCCACCAGATATTTTTTTTTTTTTCTTTTTTTTTTAGCATTAGGCTAACCTAACCAAAAAACCTAACCTAACCTAACCTAACCTAACCTAATAGCCCCCAAATACATTTAGGTTAGGTTAATGCTAAAAAAAAAAAAAAATAAAAAAAATAAATAAATAGGCCTAGCCTAAAAAAACGAGAAAAAATAATATTTTCCGGTGGATAAAAAAGTATATAGGCTAGTAATGAAACATAGAATGATATGAACCCAAAACTACCATTAGAAATGAGATTCCAGCTGTGGTGTGACTCGTAAATATTGACCAAACAACCTAACCTAACCTAACCCTAAAGTGCCCTAGACCCAGTACGTGGGATGATAAATGTTTACCTATGGTCCCGTTAAAATATCCTCAAGTAACCTATTAAAAACTGTTCAGGGGACTGGTTAGAACTTGTAGGATGTTTAATTGAATGTCGGAAATCAGTATTTAGGCTACTGAGAAATAACGGAAAAATTTAATTTTAATAGGCTAGGCCTACCACGAATTTTCCGAGTGTTTTTTTATAAATTTTGTTTTTCATTTGGGTAAATCTACAGTTATACTACCCCTCCCCCACTACCCCCCACCACCTCCCCCCTTCAAAACACACCTTTTAGCGTGTTTTTGGATGGTTCAGCAGACGCGGAAACTGGAAAAAAAAAAAAATTGAAAACAAATTATCACCAACCAGATACGAGTTTTTCAGGTAGGCCTAATTTGTTATTGTTTTTATTTTTTTATTTGATATACAGTGTTGTTTAATACCGAGGACCGTCGCATATTAGTATTTTTAACATTAGCCTAACCTAACTTAACTTAACCTAACCTAACCGAAAAGTAACCTGTTTCCGCGACGGTCTAAACTCCCCCTCACGTTCCCTGTTTATGGGTGCGCGACGGTCTAAACCCAGCTCACGTTCCCTGTTTATGGGTTTGCGAAGGTTTGTAATACTTCAATGTATCTATTTCAAGTCAAATATACATATCCGCGCATCATCAAACCATACTAAGTCTACTACTAATAATATTAACCCATTAGTACCAACAGAATAGCGACAAAATAGGGGTAGTATAACTGTAGATTTATCTTCATTTGCATCAATATATAGTGTTTGTAATTACTGTAATTAGAAATCTCGGGAAAACCTATTTTCCCCATTAGGCCTATCGATCGATGTTGAGACGCCCCAGATAGTGATTTGAAAAGATATTAGCATAACCTAACAACCTTACCTAACCTAACCTAGTATTATGAGTGGGGGCTGCCGCCCCCATACCCCCGCTGGTTGAGTACTAATCCCTTAGTAAAAAAAAAAAATAATAATAATATGGCTGTCGATTATACGAAGGTGAAAGAAAAGTCATGAAGTCTACGGTGTTTACTCTGCAATCTTCAGCTTCTGATTGTACATTGATAACGGGAAAGTACCGTATTGACAACCTTGTTACGAAAATTAAATGTTAGTACCATACTTTTATATTAGATTTTTCCGAGGGTTTAACACATTTTCATATGATCTTTAGAGGTATCGATAACTGGAAGTACCGTATTGACAACCTTGTTACGAAAAAGACATTTTAGTACCATACTTTTTTATTACGTTTTGCCGAAGGTTAAAACAAATTTTCTTATGATCTTTAGAGCATATAGATTCAATATTTATCTTCAAATAGGCCTATATCAACAAAATTTGTGGTATTAAAATAACATTGAACCGAAATAACAGTCTTAAAATGCGCTATGGGTCACCCAGGGTCCCTGCCCTCTCTTTCCCAGGTAATGTTATATTATATTATATTAGATTAGGTTAGATTAGATGAGATTAGGGTTAGGTTAGGTTAATCTAATCTAATCTAATCTAATCTAATCTAATATAATATTTGTACATTTTGGGCAGTGGGCGGGGCCACGCGTATGTGGCGGCGTACAGACCCTCCCGTAAAACATGGCGCATTTTAAGACTTTTATTTCTCAGTAAATACTGATTTCCGACCTTCAATTAAACATCCTACAAGTTCTAACCAGTCCCCTGAACAGTTTTTAATAGGTTACTTGAGGATATTTTAACGGGACCATAGGTAAATTTTTACCCGTGGGATACACTAGCCCTTGCAAGTTGCATGCCAGCTACTGTGGGTTCATATACAGTATTAGACATACAGTAACATCTTTGTAGAACATAACACTTTACCGTAGCGAGTGTACTCCATTTCAAACACTTTTTGTAAACATGAACACGTCCGTAGCAGAGCTCTGAAGATTGCGGGACTGAGTTTGTTTACGCGCGGGACTATTTATATCGACAAAATCGAGTTACAAAACTTATCAAAACTATTCTACCACAACGGAATCTATGTGAGTATATTATAAGGATTCCATAGAGCTTCACTTTCCCTAATAAATTATGTATAATAACGCTGCGAGTCTATTCGCGATAATTATCGTAAGGAAGTTTGGTATTTAGCAGTGCTATGTTTATTTATTAGTTTCTATATTAGCAAGAGTAGGCCTAGTCTATGCTCAAGTAGCGACAATGTTTCACGATTGTTTCTGATATTTTTGATGAGTTAAACTAGGCTAAGGCAGTAGGCTAATAGGCTAGAACCCCATTATCCTAATACACACCCTAAATTTTTGGGGGTAAAAATTGAAGAGACCCCGGACAGCCTTTTTACTAGTTAATTTTAGTTTTTTGTTTATTTTTCTTTGATATAGGCCTAGCCTAGGGCCTACAGTGTTGTTTAATACAGAGGACCATCGCATTTTAGTATTTTCAACATTAGCCGATAATATTCAAGGACACTAGTGCGACGTTATGAGAAACAATTTATTAGGGAAAATAGGCACCAATACATTCGCCATATTTTTATCTATATAGTCCGCATGGAGGATTTTCGTTATCAACAAGTTGAAAAATACCCACTTCACAGACAAATACACCAAAAATCTTAGTCAAACCGGGGGTGTGAGGGCGGCAGCCCCCACCTATAATACTAGGATAGGTTAGGTAAGGTTGTTAAGTTAGGCTAATTTCCTTTCAAAGGGGTATAGGCTAGTAAACACTAGGATAGCCTATACCCGGTCAGAGGTAAGAAGAAGAGTCCTGCAGTAGTCTCCTTGAATGTTACCGGTTATCCTAGTGTTTACTACCCTATACCCCTTTGAAAGGACATTAGCCTAACCTAACAACCTTACCTAACCTAACCTAGTATTATAGGTGGGGGCTGCTGCCCCCACACCCCCGCTTTGACTTAGATTTTTGGTGTATTTGTCTGTGAAGTTGATATTTTTCAATTTGTTGATAACGAAAATCCTCCATGCGGACTAAATGGAGAAAAATATGGCGAATCTATTGGTGCCTATTTTCCCTAATAAATTGTTTCTCATAACGTCGCACTAGTGTCCTTGAATATTATCTTAGCCTAGCCTAACGGTCTAACCTAACCTAACTTAACCTAACCGAACCGAGAACTAACCGACGGTCTAAAGCCAGCTCACGTTCCCTGTTTATGGGTGCGCAACGGTCTAAACTCTAAACCCAGCTCACGTTCCCTGTTTATCGGTGAACAATCCAACAGTTTCTCGTATTTCACTTAGGCCCCTATAGTGAATTTGTGACGGTAATTACATGTACACCAACATGGTATTGTCCATGAAACTTCTAGAATACTGATAGGCCTAATTATCGATGGGGCTCGTATTCGGGTTGTCTTCAATTTTAACCTATTTGGGCCATGACTCCACGAGGCCTGACTTTCCTAAAATCCAACTCCAATTAGCTTTAGCTAGGCTTAATAGGCCTAGGCTACCAAATTTTATTTTCTGGCTTCACCCCAGTCCCTACCTCTTCGCCCCCTTAGGACTTAGGCTAGGCTATTGTCTTTATTTTTTACTATCTTTTCATAGCCTATAAGGCTAGTGGCATCTGTTCAAATGACGTACCATAGGTACATAGGTACGTTCCGTATGAAGAAAGGTTGAAGAATTTAGGCTTACATTCGTTAGAGAGACGCAGAGTTAGAGGGGATATGATAGAGGTGTTCAAGTGGGTTAGTGGGATTAACAAAGGGGACATGACAAATGTACTAAAGCTCAGTGATAGCGAAAGAACTCGTACCAATGGTTTCAAATTAGATAAATTTCGTTTCAGAAAAGATATAGGCAAATATTGGTTTGGTAACAGAGTTGTAGATGGGTGGAATGGACTACCAAGTGCTATAGTGGGATCTAAAACTGTAGGGAGCTTTAAGATAAAATTGGATAAGCATATGGACGAGAAGGGTTGGGTGTGAAGGGGGATCAGCCGGGTTGGGCCAATCAGCGCTCTGCAGACCCCCATAATCCTGCGTTAATCTCTAACCGTTTTGGTAGGATGATCCTCAGGGTATTGGAGTGTTGAGCCTATAATTGGGCTTTGTAATTGAATTGGGGTTGTGTGGGACAGGGATCTGCCTTGCTTAGGCCAATCGGCTTTCTGCAGACTCCCATTTTCTTATGTTCTTATGTTCTTATTTTCACAGTGTCGTCTATGAAGATGGTTTTATTTGTTTTGGAAGGCGTATGACGGTATGAGATCTTCCCGCATAGCCTTTGGGCTAAAATAGGCCATATAAGATTAATGGCACTATGTCATTTGACTCTGGAGCCGCTACTAAATATTAGGTTTTCCTTTCTTCCCTTCGGATTGTCAAACCCGTAACCTGATCCTCTAGAAATCAAGGCAGAGACTTCATTACAGACTTACCTTCATGGTTATGTGAGAATATCTTTGGCCAATCTAAGATTCAAGGTAGCCATTCAACAAAGAACTTCTGCTCCACCAACTATATATGTATGTATACATTCAGGCAGATACCCCATAGCTGGTGGTGGCCGACTTGAGACAGAGCCCAACCGGAAACAACATTTAAAGTTCCAATTTTAGGGTCCGAGACCACGTTCGCGTTCCCTCGTCCGTTTCTCTGTCTCGTCTAGTAAGGGAACTTTACAAGGGGAGGAGGATTCCTAGCCTCCCGCCCCCAATGTAGGAAAAGTAGTACATACTTACCAGGTTTACTTACCAGGTAGGGCCACGCACTGTCCACGGAGCAGCTGTGTTCAGTGGGGGGCCCAAGACATGAATACGGGCATTCTAACTAGATGTACGATTAGTAGCAGTTACTGGGTGTCCGGCAGAGATAGTTAGTATATTTTGTGCCCTCATTGGAGACTAGCTTTATAGTTGTGTTAGTTTGTTTGAGATGGTACCGGTAGTTTATGTGTTTGAGATGTGTGTTTTAAGTGTTTTAGTGATAGGAAAAGAGAGACCGACAGAAATGGCTAAGGTTGGGTAGAGGATGCCAAACCTCACTCTGGACAGAACCAGCCTTCACCCAAACTATACCCTGCAGTAATGTCAATACTTTATCTACCGTACTAAGTTTAAAGGGTGAGAGAATTACTTAGTCAATTACTACAGATTTACCTTCATCATTCATGGTCCTGTGGAAGCTCAATACCATATTGATATTTGATGCATAGTACTGTAGGCTAGATGTTTACCATTGAACCCTTGAGCTGTATCGCTACACTCCTGCCTCCTCTTATGCCATGTTCTCTACAAAACTACTATACCTCTCTCGCTATCTTCCATATCCTTTCCCAGACTTCCATCTTGCCTTTAATCTCTTGTCTCCTTTCCTTCACCTCTTCCACTTCGGCTCCTCTCCCTCCTCTCCTTGATTCTGCATCCTACTCTTTTGCTTCTGGCCCTAACAAACCATCTGTTTACTCACAGATATACTTCTGTTGCCTCTCGCCAACTATTCCATCTTCTCTCATCTTTTCTCCCCGCTTCTTTTACCTACCCTTCCAATGCCTACTAAAAATTTCTTGCTTTTCTTCTGAGCTCTTCCGTATTTGATTTGTTAACACTTTGGCTGCGGGCATATTTCCGCCATATTAGGGCTCATTCAGGCACTCCTGATTGATTAGGCAAGTGTCTGAATGAAATTTAATGTATTCAGCCAAAAACTAGAAGAAAATAGCTTCAAAATGATACCAAAACGAGCTTCGTAGGTCGCGGGCTTCACCCGCAGCGCTACCATAGACATTCACTAAAATTAGCAATTATCGCTAATGTCGCGCTACATTTGCCTTAGGCAGTGCTGCATGACTCAAGAGTCCTCAGTACCGTGGCCGGCTGGCTGAAGGAAGGATGTGTAGCCTGTCACGCTCCCACTCCCTCGCACTCGATTCTACTGGCTTTAAGAGGCTTTAAAAGTCTGTAAATTGCCATGGCGTTCAGGAACGTCTTCCGCAGGCAATGAGTTAATTTCCTCTCTTCAATTCTCTTAAGTCAGGAGTCATGTCTTGCAAACTGCAGTATTCTGTCTCCTCCATGGCATGGTCAGTAACGCTTCTGACTGCTGATCGAAGGGTCTGCATTTTGATCCCACCCCACGCCACTGGTAGATGTCAATAGACTGGATACTCAAGTCTAGCTATTAGTGGCATATGATCAGTGCAGTTCCTGTAACAAGGGCACGCCCTAACCCTGTCAATCAAGAAAGTTCACAGCATTAAAAATTGCATTATCATCATCAATCCACTTCTCCCTCTCCTATCACATAGCTCTTTTCATGCTATTATCCTCTTCCATTTACTTTTTCACAATTTTTTCATTCACGTAATTTTATATTATCGAATAGAAGCGACAGACAACTGAGAAGAGGAAAGGCTTCTGATGGAGGAGCTTGAGGCTGATGTGGAGGCCTGATCTGATGATAACTTGCCAGAACTGCTACCTGCTTCTTCCTGTGAACCTGAGCCTGACACCCACCCAGACGAACCACAGCAACAAGCACAACAACCACAAGAAAATCGACTTTTGAAGGTAGCCGATTTTTTGAGGAAATAGAACGTGAGGAATGTTGTTAGCTATGTTTTGAAGACCAGGTAACTGTTGCCTCAATTAACCACGCAAGGCGAAAGTTAACTCCAACTTTGTGCACACCTGGCAGTACCGGAGAAGATCAGTCAGTGCAGGCAGCAAATGATAATAGTCAGAGCCGGGCCATGTGCCGGGTTGTGAGCAGGGGCAGGAGGACGATGGTAAATCAGTCAAAGGTCGATGATTGAAGACATAAATAGAATTAACCACAATATCTACTGTGATTGAGGGAGCCGTGCCATGTTTTTATGTTATTTATTGTTTGTGAGGTAGATAAATGTCCTTAAAAATGCTTTGCAGTGTTTGTATGTTCTTGTGTCATCCCAGTTTTGGTTTGTTTATTTTGCAAGTTTTACATTATAATACCGACTTTATTAGGTAGGTAAATGTTCATAAAAAATCTTGAACATAGCAGAAACTGGCGTAATTCAAGGTGGCTCGGGTCACCAGAAACCCTATAACATGCAAACATGGTTACTATAATGCGTTTTTTCATTATGCTGCGCTTTCTGGGTACTGTACCATATTTCCGCATTATAGAAACACCAACTGTAATTGTTTTACTTTCATCAACACATTTACATATTATAATTTATACCCTTCTCCCCTTTTCTCTTTTACCCTCTCCCAATTCTGTTCTCCCCCCCACCCATCTTGTCCCCTCTCCCCCACCCATATGATAGAACAAAAGAAAAGAAAAAAATATTATGTTGGGTACCGTACATACTTATAATGGGACACATCTGAGTGACTAATAGGTGTTCTGTAACACTTGCCTGGTTGTAAAGGAAATAAACCTATATGTTGATGGTGTGACTAAGTAATCAAAATAGCAAGATATTCCTTGTGAAATTAAGACAAACTAAAGTCCCAGAACTTGCCATACATTTATTAGTATACTGACTCGATGCAGTATTTATATACTGACTCAATGCAGTATTATTATTTGAAAAGAAAATTGCAGTTCCCAGTTTACGGGATGTTAAGTGTGTACGGATTTATTGTAAATGATATGTACAGTATTGTAATAATTGTATTCTTAAAGTTAGCAAAAATTAAAGAAACAAACATTCCTACTAAAAATGGTTTTATTGAATAGCGACACTGAAATTGCATTAAGAAAAGAGACAACTTCATTCACACACTCGGCCACTCAATCTAACCCACTTACTGGGCTGGTCTATCAGAGTGAGAGCTGAGCGATCTCTGCCATACCCATAGCTTACTCTGACTGTTCCTTTTACTTATATATCTTCTAGATCTCAAGTGACGGCGTCTTTTCCGTGGATCGACCTCCCTACTGCCAACCTAAAAGTTGGCAGATTGGGAGCCAAAGCGTCACATTTTTCCCTTGCCCCTCAACTTTCCCTTCATAATTGCTGAGGGGCACAGGGCCTTGGGTGGGGCTTTGGTTTCCCGGGTGTTTCCGCGCCCTCCTCAGCTCCCTGCCTTAGAGTGGCTTCGGTCACCTGGGTTTTGTTAGTGGTAAGCAGGGAGGGTTTTGTGGGGGCACTCTATGGCCTTGGCCTTGCTCGGGACCTTGGGGCTGTTCGGCCAGGCAGCCTGGGGAATAACAACAACAACCCACTTACCTAACTCATTTCCCTAAATATAATTACCCAGTATTATAACTACCCCTAAGATTACCCCAAATCACTATACTGATTACTGCTAGTCATACGAAATCTCACATCAACCAACCCTTTAGTCTACTGTGATACTGATAACGTCTAGTCCAGCAAATGACCGCATGAACGAATAAGGCACAAGATTTTATCACACTCATCACTCTCTCTCTCCACTCTCACCCCCTCACCTCAGTCACGTGACTCGCTAATCTATGAGAATCGCATCTTGAGTCACAGAAAGGCAGTATGTCAAGCCTTAACCTAAGAAGTGCGCATGGGGGGTATGAGACACCACACTCCTGTGCTGACGTATTTGAGCTGTTCCCATCACTAACATCGTTATTTTACCATAAATAGCATTAATACTTATCCATATGCGCCTATTATAGGTTGATTATAAAGGTATTAACCTGTTACAACAATAAAACAAGTGGAAACAGAGTTTGGATGGTCAAAATCGGTGATACAGGCCGGGAGTTACATAATGTATGGCTGAGGCAACCTCCCTGCCCTCCACCCCTCCCCTTTTCTGGAGAGACACTGTTCTGCAATACTGTAGTCTCTCTCTCGCTCTTTCCCACGCTTGGTAACAGTGATGACAACGCCCTGCTACCAACTCGCTAATGTTAGCACAAAAATAAACCACAGAATAAGGGAATAACAGGGAAAATAGGTGATAACTGAAGGAGGGGAGGAAAGTGGGGAAGGAGGGGAGGTGGAGGAGTGATATTTGGTATGGCTCAGGGGCAAAACAAAATAAAATAAAAATATATATATTTTTATATTTTTTTTTTTTTTGGTGTTTTAAATGGATTTTTTTTCCCCTTACTCTTAAGAGTCTTCCCACAGTCCGCCGGGGGAACTCTTAAGAGTCTCCCCGCAGTTCCCGGGTTAAGGAGTCACAGTTATCCCTTTGCGGTAGCATCGCCCTCTGTGAGGAAAAAGGCTACGGCGTCACACACCACACACACCCTTGGCCACGTGCATAGCTAAACAGTGAGATATCGCCGCAGGGGAACTATGTCGCCCTGGGCATCCCTAGCCTTTCGCAAGCCCTCTGTGGGGTCATGCTTACACATGCCATTCTCGGCCATAGCATTAACCCTTCCAGCCCGGGCAGCATGTTAAAATGACACTGCGGCAGATGGGCAGGAACCCGGGTGTCCTGTTAAAATCCGTAAGGTTGTGCCTATTCAGCTTGGTCTGAACGCCGTGCGTCCAACGCATGTAAACAAAGCCGATCGTTGCGTCACCGCACCTCCGAAAACAATAAGGAGACGTCGGATCAATATTGTTGTTGTATGATATGATGAAATTAGTGTCTGAAAAGCTCCGATATTGTCAACATCGCGGCAAAATTCGCTCCACGGAAATCATCATCACAACTGAACCAGTTGACTTAGAGAGCTGTACTCAATGCCAGTCTACAGATTGGAAACTGCACTACGTTTAGGGATGCGTAGGAAATTTCTAGCAGTTAAAATAACAAAAATACAGTAGCCTAGGCCTAGACGTTTTTCGGCCAGATCGCCCGGGCACCCCGCACTGTCATTAGGAAAACCTGCCCGGGCCACGAGGGTTAAGCTAATTCAGTTGGCGTCACAACCTTGGCCATATGTGCGGTCTGGCTCAGTCGGAGTGCAAATCGTATCCCTAGCGACTGGCTGACACACACACGCAAACCACCACACATCATGCTGAATTCAGACATACGTTGACACTTGTCTAACTGAATTGGACTCGCCTGATTATGGTAAAACTTAGGACACAAGGTGTCCTCGCGGCCCTGCCGACCCATTCATCGCGGGCACAACAAAATGGACTGTCTCGTTGGGGTCGGGCAGGAGAGAAGGACTAGCCTGGGCTCTTCTGCCCTCTTTATACACTCGTTTCCCCTCCCCCAAACACATTTTGAAATAGGTGCCAATAGGAGCGATTTACACTCCCTTGACCACGCCTACAAGCACTAACGCACACACATGCGTACGTGTAACGGGCAGGCCTATCCACGCCTACAAGCAAGAACGCACACACGCACACATGTACGCCGTGATGGTCTAGCGTGTAACGGTACACGGGCCTACCCTCTCACCCCTCACTCTCTCTTTCTTTCTCTACAGCTGTTCTCCCACCTCCCAATTTTCCCGCGCTGCATAATTCTACCTATCTACAGTACCTATAAGTATATAATCTCAGTCACGGTCGGTCCCGTGACATTCCCCCCTACTAACATTGATTTTGCTCTGCTAAAATCACTCGGGTGTCATTCAAAGTGTCTGCCAAACTGTAGTGTGTCTAACCTGTCGCTGGTGCATTAAATGATCACCCTTGAGTAGAAAAAACCCTCTACATTTACCTTAAAATTTCTACTGAAAGGGGAAAACTCCTAAGGTCTCATTCACGGCCAGCGACATAATCCTGGTGGTTAACCCACTTATAGTTACAGTGAAAGCTAGTGGCTTTGCCCACTCATTTACAATGAAAACACAATTAAGCTAAGCTAATGTTATGTAAAAAGAGATGTTGTGAGACACGGTTTAAAATGGGGTATATGAGAGTAATTGAACAGTGTAAATTTTTGTTTGGCTTAACTCTAGGGCAGCTGGGTATAAAAAAAAATTTGACTTGAGAGTCAGGATTCCTGCTGTGGGTTCTCCAATCTCCCGACACACGCCTGGCTGACTCAGTACCTATAATAAATTTTGGAAGCGGCAGAATAAAAGCGAACAAACATTTCATCCCCTCCCCTCCCATATTCCATATCACGCCACTTATTTGTTGACCCCCCTCTATCACCCTCTATCTTCAGTCTCCCCACTATTTAACCCGACTTACGCCCCAGACCTCATTCAACGATGGCCTTCCCGAGTTTTCACCTGATGCTTGCTAGCATTATGCCTTGTTGCCATTCACGGCAGCACCCAGACTCTCCGCGAGCTTTGCGGGAGTTATGATTACTTTTTAAGGGAAGTAGTGTCTACTCATGAAAAGGCAAATTTCTGAGCGTCTGTGGCTCATTCACACGAGCCTAAGCCGCGCCCCTGGTGACATCTGGAACCACCATCTGAGTAACAACATCTCTCGTGGGGCCTGACTTGGTGCCACGGACATTCTCATCACTACCCCAACACTCTCCCCAAGTTTAAGCAGGATCGAGCCTCCTCTGACACTCTCTGTCTCCTAACTTTTCCTATGGAACTAACTCTTGCTATCCCAACAATGGCTGCTACGCAATCCCTCACTTATTTAGTATTCTTCCTATCCAGTGCTCGTCCCTCCCTCTCCCTCTTGTCCTTGACCTCATCCTCCCCTCACTGACTCAGATAGCCTTCCAAAACTGCCCTTGGGAAGTAAAATCCAACTGTATCTTTATGTAACTCCCTAATTGATGCCACTGTACCCTCGAAAAGTGAAAGGAACTAAGAGCAGCAAGCCCTATCCTATTAGCCTAATCAAATAGCACCTAAAGGAACAAAGAACCAGCAAGCCCTATCATCTCGGCCTACTTAGTGACGAATGACAAACAACAAAGTAAAGTTTACGATAGCTTGGTTACGTTACTTCAGGAACAGGTTAACTGAAGGAGGGAATAAGGAAAGCTTGACAAGGAATAACAGATTTTTAAAAGAGGAATAGAACAATCAAAGAAAAAAAAACAAAAAAAAAAACTCTCGCCCGACACACAACTGACCCATATAACACTGCCTAAGATTTATGATGCCGGAATGTAAATGAAAAACAACGACTCGGTCGGATTACAACACTTCCCTCTTCTCCTTAAACGATCGATCACAGCAATCTAAGATTCAAGATAGACATTCAACAAAGAACTTCTGCTCCACCAACTATATATGTATGTATATATTCAGGCAGATACCCCATAGCTGGGGGTGGCCGACTCGAGACAGAGCCCAAACGGAAACAACATTTAAAGTTCCAATCCACAACTTTCCTGTCACTTCTGTTCGGTATATCCTCCTCAACATCACCAAACATAATCACACATCTCTTCTTGTCCATAATATCACATACCTGTCTTTCATTCTGTCTTATAGCCTTCACTACTTTCTTTCCCAGGTTTTCTTATTGCCGTTCTTTTTGTTCTTCTATTATTTCTTTCAAATTTACTTCTGCTTCCTCCACCTTACTACCCCAAACATTCTTCATCTCTGCCATCTCTACTTCCATTGTTTCTGTTCTATCTTGATTTGTTTCAGAACCCCTCCTCAATCTTTCATTTTCTTCCCTAAGTTCTCTTATTTCTTTCTCTGACTTCTCCCTATATTCACTATCTATTTCCTTAACCTTCTCATTCAGATGGTTCTCATATTCTTTCAGCTGTGCTTTTAGTGTCACATTTTCCGAAACCAACTCATCTACCCTCCCCATTAAAACCTCTAGGCCACCGTTACTCCCTTGCTTAACCATCTCGTCACTACTCTCACTCAATGCGTCCAACTTCATCCCAATCTCCTTTCTTCAATTCTTCACCACCCCTCTCCATCTAATTAGTCCCATCAGCTGTTTGTTAATAAGTTATCTGATTTTTCTCACCATGGGGAAAATCTTCGAATTCAAAATTCTCCCAGGTCTTCCTCGGTCCACCCCTTGGAGCAGCTCCCTCCACAATCACAGACCTGCATTTTTTCACCCAATTTTGTTCATCCATTCTCTCCACATGTCCATACCATCCCAGTCTACGTGTACGCATCACCTCACTAATACCCTTTATACCTAAACATCTCAACTCATCATTTGTTATTCTATCCTGCAGCCTGGCCCCACACATAGTGGTTCTTTATATAGATACTTGGCATAGCGGTTCTTTATATAGATACTTGGCATAGCGGTTCATATAATACTTGGCATAGCGGTTCATATAATACTTGGCATAGCGGTTCTTTATATAGATACTTGGCATAGCGGTTCTTTATATAGATACTTGGCATAGCGGTTCTTTATACTGTATAGATATATACTCTTTATGCCTAAACGTCTCAACTCATCATTTGTTATTCTATCCTGCAGCCTGGCCCCACACATAGTGGTTCTTTATATAGATACTTGGCATAGCGGTTCTTTATATAGATACTTGGCATAGCGGTTATTTATATCTATACTTGGCATAGCGGTTCATATAATACTTGGCATAGCGAATCTTTATATAGATACTTGGCGTAGCGGTTCTTTATATAGATACTTGGCATAGCGGTTCTTTATACTGTATATATATACTGTATACTCTGTATACTTAAACGTCTCAACTCATCATTTGTTATTCTATACTGCAGCCTGGCCCCACACATAGTGGTTCTTTATATAGATACTTGGCATAGCGGTTCTTTATATAGATACTTGGCATAGCGGTTCTTTATATAGATACTTGGCATAGCGGTTCTTTATACTGTATATATATACTGTATACTCTGTATACCTAAACATCTCAACTCATCATTTGTTATTCTATACTGCAGCCTGGCCCCACACATAGTGGTTCTTTATATAGATACTTGGCATAGCGGTTCTTTATATATATACTTGGCATAGCGGTTATTAATATAGATACTTGGCATAGCGGTTCTTTATACTGTATAGATATACAGTATACTCTTTATACCTAAACGTCTCAACTCATCATTTGTTATGCTATATTGGTGTAAACTTAGTCACTGAGTTGATAAACACCATTATTAAAGATGAGAAAATCCCAGAGGATTGGCTCAAAAGTGTAATAGTAAATATATACAAAGGAAAAGGGGATGCGCTAGATAGAGGAAATTATAGGGGCCTGAAAATGCTTGACCAAATAATGAAGGTCTGTGAGAGAGTCCTTGAGGGTTTGATCAGGCAAAGCATCTCTATTGATGATATGCAGTTTGGTTTTATGCCAGGACGTGGTACAACCGATGCTATCTTCATAGTCAGGCAGATACAGGAAAGATTCTTACTAAAAGGCAGGGATCTTTACTTTGTGTTTGTGGACCTGGAGAAGGCCTTTGATAGGGTACCTAGAGATGTTGTACAGTGGGCTATGAGGAAACTTGGTGTGGAAGAGTGGCTGGTGCGTGTGATAATGAAGATGTATGAGGATTCGCGAAGTTCGGTGAGGGTGAAGGGTGTACTGAGTGATGAGTTCGCAGTCCGTGTTGGAGTCCATCAGGGTTCAGTGTTAAGCCCCCTCCTCTTTATTATGGTCTTGGAGGCGCTGTCTAGAGTTTTTAGAGGCGGACTCCCGTTGGAACTGTTTTATGCAGACGATTTAGTCCTAATAGCTGACAGTATGCAGGATGCTGAGGCCAAATTCAGAGAGTGGAGAGAGGGCATGGCGAGCAAGGGTTTAAGAGTCAATATTAACAAAACCAAGGTTATGCATTGTAGTTTGAGACGAGGCAATGTGGAAAAGAGCGGTGCATACCCATGTGCAGTGTGTGGAAAGGGAGTGGGCGTTAACTCAATTCAATGTAGCATCTGTCGATGTTGGGTACACCATGGGAGTAAGCGCTGTAGTAGAATAAAGGTGCCCCTGCCGAAGGATAAGTCAGAAATAGAGAAATTTGAGTGCGTAGTGTGCAAAGGCGAGCTTGTGTTAAGTGATGATCCTGTGGCTGTGAATTTGGAAATGAGTCTTTGGAGCTGGTGAACAAGTTTTGTTACCTAGGAGATACCATCTCTGCCGGTGGTGGGGCCGAGGCTGCCACTGTTGCTAGAATTAGGTGTGGCTGGGGGAAGTTCAGAGAATTGATGCCAATCCTGACCATGAAAAGAATGCCTCTCCCCCTGAAAGGAAAGGTGTATGCTCATGTGTTAGAAGTGCAATGACGTATGCCTCAGAAACATGGGCCGTTAAAGTAGAGGATGTCAACAGAATGGAGCGTAATGAGATGAGAATGGTGAGATGGATGTGTGGGGCCAGACTACAGGATAGAATAACAAATGTTGAGCTGAGGAGACGTTTAGGTATAAAGAGTATTAGCGAGGTGATGCGTACAAGTAGACTGGGATGGTATGGACATGTGGAGAGAATGGATGAACAAAATGCAGGTCTGTGATTGTGGAGGGAGCTGCACCAAGGGGTGGACTGAGGAAGACCTGGGATCGGACTATACGCGCCGATCTCAAATCCAAGAACTTGACAAGTGAAGCAGCCCTTAACAGGGTTGCCTGGAACGCCGCCATTAGGACAAGAGACTGAAACTGCACTTATGTGTGGAACACTCAGTCTTAAAATTTTATGTATGTATTGCAGCCTGGCCCCACACATAGTGGTTCTTTATATAGATACTTGGCATAGCGGTTATTTATATAGATACTTGGCATAGCGGTTCATATAATACTTGGCATAGCGGTTCTTTATATAGATACTTGGCATAGCGGTTATTTATATAGATACTTGGCATAGCGGTTCTTTATACTGTATATATACAGGGTGATTCAGTAACCCTTTTCATAAATTTAATGGCAAATTCGGGAGACAAAAATAAGACTAATTTACTCTATGACCCTTAGGGTGAGTCTTTGATATGATGGAGATATTACACCTTTAAAGTTATCGATAGATAGAAAAGAAAAAACTCTAAGGAGTGAGAATGAAAATGTCGTTGCTAACTGGCAGGGTAGCGTAACCAAGACTTGGTATCAAAATGTATACTGTAATACTGTAATACTGTATTGTAAAGTATTTGTAAATAAAGTATGTACAAACATGAGATTTTCATTAACCATAAATTTATTTATGATAAAATAATAACAAAAACCAACATAATGAGAAGCTTTAAAGCACCACATGAAAACATTACTGTACAAACCATCAACAGCACCAATCAATAATAATAACAATAAATTTCACAATACTGTATAAATAATTAATGATAACATGCTAATGACATAACTTGACCTAATAATAATAATAATAATAATAATACAACTACGACTATTACTACTACTACTACAGCTACGATGAATAGAGTATTAATTATAATGATGGTGATAAAATGCTAATGTTCTTTTGAGCATTGAGACAACTGCTACCATATGCAACCATTTACATACCACGTGTAAGCAAAGAAACAATCTTTAGATTCATGTACAGATTGATTCAAGATTCATTAAGACGAGCGGAGTATCAAAGCTCAAAGTTGGCAGGAAGATCCCTCCTCCTCCACTTACCCCTCTTCCACCACTTACTCCTCCTCCTCTTCCTCTTACTTATCCTCCGCCGCCTGCTTCTCCCCTTGCTACTACTACTACTAATACAATGATTATTAATAATAATGATGATGATAATACAAATACAGTAGTAATGTACCTTTGTAAATTGCGAAACGAGCTGCATCCAGCTACCGTATGCAGCCATTTTGATACCAAGTCTTGGTTACGCTACCCTGCCAGTTAGCAACGACATTTTCATTCTCACTCCTTAGAGTTTTTTCTTTTCTATCTATCGATAACTTTAAAGGTGTAATATCTCCATCATATCAAAGACTCACCCTAAGGGTCATAGAGTAAATTAGTCTTATTTTTGTCTCCCGAATTTGCCATTAAATTTATGAAAAGGGTTACTGAATCACCCTGTATATACTCTGTATACCTAAACGTCTCAACTCGTCATTTGTTATTCTATACTGCAGCCTGGCCCCACACATAGTGGTTCTTTATATAGATACTTGGCATAGTGGTTCTTTATATAGATACTTGGCATAGCGGTTATTTATATAGATACTTGGCATAGCGGTTCATATAATACTTGGCATAGCGGTTCTTTATATAGATACTTGGCATAGCGGTTATTTATATAGATACTTGGCATAGCTGTTCTTTTATAGATACTTGGCATAACAGTTGTTTATATAGATACTTGTCATAACATTTGTGTACAGTATATAGATACTTAGCATAGCAGGTTCTTTATATAGATACTTGGTGTTCTATCTATCTATCTATTGCCTGACGCCGTGATCCCCGAAGAGATGGCCACGAATGAACCGCCCCCATGCACCTCTGTCCCCAGTCAGTCGACGCCCCTCCTCCCAACCAGCACTGCCTTCATCCATATACTTCCTCGCTCCATCCTTCCACCTCTCGTTTGGTCTACCTCTCCCTCTCTGTCCTTCAACCTCGCTCTCGTACACCCTCCTAGTCATTCTCTCGCTTTCCATACGTTTCATATGGCCGAACCATCTCAAATTGTTCCTTTTCACTTCCAGCACATCTACCTCCACACCACACCTTCTTACTTCCTTATTTGTCTGTCTATCCCTCCATGTAACTCTGCACGCACTTCTTAAATAACTCATTTCTACCGCTCTCACTCTTGGTCTGAGTCTTCTCGAACGTCCATGCTTCGCTTCCGTAAGTCAGTGTCGGGATTACCACTCTGTCATGCAAGGACTTCTTCACTTCCATGCTGACCACCCTATTTCTTGTTACTGCTTTCAACGTTCCTACAACCCTCTTCCCCTGTTGCACCCTCTCCCGCACTTCTTCATCCATAGTCGCATTTTTACTCATAAAGAATTTAGAACAATTGTGGGCCCAACTAAAAAAAGAAGAACTATTATCTTTATCTCTCTTTTTTCTTTAATTGTATTTAATAATTCTTTAGGCCTCTTTCCGTATATTTTTACAAGGTCGAGGCATTTAGCAATAACTTTGGCTCTCTCTTTGCCCCTGTGATTAACATTTATAATTTTTGGTTGAATAAATCACACCCAACATATATTTGCTCACCTGCCCAGATACTTAAATGAGCTGACAATCTCCATAGCCTGACCGTTCAGCTTCACCTCACACTCTGTGGCTTCACCCCTCTCGAAGACCATAACCTTGCTCTTCCCCGCATTTACCTTCAAATTCTGTTTTTCGCACACTGATCCAAACACATTTATCAGACCCTGCAACTCCCATTCATTGTCGCTCATCAGAACTGTATCATCAGCAAACAGCAGTACAGGTAGCTTCCACTCATTTCCCTCCCTTATCAGCGATATCCACTGCTCTTCCCTGTATCTCTTTCATGACTCCATCCATATATACAGTAAACAACCACGGAGACATCACACACCCCTGTTTCAACCCAACATTCAGGTCAAAGAACTCGCTCTGCTCATTCTCCACACGTACTGCTGCCTTTGCACCCTCATACATGCTCTTCACTGCTTTCAGCAACTTGCTATCTACTCCGTATACTATATTCCCAAGTACTTTCCACATACCTTCTCTATCCACTCTGTCATAGGCCTTCTCCAAGTCCATAAAGAAAACATACACCTTTTGTTGTTTCTCCAGATATTTCTCCACAACACAATTCAGGGTAAAAATCTGATCTACACATCCTCTTCCCTTCCTAAAACCGCCCTGCTCGTCACCTATCCATTTCTCCGTTCTCGCTCTCAATCTCTCAATCACTACCCTACTGTATTAATTTTACCTAATTGTATTTTACGGGAGTTGAGCTAAGCTCGTGTTGTCCCGTCTCTCAGTCTACTTTCATCCATTTTGTTCTTGAAAATATAGTGGGAGGTTTGACGTACCTCCCAACCTACCAAATAGGAAAACCTACTGTTTGGTAGTAGTCTTGGAAAATCCAACATCAAGGCTATTAACCTAATTGCAATGACGACTTGTCTATTTTGACTGCTATGTCGTCATTCCAACCGCGGTTAAAAAGAAAACGTCTAGAGTATACTCCTTATCTTGCTCTAGGAGACGTTGTACATTAACCAAAACTACCACCGAAGGTGAAAAAAGCATAGAAGAGAAGAAAAAGGGGTTTACCTTAGTTACCGCTTAAAGGCCCATCCCGTGTTCCGTCATGTGCAGATCCCTGTCGAACGTGCGCATGAGCGACCCTCTCTTGTCATCACATCTCACGTCAGCAGAAGAACGCGGATGGGCAGGGGTCCGGCGTGAGGGAGGGTATTATGTACGTTGGATTTTCCAAGACTACTACCAAATAGTAGGTTTTCCTATTTGGTAGGTTGGGAGGTATGTCAAACCTCCCAATTTGATAGTAGTCTTGGCAAATCCAACGTCAAGGCTGCATAACAAATAGGAGGAGGACATCCAAGCCCAACCTACCAAAAAAAAAACAATGCATAAAACAAAATTATGAATGACAAAGACACAATTTAAACAAGAGAGTTTAATAAAAGAGTGAAAAACTGAGGAGTAGCTAAAAAGAACAGTTTTAACACATGCCCGTCATTCATAGTAATGCAAAAACATAGACTTGTCTTGAACCAAAAAGGTACTGTACCCAAAATCCCTTTTCTTCCAAAACCAACAAAAACACTGAACACAAGAACAAAACACAATTTTCAATGTGGCAAAAACATTTATGTACCGGAACAATACATAATCCCAAACTTGCAATCCAGTGTTGCAAACCCGTACACCCCCCCCCCCCCCTTTGTCAAATAAAACAAAGGAAAAGAACGAGGGACAAGGGGGGAAGACCAGGGATCTTCACCAGAGCACCAGGAAACACGACCCCCGAGAGCAATCACCGGCCGAAGGGGTCGAACACTGGACACGGAGAGGTAGGAGGAGATGAAGGAATTGATAGAAGACCACAAAACCGCTGAGGCGATGGCAGGTAAGGATCGACGTGGCAGGAACCGGAAGGAGGCAGCAAAGGATCTGACACCGTGCGCAGAACCCCTACAAACAGGGTGACGGGCACGAACGGTCCGACAAACGTGGCTGCCCATCCGCACCTGCGAGAGCCTCCCACCTGTCCGAGGAGACATCCACACAGCAGTACCCGAAGGCGGCGCCACAGACGCAACAGAGGAGTGCAAGGCTGACACCGGGCACAACACATGGCGAGGATGCCCACGCCGTAAAGCCTGGACGGCGAAAGGCTGGAAAACGGGGGCCTCCCTCCCATGCGTGGTAACAAAAGGAGGGGAGGAGGCGAACGAGACGCCGTGCAAGGACGGGGAGAATCGCACGCAGTCCCGGGGCCGTGACAATGCCGCTAGTGCAGACACCCGATCCCCAGTGGCCAGAGCGACAAGGAAGAGTGGACGCCCGAGCAACGGAACCGGCGTAGCGGTCCTTGTATACGTGGGTGAAGCCAGAAGGACCAGAGCCCGCCCCAGATCCCACTGTGGAGGGACCTGGCGCGGAGGCGGTCGATCCCGGAAGGCAGCCGGCAGGAAGGAATCCAGCTCCTGCGGTGGAACGACCAGCGACGGACCCAAAGACCCCCCGGACGGCAGACAAGTGGGTACGTATAGCGTCGACTTGAAAGCGACGTGTACGGAAGAGGTGAAACAAGGAGTGTAGGACGAGGGAAGGAGAGCCAACTGGCAGGCGAGTGTCCTGTAGCCACCTAGGAAAAGACCTCCAGCGGGACCCGTAAGTCCCCCAAGGAGAAGACGGCCAGGAACGCTGCAGGAAGTCAGTCAGGGCCCGGCCGGGGACCGGGAGCCACCGTGCCTCATGAACAAGCACGATGCGAAGGCCAACGAGGTCCGCAGGTCCCCAACCTAGCTCAAGTGGAAGCTGGAGACAGGTAGAGGGACCGGCGTAGCCAGAGGTTCCTAAGGGAAGGGGCAGAGCGGCCCAATGCAGCGAACCCACGAACGACTCCCAGAGCCACCCCGGGAGGGAGACCGAGTGCAACACGGCGAAGACCTTCCACCGAAGGTGCACCGCGGCCGGCAGACCCCGGGTCACCGTAGCGCCGGACAAAACCCATGCGAGGCCGACCCATGGCACGACACGCGACGGGGTCAAGCGTGACTTGGGAACATCGAAGGGGAACCCTAACCGTGCGACGTGGCGAACGACTGTGAGGGCGTCGCCTACGCACAGTCCTAGGGCTTCGGAAACTACCAACCAAACGGCCAAGGAAAACAGGATCTGGAGCCCGCTCCTGAGGAGTAGACCCAGAGCCCGCCCCACCAGTGCGGAGAAGATCTGCAGCGCGATGTGGAGACCGAAGGGAAGGCCGTCGAACAGGAACACACGATCGGAAGTCCGAACGGCCAAGAATCGCTGGAAGCGAGGATGGAGAGGAACTAGCCAAGACGCATCCTGGAGGGCCAGCGACACTACCCACGACAGAGGGCGCAGGGCCAGGCGTACCAGGGGTACTGGCAGCATCCGAAACCGTGTGTGCACGATGTGCCCGTTGAGGGCCGACAGATCCACCACCGGTCGCATTGCGTCGCAGTTCGTCTACGGTACCAGAAAGACACGGGAGAGGAAAACCGGGTGACCGGCGGTCAACTCCCTCGACGCTACCCAGCTCGGGCATGGAAGTGAACACGTGGGCCACCCCTGAAGCGATGGGCCGGCGTCGGTGACAAGAGCGGAGAGAGAGTCTGGACGTCCACCTCCAGGTGAGACCCCTCCGCGCAACCCGCTGCCCCCAACGTCCCTCGCAGCCACCGAGGGGCGCAAGGGCGAAAACAACCCGAGGGAGCACCCGAGAGGAGGGGAGCGACCCGGTCGGCCAGGCGAGAAGGAGAACAAGGAGGCCGACCCATAGAACCTACACATTGTGTTGACGTGGAGGTACCCCCGGTACGGGCCGTGCGGGCATGAGCGCCACGTTGACCTCCTCTACCCCCCCCCAACCTCGTCGAAAAAGGCGGGCCACCCCAACCCCTGGCCGTCGAAGGGCGGCCGGAAGTGGAAGGCCGGCCAGCCCTGACACGGCGGGGATGAAAGGGGGCAAGAACAGAAGTGCGAGGCGGAACCGACGCACTTGCCTGCAACGTCCCAGTCCTGCGCCCGTGCAAGGCGGCAGCACTTGCAGCAGCACCCCAAAGAGGACCGGCAGAAGGACGGGACTGAGAAGACCCCGCCGCACGACACAGCGCGTCGGTGCGTGTCGTAAGCAGGGTCCGCAACGACACAGCGCATCGTCGCGTTTCGGAAGCAGGGGCCGCCGACAGAGAAGCGTAGCATGCCCAAGCATCCTGCTCAAAAAACCCCGACGTATATAGCGCAGAGTACAACAAACCCTGACGAATATCCAAGGGGGCCGGCCGGCAGAACGAGGACCGTACCGTCGGGCGTTGCCGAGTTGCCTCGCACAAAACCGCCTTCAGCTCGGGAACCAAAGACACCGCGAGCCGAAGGTGGATCCGCTGAACGCGGTCCAAACCCTCGCGAAGATCGCCTGGCGCAGACGCCTCGATAAGCCGTAGGTGGTGAACAGACGTCCGGAGGGAACCTAAAGACAAGACAATAAGTCCGTCACCCTCTGTCGCAAGGGAAAATCCTTGGCGACAGAGGGCTGATCCGAAGAATCAAGAAGAACGGGGTAGCAATAGAACAAAGTTCAAGAACGGGCGCGCTTATCCAGGACCAGAACGCGCCGTCCAACCCGCCGACAGACACAAGAGGAGGCAAAAGCAGTGAGGACTCCGGGGGAGGGACTGAAGGAGAGCCGTCGACGGATCGGTCGGTGAAGTCGAAGGCCTCAGCAAACCAGGCCTTCAATGGGAGAGGGAGACCGAGCAGGATGGCTAAGCCAGGCGTACCGGCGTCGCACAACCTGTCCCATAGGAGGCAAGACCCGTCAACACAGCCAGGGACTGAACAGCCGGAAGGATGTCAGGGCACCCGAAGTCTGACCAGAGCGTAGGCCTGCAGAAGGGAGGGGGACCGTAGCAGGGGTAGGTAGGGTGAGGCGCTGAGGGTGTGTCACCGCCAAGAAGCACGAGAAGAGGGAGTCTTGCATCGACTCCAAGCGCCCGTCGATGCGTGACACAACCCAGCCCTGCATAGCCGACAATCGATCCGAGAGAGGCGACCCCCCCCAAGATAGGTCGGCCCGCAGGGGCGAGCGTGAGCGGGAGCGAGACCCACGACACGAACCAGCAGCGTCGCGGCCCAAGGAAGGCGAGCGACAACGGTTGTGTCGCTGGTGAGGGACTCGTCCCCGATCACGAACGGCCGAGGGGGAAACAGCACCACCCCCTCTTCCAGCGACACGTCAGCTCCTGAGAAAGGGGACCCCGAAACCACGCTAAACCCCACCGAGGCAAGAGGAGGGGTACCCCCTGGCGAGACGGTAAGTGAAGGTCAGGAAGAGAAGAATGAGGAGGAGCAGGACGACGGGAGTGGGAAGGCTGGCCGGGTGAAAGGAGGCCAGAAGGAGCCGCGGGGGGAAACAGAGCAAGGATCCCCGGGGCTGAGATAACAGGGCAGCCCGACACCGAGGCGGAGGAGGGAGAGACCTCCACCGTGGGACGAGACCGTGAAGGAAGAATAGGCACTGAAGCAGGTGAAGTAGAAGCAACGACATCCAGGCGGACCCTCCTGGACAGTGTAGGAGGAGGGAGCAGAGGGCCAGCTACAGCATGAACAACCGCGCGCGGAGAGGACAACGTAAGAGGAAGTCGTCTGGGCTGGGGAAGCGGGCGGAAGGGAGTAGAGCCCCTATCCGTAGAGGCCAGGGGAGGGCGCACAGGGGCAGAGCCGCTAACCCCGGCCTCAGGGCGAGAACCATGACGAGGGCGATGGGCGTCGTCAAGGCGATCAGGAGGACGACGAGGGGCAGTAGAGGACGGAACACAAGGCGAGCGAGAGCGTGGACGGAGCCGGGGACCCCCCCGACGATGTGACGACCGGCTGCGGGACCCAGGGGAGAGGGCCCGAGCAGGGAGAGGGCCAGGTGAACGGCCTTCAGTCGGGTCAGGGATACCCAGGGCGACGCGGATCCGGTCGGCAACAAAGGCCGGGGAACGGTGGCCCACAGTCCTAATGTGGCGGGAGACCATCGTCCACACCGACGGAAGGGAAGCAGAGGCCACAGCCGCCGCCGAGGAACCAGGGCTATGGTGCACCACATCCACCAGGGCCAGACACGGGCCACACAGAGCAGGGAGGTAGGCCGTAGAGGACACACAGTGCGAGTGGCGCAAGCAGGACTTGTGGCTCACCAAGCACGGGAAGCTACAACCATGGCGAAAGCAAGGCAGCCTACCTGCACTGGAAGAACATACACCATAATCAGCATGTCGAAGGAGTAAGTGGAGAGAATGTCCAAGAAGAACCAGGGAAGGAGCATGGGGAAACAGGAACACACATGTAAACAGGGACCCGTACTCACCCCAAACCGGGAGCACAGAGGTAGGTGAGTAGGGCGGGCGAGGTGGAAGAGCACTAGCAGAACCAGCAAAGATGGAGAAAGTGTTAACCACCACTCAACATCTTACATGCAGGGCCTATAACACCAGTAAAGTGCACACACCAAATAGTATCAGGCAACAAGATGACATAAAAAAGGTCAATAGTGAAAGCCAACTATTACCGCAAATTTGCGGGCCAATGGAGGCATAACCGTACCGACACCAAATTGCGGGCCCCCCCAGCGATCTCCGCAAATTTGCGGGGAGCCGTAACGTCCCAGAGGACCGAATCGAGCTCCCGCAAAATTGCGGGACCGGCCGAGATGGTCCGGCGCCGAAAAAAGCGAGAGGAGCGTCTAGGGAATACCAAAAAAGGCCACAAAAAAAGCGTCATCTCCTTATGAACTCCAAGCAATGATGGCCATCAAGCTGAGCAGTGTCTTCCTTGAAATTATCCTGACTCAACCGGTAAAGGGAGAGGCAAGGAAGACACACCAGGGGAGAGGAGGCACATCCCCCAGGAACCACCCAACCCACAGAGATAGAGCAAAGCCCATGAGGAGAAGTGGTAGGGAGGGTGGTTTCGCACAAACAGGGGCCCCCGTGGGGTACCCCTGGATTGGGCAAAAGACTATGAAAGGATGGAGGTGAAACAGGAAGAGAAAACAAAAACCAGTAAATGAAACTGGTGAGAAAAAGGGTGGCCTAGCCGTGAGCAGAGAATGTGTCAGGGGCGAAAAACCCTGTGGTGTGAAGGAGGGGCCTCCGTGGGGTACCCCTGGAGTATCACGAACCACCTGTCACCCAGGCCCTTGAGACACAGTGAAGGACTCGAAAGGGGGGACTCGGGAATAACGCTAATAATGCGGCCGACACAAACTCTACAAACAGCACCGCCACCAACGAAATCTCAGATTGTTTACCAACGGTACACCTAGGCTATGAAAAAATGAAAACTCATAGGGGCATAGCAATTCCTGAATGAGAAAACCAGCTAGGCTAAATTAAGCTAAAAGCTAAACTATGCCCAGACTAACAGGAAAAAAGAATATGAAAAGAGAAAGAATGAAAAACATATACGAGGAACGCCAGGCGCCCCCGTACCTTCGGTAGGCTATTTCCACACGCGTCTCCATTATACACACTGAGGAGCCCATTTACGTGTGCCCTAGATCACGTAACATCTGTCTAACAAAAAAGAAGGCCAGATAAGCCGAAACGAACCGAAACAGGGTGAATTAAGGAGCACAACAAAAGCGACTTCATTCAATGGAGCGCATGAAAAAATGATGACAAGAGAGGGTCGCTCATGCGCACGTTCGACAGGGATCTGCACATGACGGAACAACGGGATGGGCCTTAAGCGGTAACTAAGGTCAACCCCTTTTTCTTTTCTTCTATGCTTTTTTCACCTTCGGTGGTAGTTTTGGTTAATGTACAACGTCTCCTAGAGCAAGATAAGGAGTAGACTCTAGACGTTTTCTTTTTAACCGCGGTTGGAATGACGACATAGCAGTCAAAATAGACAAGTCGTCATTGCAATTAGGTTAATAGCCTTGACGTTGGATTTGCCAAGACTACTAACAAATATGTTCCTTGCCCCTACCACCTCCTCCTCCAGCCTATTCCATTTGTCAATACATCTATAGGGGAAGCTAAACTTCCTGATATCGTTCTTGCAGGTAGGTCTTTTTACTTTGTAGCTGTGGCCTCTAGTTATTCATGTATCCATAATTATTATATCCTCCCTATCCAGCCTCTCCAGCCCTAGGGTGCATTTGTTCATCATTATCATGTCTCCCCTCTCTCTCCTCTCTTTTAGACTCGGTAGATTTAATTTGTCTAGCCTCCCTTCATATGGCAGTTCTCTGAGACTTGGAACCAATCTAGTAACTGCTCTCTTGATTCTTTCTAACTTGTGAATATGCTTCTTAAGATGCGGGGTCCACACCACTGCTGCATACTCCAGTCTTGGTCTAATCATACTTTTTATAATTTTCGCTAACTTGTTCTCATCCAAGTACAGTACTGTAGTTCAGAGCAACTTTCATATTCCCGGCCATTGCATACATTCCGCTAAAGAGCTTGTTATTAACCCTTTATCTTGTTTCCCTCTCTCCTCAACCTTATTTTTTTCATCTGTCCCACACATCACATGTCACGTCACTTCTAGCTGTTCTCTTCTCAAGAGTTTTTTATTTTGTGTCACCATTAAATCACCTACAGTCAGTTCCCCGTATCCGCGCTCCATACATTCGCGATGCCGCTTATCCACGGACACCCCTAAATATCCCATTACTCGTCATCCGCGCAAAAAAACAGCAAAATACCAGCTATTCACAGATTTGAATCGGGCGGGTCGGTGCGCATCCCGATTCTTGCTTTGGTCGGCCATCTTGCATTCTTGCGTGACGTCAACACAGCGTCCCAGCTGAGGCAGCAGTTCACAGACCAGTGTTGGAAAAGTTGAAAACCATTTTTTTACAAGCTTTTTTCTGCACGAACCTCTTATCTCCCGCATTTATTAGGGCCTTTAGAGCATTCAGTGATAAGGACAGTGGGCCTGATGGTAATCATGATGGAAATAAATGCCCGGGACCATCAAAACAGAGAGCAAGCGTACCGACGCTGTCGGACGAAAGCAGGCAAATTATGCCGATGCGTAAGGCTAGCCTAGGCCTAATGACTGATTTCAAATAAAGTTTGTGTGGTAAGTTATCTCCTCATAATATGTATTAATAAGTATTCTCCTCAAATAATATGTACAATATGTAATACAAATAATATGTAGGTCAAAATAATGGTTTGAGGGTCCAAGATGGCCGGGTCAGGAATGAGCTAAGCCTATTTCCCATTGAAACCTATGTTAAATACACTCCGCGTTTTCAAGTATCCGCGGACCGCAGTCGGTACCAGTAAGGCGCGGATACGGGGAACCGACTGTACTCTCCATTTCTTGTCAGCCATTCTCCCATCTACCCTTCAATCTCTCTAACATGTACCCTTTATTCCAGGCTTCCATGAAAGGTGTACAAAACATAGGGAGAGGAGCAAAGGAAGAGAAAAATATGCAAGATGAAAGACGGAGTATGTAAAAGGTAAGAAAGATGCGTTCCTAATAAGATTAAGAAGACAAAATGGAAGAGAGTGATAAGAGAGGCCATAGAGGAGTACAGTAATAGTTGGTAAGTGGGGAAAGGGAAGGAGTGAAATTAGAACTCTGTTAATTATTTAAAGTCTACTTCAATGTGCTTGAATATTAATGAACTTAATTGACTACTATTAATTAAGTAACACCCCGTTCTTAACATTAACTATCAATTACAAACCCCAATGCAAGTGAATATACTAATGAAAGCATATGGTCCTCCCAGGATTAGAACTCTATACCCTAAATAGTATATACCTTCTTGGTCCTATGTCACTCTCAACACCTAGTCAGGACAGCAGGTTATCAACAGACGCATGGGAAGTGCCATATAAGATTAATGGCACTATGTCATTTGACTCTGGAGCCGCTACTAAATATTAGGGTTTCCTTTCTTCCCTTCGGATTGTCAAACCCATAACCTGATCCTCTAGAAATCAAGGCAGAGACTTCATTACAGACTTACCTTCATGGTTATGTGAGAATATCTTTGGCCAATCTAAGATTCAAGGTAGACATTCAACAAAGAACTTCTGCTCCACCAACTATATATGTATGTACTGTATATATTCAGGCAGATACCCCATAGCTGGGGGTGGCCGACTCGAGACAGAGCCCAAATGGAAACAACATTTAAAGTTCCAATCCACAACTTTCCTGTCACTTCCGTCCGGTATATTCTCCTCAACATCACCAAACATAATCACACATCTCTCCTTGTCCATAATATCACATACCTGTCTTTCGTTCTGTCTTATAGCCTTCACTACTCTCTTTCCCAGGTTTTCTTATTGCCGTTCTTTTTGTTCTTCTATTATTTCTTTCAAATTTACTTCTGCTTCCTCCACCTTACTACCCCAAACATTCTTCATCTCTGCCATCTCTACTTCCATTGTTTCTGTTCTATCTTGATTTGTTTCAGAACCCCTCCTCAATCTTTTATTTTCTTCCCTAAGTTCTCTTATCTCTTTCTCCGACTTCTCCCTATATTCACTATCTATTTCCTTAACCTTCTCATTCAGATGGTTCTCATATTCTTTCAGCTGTGCTTTTAGTGCCACATTTTCCGAAACCAACTCATCTACCCTCCCCATTAAAACCTCTAGGCCACCGTTACTCCCTTGCTTAACCATCTCGTCACTTCTCTCACTCAATGCGTCCAACTTCATCCCAATCTCCTTTCTTCAATTTGTCTTCACCACCCCTCTCCATCTAATTAGTCCCATCAGCTGTTTGTTAATAAAAGTTATCTGATCTTTCTTTTTGGGGAAAATCTTCGAATTCAAAATTCTCCCAGGTCTTCCTCGGTCCACCCCTTGGTGCAGCTCCCTCCACAATCACAGACCTGCATTTTTTCACCCAATTTTGTTCATCCATTCTCTCCACATGTCCATACCATCCCAGTCTACTTGTACGCATCACCTCACTAATACCCTTTATACCTAAACATCTCCTCAACTCATCATTTGTTATTCTATCCTGCAGCCTGGCCCCACACATAGTGGTTCTTTATATAGATATTGGGCATAGCAGTTCTATATATAGATACTTGGCATAGCGGTTCTTTATATAGATACTTGGCATAGCGGTTCATATAATACTTGGCATAGCGGTTCCTTATATAGATACTTGGCATAGCGGTTCCTTATATAGATACTTGGCATAGCGGTTCTTTATATAGATACAGTAGGGTCCCGCATAAAACGTGTTCGCATAAAACGAGTCTCGATTAAAACGACCGACCTAAAATATTAATATTTAATTTTCGATCAGAACGAATGTGTTCACATAAAACGAGTCCGCCGCCAAAGTGGGGCAAATCCGACGAGTTTTCATATAGAGCGCCGAAATATCGTACAAAACGTACGAAATATCGTACGCTTTCATATAAAACGCCGAAATATCGTACAAAACGTACGAAATATCGTACGCTCCTGACGGAAATTTACGCTTCCAGTGAACATTGACGATATTGGGCCACCAAAATGCTGTGTTCACATAAAACGAAATCGCATAAAACGCCCTCGTTTATCGACCATAAACTCGTTTTATGTGAGACCCTACTGTACTTGGCAAAGCGGTTCTTTATATAGATATATACTCTTTATACCTAAACACCTCAACTCATCATTTGTTATTCTATCCTGCAGCCTGGCCCCACACATAGTGGTTCTTTATATAGATACTTGGCATAGCGGTTCTTTATATAGATACTTGGCATAGCGGTTATTTATATAGATACTTGGCATAGCGGTTCATATAATACTTTGCATAGCGGTTCTTTATATAGATACTTGGCGTAGCGGTTATTTATATAGATACTTGGCATAGCGGTTCATATAATACTTGGCATATCGGTTCTTTATATAGATACTTGGCATAGCGGTTATTTATATAGATACTTGGCATAGCGGTTCTTTATATAGATACTTGGCATAGCGGTTATTTATATAGATACTTGGCATAGCTGTTCTTTTATAGATACTTGGCATAACAGTTGTTTATACAGGGTGTTCCAGTAATGTTTTTCATAAATTATATGGTGGACTCATCAGACAAAAATAAGAATAAATTACTCTATGAACATGAGGTTGAGTATTTACACAATTTAAGTTAACGATAGATACAATGCCATTCAGTCCAAGGGGTAATGTTGCCATTTTAGTGGATTATATCCATTTGGCCTTCGCTATCGCTTGCTAGCCTCAAGATAGTGAGCAGTATCCAATCGGCGTTCTCTTCAGGCTAGCGAGCGGTAGCGAGCTGATGTTTTCGGTAGGGAATAATCCGGCGAAGCCGGACATATTTTTCTACCGAAAAGTCAGATCGCTACTGCTCACTATCTTGAGGCTAGCAAGCGATAGCGAAGGCCAATGGATATAATCCACTAAAATGGCAACATTACCCCTTGGACTGAATGGCATTGTATCTATCGTTAACTTAAATCGTGTAATAACTCCGTTATTATAAATACTCAACCTCATGTTCATAGAGTAATTTATTCTTATTTTTGTCTGATGAGTCCACCATATAATTTATGAAAAGCATTACTGGAACACCCTGTATAGATACTTGTCATGACAGTTGTGTACAGTATATACTGTAGATACTTAGCATAGCAGGTTCTTTATATAGATACTTGGTGTTCTATCTATCTATCTATCTATTGCCTGACGCCGTGATCCCCGAAGGGATGGCCACGAATGAACCGCCCCCATGCACCTGTCACCAGTCAGTCGACGCCCCTCCTCCCAACCATCACCGCCTTCATCCATATACTTCCTCGCTCCATCCTTCCACCTCTCGTTTGGTCTACCTCTCCCTCTCTGTCCTTCAACCTCGCTCTCGTACACCCTCCTAGTCATTCTCTCGCTTTCCATACGTTTCATATGGCCGAACCATCTCAAATTGTTCCTTTTCACTTTCCAGCACATCTACCTCCACACCACACCTTCTTACTTCCTTATTTGTCTGTCTATCCCTCCATGTAACTCTGCACGCACTTCTTAAATAACTCATATCTACCGCTCTCACTCTTGGTCTGAGTCTTCTCGAACGTCAATGCTTCGCTTCCGTAAGTCAGTGTCGGGATTACCACTCTGTCATGCAAGGACTTCTTCACTTCCATACTGACCACCCTATTTCTTGTTACTGCTTTCAACGTTCCTACAACCCTCTTCCCCTGTTGCACCCTCTCCCGCACTTCTTCATCCATAGTCGCATTTTTACTCAACACACTGCCCAGATACTTAAATGAGCTGACAATCTCCATAGCCTGACCGTTCAGCTTCACCTCACACTCTGTGGCTTCACCCCTCTCGAAGACCATAACCTTGCTCTTCCCCGCATTTACCTTCAAATTCTGTTTTTCGCACACTGATCCAAACACATTTACCAGACCCTGCAACTCCCATTCATTATCGCTCATCAGAACTGTATCATCAACAAACAGCAGTACAGGTAGCTTCCACTCATTTCCCTCCCTTATCAGCGATATCCACTGCTCTTCCCTGTATCTCTTTCATGACTCCATCCATATATACAGTAAACAACCACGGAGACATCACACACCCCTGTTTCAACCCAACATTCAGGTCAAAGAACTCGCTCTGCTCATTCTCCACACGTACTGCTGCCTTTGCACCCTCATACATGCTCTTCACTGCTTTCAGCAACTTGCTATCTACTCCGTATATTCCCAAGTACTTTCCACATACCTTCTCTATCCACTCTGTCATAGGCCTTCTCCAAGTCCATAAAGGAAACATACACCTTTTGTTGTTTCTCCAGATATTTCTCCACAACACAATTCAGGGTAAAAATCTGATCTACACATCCTCTTCCCTTCCTAAAACCGCCCTGCTCGTCACCTATCCATTTCTCCGTTCTCGCTCTCAATCACTACCCTACTGTATTTACCTAATTGTATTTTACGGGAGTTGAGCTAAGCTCGTGTTGTCCCGTCTCTCCGTCTACTTTCATCCATTTTGTTCTTGAAAATATAGATGTTCCTTGCCCCTACGACCTCCTCCTCCAGCCTATTCCATTTGTCAATCTATAGGGGAAGCTAAACTTCCTGATATTGTTCTTGCAGGTAGGTAATTTTACTTTGTAGCTGTGGCCTCTAGTTATTCATGTATCCATAATTATTATATCCTCCCTATCCAGCCTCTCCAGCCCTAGGGTGCATTTGTTCATCATTATCATGTCTCCCCTCTCTTTTAGACTCGGTAGATTTAATTTGTCTAGCCTCCCTTCATATGGCAGTTCTCTGAGACTTGGAACCAATCTAGTAACTGCTGTCTTGATTCTTTCTAACTTGTGAATATGCTTCTTAAGATGCGGGGACCACACCACTGCTGCATACTCCAGTCTTGGTCTAATCATACTTTTTATAATTTTCGCTAACTTGTTCTCATCCAAGTACAGTACTGTAGTTCAGAGCAACTTTCATATTCCCGGCCATTGCATACATTCCGCTAAAGAGCTTGTTATTAACCCTTTATCTTGTTTCCCTCTCTCCTCAACCTTATTTTTTTCATTTGTCCCACACATCACATTTCACGTCACTTCTAGCTGTTCTCTTCTCAAGAGTTTTTAATTTTGTGTCACCATTAAATCACCTACTCTCCATATCTTGTCAGCCATTCTCCCATCTACCCTTCAATCTCTCTAACATGTACCCTTTATTCCAGGCTTCCATGAAAGGTGTACCCAGCTATGACTGCCATACAACTCCACAGAGATAGAACCAATTAAGAACAAGTTAACGATTCAGACACAAGTACCGGTAAGCTATGGGAGGCAGGGATGGCTTAGCTCCCTATTTTGACAGCACCATCCCACTCCCTTCCTTATAACCTCCACTCATTCTATTGAGCTGTGTTGTGATGAACATATAACAGATGCTGATCTTCACAACACGGGTCATTGGACCCCCCAAAACACACCAATGACTGTGGTATTCAACCATAATTGTCTATTAAAATGTAAAACTTGCAAACCAAACAAACCAAAACTGGGACAAAGACAATATAAAGGCAAAATAACTAATCAAAATTGCTATGTGGAAACAACGCTTACTAAAATAAAATTATGAAATAAAAGAACACAATCAGTATATATATCTATATACAGTACTGTATATCTATTGGCAGACGCCCTAATTCCCGAAGGGGGGGAGCAACAAATTTATCTCCTCAATGCACTTTTCTACTCTGCCATTCGAAAAAAAATTTCATTTACCAATTTTAGCCTTTAAATAATTAACAGCATTTTAATTTCACTCCTTCCCTTTCCCCACTTACCAACTATTACTGTACTCCTCAATGGCCTCTCTTATCACTCTCTTCCATTATGTCTTCTTAATCTTATTAGGAACGGATCTTTCTTACCTTTTACATACTCCGTCTTTCATCTTGCATATTTTCTCTTCCTTTGCTCCTCTCCCTATGTTTTGTATTCTTTCCTATCTCTCTTCGATTTAGTCTACTTCAATTTGCTTGAATAATAATGAACTTACTTGACTACTATTAATTAAGTAACACCCCGTTCTTAACATTAACTATCAATTACAAACCCCAATGCAAGTGAATAAACTAATGAAAGCATATGGTCCTCCCAGGATTCGAACTCTATACCCTAAATAGTATTACCTTCTTGGTCCTATGTCACTCTCAACACCTGGTCAGGACAGCAGGTTATCAACAGACGCATGGGAAGTGCCATATAAGATTAATGGCACTATGTCATTTGACTCTGGAGCCGCTACTAAATATTAGGTTTTCCTTTCTTCCCTTCGGATTGTCAAACCCGTAACCTGATCCTCTAGAAATCAAGGCAGAGACTTCATTACAGATTTACCTTCATGGTTATGTGAGAATATCTTTGGCCAATCTAAGATTCAAGGTAGACATTCAACAAAGAACTTCTGCTCCACCAACTATATATGTACTGTATGTATATATTCAGGCAGATACCCCATAGCTGGGGTGGCCGACTCGAGACAGAGCCCAAACGGAAACAACATTTAAAGTTCCAATTCTTAGGGTCCGAGACCACGTTCGCGTTTCCTCGTCTGTTTCTCTGTCTCGTCTAGTAAGGGAACTTTACAAGGGGAGGAGGATTCCTAGCCTCCCGCCCCCGATGTAGGAAAAGAGAGACAGACAGAAATGGCTAAGGTTGGGTATAGAATGCTAAACCTCACTCTGGACAGAACCAGCTCTCACCCAAACTATACCCTCAACTCTTATTTGACAGGTTTTGTGCAAGGGACATTGATGAACACACGAACATCTACCTTGACATGCGGGCTAATAAGGACGTGGTGATCAGGGCTGGTATTGGGATAATCCATCACATTTACCACGCATCAGCTACTACGAGGGGGTAATTCGATTCGATAAGCTCTCGCGGGAGGCGGCGGCCGACCTGATCAAAACAGAGACGCATCCTCCAACAGAGGGTGCAGCAGCATTTTCTCCGTGCCTATTTCTAAACGCATGACTAGATGCTGCTGTAGAACATTACCAACAGTAAACCCCATGGCCCTTGAAGAGCTGCAATTGTAGTGGAGATTGCAGAAACCGGTGGTGCAGCTGCAACAAGAATGGTGTCAAGTGTATCTCTGCATGCAGAAGTTGTAATGGAGAAAACTCAAACCTTCACTTCTGAGGCATTGGATATTGTGGAGTAGTATCGTTTTCAAAACTAGTATTCGAGAAATTTGAATACTGTACACAAGTAAAACTACTTTTTAATCTAAATGCACCTAACAATGTAAAATCTATTGACAATCTGTTTATCATATTTAAGTTCATGAAAAAAATAGCAACCTATCACATACAGTACCTTGAAAATAAAGAGCTACCTGAACCTTCGAGTCAAAAATTGTTCACTGTAATGATTTCAGATGGGTGATTGTATGCGTGTATGCCCCGACAGAGGATATACTTGAAAGAAAGAAAGAGGAGTTCTGGATGAATGTGGAGGCGTGCCTGGAGAAGTTTGACAAGAACGAAAGAATATTTCTGATTGGGGATATGAATGGTAAGGTGGGTGATAGGAAAGTTGAGGGAGTGGTGGGAGGGTGGGGGGTACCATCAGAGGTGAATGGGAATGGTAGTGCACTTGTGGACGTATGTGTGGGAAGGAGGCTGTGGATAGCCAACACCTTCTTCCGACACAGAATGATCCACAGGTACACGTGGAAACGGATGTTGACGATGAAAGATAAGACAGTGGTGGAACGAAAGTCATTGATTGATTATGTATGTGTGGATGAACGAATGAAGAAATCTGTGATGGATGCTAGGGTGTATAGGGGTATTGGAGGGGGTCTGTCTGATCATTATGTAGTGGTAGCTAAGGTTAGGATACAAAAGAAGTGGGTGAGGAGAGCGGGAGGGAGGCAAGAGGAGGGTGGAATGGTGAGGAGGGTGGAGAGGTTGCAGGAGGAGGAAGTCAGGGAGGAGTACAGGAGAGCAGTGGAAAGACGACTAGGTGGGTTCGACCTGGAAGTTATGGAGGAAGTGGAGGAGATGAGCAAGGTGTTTAAGGATGAGATCTGTGCAGCATGTGAGGAGGTGTGTGGAGTGAGGAGAAGAGGGAGGGGAGTGAAAGGTACAGCATGGTGGACAGAAGAGGTAAGAATAGCTGTGGAAGAAAAGAAGAAAGCATATAGAGTGTGGTTGGGTAGTAGAGGGAATGAAGATTCCGAGAGACAGAAACGAGCGAGGTACGTGGAGAGTAAGAGGGTGGTGAAGAGAGTAGTGAAGGAAAGTAAGAGAAGAGTAGATGAGGAATTTGGAAGGAATCTGAGTGTAAAATGGAGGGAGAGTAAGAAACTGTTCTGGAAAGAAGTCAAGAAAGTTAGGGAAGGTAGCAAGGGAAACAGTAAGGGTGTGAAAGATAAGAATGGGAGAATGCTAGCCGAGAAGCAAGAGAGAGTCGAAAGATGGAGGGAGTACTTCAGTGAGTTGCTAAATGAAAGGAATGAAGAGCCAGCAAACATAGCTGGATATGGTATGGGAGGGAGAAGAAGAGAAGTAGTGGAGGAGGAGGTGGGGATCAGGAGGTCAGAAGTGTGGGAAGCCATGAAAAGAGTGAAGTTGGGGAAAGCACCAGGAACAGATGGAGTATGTGGGGAAATGTTGAGGTATGGTGGTGAGATAGTGATAGAATGGGTATGGAAAATGTGCAAACTAGCATGGGAGAAGGGGAGTGCACCCGATGACTGGAAGACTGGCATAATAGTCCCCCTATATAAGGGCAAAGGGGAAAGAGGAGTGTGTGGTAACCACCGAGGAATATGTCTTCTAAGCGTAGTAGGGAAGGTATACAGTAGGGTAGTGATTGAGAGAGTGAGAGTGAGAACGGAGAAATGGATAGGCGACGAGCAGGGAGGTTTTAGGAAGGGAAGAGGATGTGTAGATCAGATTTTTACCCTGAATTGTGTTGTGGAGAAGTATCTGGAGAAGAAACAAAAGGTGTATGTTGCCTTTATGGACTTGGAGAAGGCCTATGACAGAGTGGATAGAGAAGGTTTGTGGAAAGTACTTAGAATATACGGAGTAGAGGGCAAGTTGCTGAAAGCAGTGAAGAGCATGTATGAGGGTGCAAAGGCGGCAGTACGTGTGGAGAGTGAGCAGAGCGAGTTCTTTGACCTGAATGTTGGTTTGAAACAGGGGTGTGTGATGTCCCCGTGGTTGTTTACTGTATATATGGATGGAGTCATGAAAGAAATACTATCAAGAGCAGTGAATGTTGGTGTATCGCTGAAAAGGGAGGGAATTGAGTGGAAGCTACCTATACTGCTGTTTGCGGATGATACAGTTCTGATGAGTGATAATGAATGGGAGTTGCAGGGTCTGGTAAATGAGTTTGGAACAGTGTGCGAAAAACGGAATTTGAAGGTAAATACGGGGAAGAGCAAGGTTATGGTCTTCGAAAGGGGTGAAGTCACAGAGTGTGAGGTGAAGCTGAACGGTCAGGCTATGGAGATCGTCAACTCTTTTAAGTATCTGGGCAGTGTGTTGAGTAAAGATGGGACTATGGATGAAGAGGTGCGGGAGAGGGTACAACAGGGGAAGAGGGTTGTAGGAACGCTAAAAGCAGTAACAAGAAATAGGGTGGTCAGTATGGAAGTGAAGAAGTCCTTGCATGACAGTGTGGTAATCCCGACACTGACTTACGGAAGCGAAGCATGGACGTTGGTTGAGAGACTCAGACCAAGAGTGAGAGCAGTGGAAATGAATTACTTAAGGAGTGCGTGCGGAGTTACATGGAGGGATAGACAGACTAATGAGGAAGTAAGAAGGAGGTGTGGTGTGGAGGTAGATGTGCTGGAAAGTGTGAAAAGGAACAACTTGAGATGGTTCGGCCATATGGAACGTATGGAAAGCGAGAGAATGACTAAGAGGGTGTACGAGAGCGAGGTGGAGGGACAGAGGGGGAGAGGTAGACCGAATATGAGGTGGAAGGATGGAGTGAGGAAGTACATGAACGAAGGCGGTGCTGGTTGGGGGGAGGGGCGTCGACTGACTGGGGACAGAGGTGCATGGGGGCGGTTCGTTCGTGGCCACCCCTTCGGGGATCACGGCGTCAGGCAATAGATAGATAGATAGAATGATTTCAGTAGGCCTACCTTGGAATAAAACAATAAAATTTAGACACCCATGATACTATGTCACAAACGCTTTGTTAAAAAAAAACGATGGGTTTGCGCCGAACGCATGTTATGGGCATGAGTGTTTTTCCATCAATGAATGGTGTTGGTGCAAAACAAATGCTTGCAATCGATTAGCAATCATCAAAACCGCTAGTTTGACCCCTCACGATCTGCTTAACCCTTCTGGCACGGGCTCGCTATCCTAAGGACGTTCTTGAGACCCGGGCAATATGGCCGAAATACGTCTACGCTTAGGCTACCGTATCTTTGTTATTTTAACTGCTAGAAAATTCCCACGCATATCTAAACGTACTGTGGTTTCCAATCTGTAGACTGGCGTTGAGTAGAGCTCTCTAAGTCAACTGGTTCAGTTGTGATGACGATTTCCGTGGAGCGCATTTTTCCGCGATTTTAGCAATGTGACACACTTTTCAAGACTGAATCTGTCTTAGCAGACCACACAACAACAAAGCTCCGACGTCTGCTTGCTTCCAGAGGTGCGCGCGTCGCCTCCGATAGGCTTTGTTTACATACGTCGGAGGGCGGGTGCCCAACCCTGAAAGGGGTTGAAATAGGGGAGCTATCCCCCTGCCAAAGGCGGCTTTCTAGGGCCTTTCCTAGCTGATGCTGAAAGGATTGGGTTCTAGTCATGTGGTGATGGGCTGGTCTATCAGAGTGAGAACTGAGCGCTCTCTGCCATACCCATAGCTTAATATGACTGTTCCTTTTACTTATATATTTTCTAAATCTCAAGTGACGGCGTCTCTTCCGTGGATTGACCTCCCAATCTACCAAGATTGGAAGCCAAAGCGTCACATTTTTCCTTTGCCCCTCAACTTTCTCTTCATAATTGCTGAGGGGCACAGAATATACCTAGAGAAACTAGAGATGCGAGGAAAGAAGAATATAAAAATTTGAAACAACGAGTGAAGAGGGCGATACAAGACGCTAAAAGGAAGACAGATGAGGCATATGGGAGAAAGATTAGTGAACAGTTTCTGAATGACAGGAAAGCATACTACAGAGCTGTGAAAGAAGCCAGAGGGAAGAAGACTGAGAGTGTCTCAGGTGGTAGGATGAGGGACATGAATGGGGAAGTGGTAGAGGGTGATGGTGTGGTGAAAGTATGGAAAGATAATTTTAGTAGCTTAGCTGTAAAGAGTAGGGGGAAGGCAAAGATCTCATCCATAGGAATGGAGAGAGGTAGAATAAACAGGGTAGTTGAAAGCCAGATAAGCAGAGAAGAAGTAAAAGAAGCAATCAATAGACTTAAAATGGGCAAAGCTGCTGGAGTAGATAACATCCCAGGTGAAATGCTGAGATATGGAGAAGAAGCTGTTAACATAATGCATAGGTTATGTAAATTAGCATGGGAAAAGGAAAGTGTACCAGAGGACTGGAGGAAAGCAGTGATAGTACCCTTGTACAAAGGGAAGGGTAGTAAAGAAGAGTGTAAGAATTATAGGGGAATTAGCTTGCTTAGCATACCTGGAAAGGTACACGCAAGAGTAGTAACACAGGCTACAGAAGATAACGGATGACAAAATAGGCGAGGAACAGGGAGGTTTCAGAAAGGGCAGGGGCTGCGTTGACCAGATAGCCTCAATGCGATTGTTGGTAGAGAAGTATCTGGCCAAAAACAGAAAACTCTATGCAGCATTCATGGATTTGGAAAAAGCCTATGACAAAGTAGACTGGGAGGGCCTGTGGGATGTGTTAACAGTATATGGTGTGGGAGGAAAGTTGCTAATGGCAGTAAAATCTTTTTATAGGAATGCAATGGCAAATGTGAAGGTAGGGGATAAGTTAAGTGAAAGTTTTGAGGTCAATGTAGGTGTAAGACAGGGATGTGTCATGTCAGCTTGGTTGTTCAATATATACATGGATGGAGTGATTAGGGAATGTAGGGCTGTATCAATGGGTGTGGGAGCTAGACTGGAATCAGAGGGAAGAACATGGAAGATTTTAACATGCCTATATGCGGACGATGCAGTCCTATTGGCGGAAAATGCTGAAGAACTTCAGAGAGTGGTCACTGACTTTGACAGGGTATGTGAAAAGAGAAAGTTAAAGGTCAATGTAGGGAAATGTAAGGTAATGGTGTTTGAGAGAAGAATGCATGAAACTATAGATTTTAAGGAAAAATATAGAATCAAGAAAGAACACAAGAAAAGTTGTAAAATAAAATTGAAAAATGAAGTACTAGAAGAGGTTGAAAGTTTCAAGTATTTGGGAGCTGTACTATGCAAATATGGTAAAATGGAGAGTGAGATAAAAGAGAGAAAAATGCAAGGGAGAAAAGTGATTGGAGAACTTGATAGTATTCTCAAAGGAAGAATGGTTAGCCAGGAAGTCAAAAAGTCACTGAGAAACAGTGTGCTGCTCCCAACACTCTCGTATGGAAGCGAGACATGGACGGCAAGTGACGAGGACCTCTTCAAACTAAGAGCTGTGGAGATGAGCTTTTTCAGAATGGCAGCTGGCATGAATAGGCTAGATGGGCCAAGTAATAGGGAAGTGTACGAGTCCTTTGGAATGGAAGAGCAGGCTTTGGGCATTGATTGTGGTGTGGTTGAGTGGATAAAGAGAAGTACTTTGAGGTGGTATGGTCATGTTCAGAGAATGGATGAAGACAGAATGCCAAGAAAGATATATTAGAGTCAGGTGAGTGGAACTGCTAGTAGTGGAAGACCACCTATGGTATGGGAAAAGAAAGTGGAAAAATATATTGAAGAAAAACTTCCACGTAGTGGAAGGGGCATTGTGGCACGGGCAAAGGAGGCATGTCTTGACAAAGTAGCTTGGAGACGTTTCTGTCATGGCCATCCTCTAGTGGGGGTTTCCCAGGGGGAAGCAAGGCGTCGGAGATGATGATGATGATGATGGGCACAGGGCCCTGGGTGGGGCTTTGGTTTCCCGGGCGTTTCCGCACCCTCCTCAGCTCCCCGCCATGGAGTGGCTTCAGTCACCCAGGCTTTATTGTGGTAAGCAGGGAGGGTTCTGAGGGGGCGCTCGGTTATGGCCTTGGTCTTGCTCGGGGCCTTGGGGCTGTTCGGCCAGGCAGCCTGGGGAACAGCAACAACAACAACAACATACGTCGGATGCGCGGCTTTCAAAACAAGCTTAATAGGCTTTCAAGCTTACAGATTTTAAAAGGACACCCGGGCTCCTGCCCATCTGCCGCGGTGTCCTTTTAAGATGCTGCCCAGGCGGGAAGGGTTAAGACAGAATTTTATTTTTTCAATTTCTTCCAGAAAAGGTTCCAAATACAGTACAGTACTGTATATCCAACTTTCAGTAGCTGTCGCAGATTGTTCTACAGGAGTTGAATGAGGTGTTATTAGACACCTTTACAAACACATTGGTGTATCCTCCAATCTTCAATTCTTTTATCTTAAATGTTATCTCCACAATTCTTCTATCTTCTCTCCCTTCAAAACTAGGTCTTTAGTGTACAACACCTCCCACATTCAAATTCACAAGACCAACGGATAGTATTAAATATTGGGAAAGTACTCCTTCCCAAGCTACCCCTTCCCGAGCTTGTGCAAGATATTAAAAGGAAATAATACATACTGTATATATTAACCCTTTCGTGCACCTCTGGACGTGATTGCATCCTTACAGAGATACTTTATAACCTTGTGACCATCAGGGGTGTTTAGAAACCTTTAGTTAATTACTTCAACCTCTGCAGTTGTCTTTGAGCGAGTTGAGGGCAGAAAACTAATTTTGGAGAGGTAATTATGAGATTAAGATCATTCTATTTCTGAATACTAAACGCCAACCCCCAGACCTGAAAGGGTTAAAAATATGACAGAACGTAATGTACTGTACAAAATTGGGCAGTTTCCTATATTGTATAACTACATAGGTCACTCAATAGACACCATGATGAACATGAGAAAATGTAGGACTTAATTAGAATACATTCCTATAATACCTTTCCTATATTCTTGCTTAATGTTGTACATTACTGTGTAAGAATCTTTAAATTTAAAACTCTGCTATCACTCTAAAACTTCAAATTACAGCCTCCTCTTAGTTTGATCAACTACTAAAAACTGGTACAGTACTAAACTTAACCAAATATATAAATTAAACACTTGTTATTTCAAATACAACTTTACTAATTGACTAATTCCTTGAACGCGATCATAGTGCGTTGTTTTATGTGCGATTAGTTTGCTTGGGAAACAGATTAACTTGCTTATGTAGTGATGTACACCCTATGTGGTGGATTGTGTTCTTTTATTTCATAATTTTATTTTGCTTAAGCATTTTTCCTACCCTATTACACTCCAGAGATAACAAAAACTCACTTGGAAGACGCTCTGAGTAAAGGAACCAGGAAATCGACACAAAAATGCGGAACGAGGTTGACACGTCCTGCTTGTTCATACCAACCAGGAGAGGCCGAGATGAAGTGACGCAGCGTGGAGCTGGCAAGTGACAGCAGAGGTATGGGAAGCGCAAGAAATACTAGGACGGCCTAATTAAAAAAAATATATATTTATTCTCTCCCATTCTAATTCCTTTTTCAGTAGTAGTACCTACATCTAATGACGTATCTTAGGAATTTTTATAGCATCACCTAAGATGATGGTTTTATATACTGGATATTGATACCAGTAAATCCGCTTCACCTAGGCTAAGCAGAGCCATTTTTATATTAATGTAATGCATTACGTCATAGACGTAAGGGCCATTCTAATTCCTTTTTCAGTTGTAGTACCTACATCTAATTATGTATCTCTTACAGTTTCTTACAGTAGATCCTCTGGAAAAAGGCAAACTAGGCCTGTGTATCCAGCTCAGTACCAGTACTTGCACTGCTGCGGTCGTTCACGGTGTTGGCGGCGGCGGTAGCAGACGCAAAATTTTTACTATTCTGTATTTTTGCTTAATAATCAAACTTCAAATCTTGTCTTCCCCATGCTTTATCAAGATTACTTTCAAACTCCCTTATTGATTCGGAATCGACTACATACTGGGGCAGTGCGTTCCACTCATTTACCACTCTACAACACAAAATGAGTTCTTTGCCTTCTCAAGCCTATTTCTTTCTTTGTAAATTTTCTTAAGAGTGTCCTCTCGTTCTTGTTCCCTCCCGCATCAAGAAGATACCTTCACACACATCCTCATCATACTTTCCTGACACTATCTTAAAAGTCTCTTATCGGACTAATAAAAATAATAATATCATATCCCCTCTCTTTCTCCTATATGCCAGTGTCGGAAGCCCCAGTGTCCTCAACCTCTGCTCATAGCCCGCATTCTTCAACGTTGGTACTAGCTTGCTAGCTCTCCTCTGCACTTTCTCCACTGCTTCTATATCCTTTACCATATATGGAGCCCACACCTGGTTCGCGTATTCCAGGTGCGGCCTAACCACCGCTGTATAGAGATTCCTGAAGATTTCTTCGTCAAGTGACACAAATGTCCTCCTTATCAGCCCTACAATTATATTGGCTTTGTTTATCTTTTCCGCTAAATGTTCTGAGAAATTTAACTTATTGTCTATCACTACTCCTATATCCTTTTCTGCATTCACTTACTCCATCGCTTCATACATACTGTATCCTACCTTGTCTATCTTGCTTGTCCCAATCCGCATGTACTTGCATTTTTTTGGATGAAAAGGCATTAACCAATGCTCAGACCATCCCTTCATGCCCTCCACATCTCCTTGAAGCAAACCCACATCTTCCTTACTCCTCACTCTTCTATACAGCTTAGTGTCATCCGCATACAGGTATACCTCACTTCCATTAGTTATAACTTCAGGTAAGTCGTTGATAAATATAACGAACAGTAGTGGTCCCAACACAGATCCCTGAGGTACCCCACTTGTAATTTCCCTCCACCCCGAGCCTATTCCATTCACCAGTACCCTCTGTCTCCGAATTTTTATAGTATCACCTAAAATTATGGCTAGTAACACTTGTTGATACCAGTAAATTTGCTTCACCTAGGGTAAACGGAGCCATTTTGATATTAACACATTACGTCATAGACATAATGGGCCACTAATAACTTCTAAGAGCTATCTATTTTGCATGGGAAGTATTAACACATACAGTACTGTATTTTGATTTTTCCCTCTTCCCATCTGGTAGAAATATCAGCTCAATTGCACGTCATTCTTTAGTTATGAGAGTCGGGGCTCTGGATTTCTACTCGTTTTACTGAATAAACTGTAGCTCCAAATCAGTGTATTTGGTTCAGTTCTATACTGTACATGTTTCCACTAAAAAATATAACTTTTCTATAATCTCTGCACTATTGAATGCACCAATGCTCACCATAAAACCAGAACGAGGCATGAGTGAGATTCCGAACGCACCATAGAGGCGCGCGTCTGTACTCATGCACAGGGACTGAGACAGATGCAAGGTATTGCGTGGAAGTGTCATAACGCAGCTGCAACCTTAAGGCTGGACATTTAGGTGGACTGTTTACATTGTATTTTATACTTTTTTATGCTATTCTTACATACTTTAGTACAACTTGGATGCAAATTTTAGTGCATATTTGTAGATGATATATTTGGCAAAACACCATGATAGTATAATTGCATGTGATTATGCTGTAAGCTACCCGTGGTAGGGCCCGGGAGCACCAGATATATATCATGAGCTTTTACGTTTGAGACGTAAAGGCTAAAAAAATAATACAGGTTCTTCCTTTTAAAACACTTCAGGTTATCACCCCCATAATATGGCATACAGGTACTGTACCTCAAAAAGTATAGCCTAACTTACCGTATAGATGAGTAAGTGGCAGATGAGAAATCATCTTTGTTGAATTTAAAATTAATATCCACCCTAGCCCAGCTCTTGAGCAGGGAGTGCATGGTGGTAAAAAAAAAAAATCCTCATCAGTGGTGTATGTAAGATGGTTAACCAAAACTGTAAAACAAACTAAAGTCTATTATATTTTTTTTCCAGCTGATGGTAAACTGCTATTTCCATGGCCATATCTTCATTATTTGTTTATTTAAGAAGATTTTTGTAGTGAAATATGTTATTACTTATGAAAACTTAATGTAAAAATGATGTAGATTGTAGAGACATGCTAGTTTTATGTACTGCCATTTAATTATCGAGAAATCAGTTGTTCGAGATTCACTTTACCATCAGTTGGAATAAAACCGACTAACCAACCAACCAACCATAACGATGTTCTTGAAGATCATTAGCTGGACGGACGGATGGATGGATGTGGAGCAGAGCATTCCAACAGTATGGTAGCGTCTTCCAGACACCGTCTACTACCTAGCCGTGTCGAGCAATACCGGGACAATTGACCATCAACTAACCCCTTTAGTACCATGATGCAATTTTAATTTAATTCAGACTAACATTAGATTATTTTATTCAGCTCAGGAAGGACCTCTAAAAATCAAAGGGGTAAAATAGTTTTCAATCAACCCTTTGACTCCCACAGGTACTTTCTAAACTAAATACAAATCTAATGATAGCCTGAATAAAGTGAAAACCTTGTCATAGCACTGCAGGAGTCATTAATATCAGGACTATTGACCCTCTACTAAACAACACTGCTAGGTAATAGTGGGGGATGTTTAAAGATACTACCTAACCGATTTGATGAGAAGAGTCATCCTAGATTAAGTAACATTTTTGGCATCGTCCGCGTGTAATGGCAGCGTCCAAGGTGTCCAAGGGAAGAGCCGCGTCACTCTGCAAAACAAACCAGCATTAATTCCTTCTACCCAGTGTTGTATATAATTTGTTTCTAGCAACAGCACTAGTGTCTGCAAAGTTTGACATTATTAACCCTTTACCGGTTGTCCTTTGTAGAGGACAGTCAGAGCCTGAACGACGCAGCTCGGATGTCCTCTGTAGAGGACAGAGCTATTTTTCGTGCTTTACACCGCACAAGCTTGAAAACTTTGTCAAGGCATACACAGCACCAACACACACCAGCCCTGGTAAAGCTCAGTTTTTGTTCTGCCACGGGTTTGGAAGCACAGCTGTCGACAAGTTATGCGGTGTTGTTGTTCCCTAAGCTGCCTGGCCGAACAGCCCCGAGTCCCTAAGGAAGGCCATGGCCACGGTCGGGCTTTCCCACAGAGCTCTCAAGGAGTGTAGATTGTGTTGTTGGCGTAAGTGGTTGTGTGAAATGCAGTCTTCTATGTGTTTAATAGTATGGGGTGCTGCGTTACAACCTGGGCAGGAGTCGACGACGGAGTCATCCAGTCTCTTTTGATAGCTCAGAAGGGCGGTGTCAAAACCCATGCATTCGCAAGCACTGTACATTGACATATGAATGGCTATACTATGGCATAATAAATCGATAAACTGTACATGACATTATTAGTTCCGTGCGAAGCGAGGACCTTTAACGCTTACTCATGTCCTTGTTGTTGTTGTTGTTGTTAGGGACGACGCTTATTAAAAAAGGCTATTTTTCAGTTATTACTGAACCAAATTTAACCCCTTCTGTACCAGCAACGTCCGTTTTGATTGGATTTCAGCTACATTTACATGATTTTATGAAGCTTAGGAAGGATATATGGTATCTAAAATGGATAATCTATTTTGTATTAATTTCACCACACCACCAAACACCTCTAATGAAATTAATGAAAGCATATATGTGATCCACCGGGATTCGAACCTGGGTTATCACACACAGATTTTTAGACACCTTAACCATTACACCACCAAGACGGTTAAAGGTTTATGCACACGCCTATGACTTATTATCCATTCTCGAATACTGGATATTAATCTAATCATGTTCATATTCCCACCGCACTATGGTAGCCTAATGTTTAAGTGAGAGGAAAGAATATTCATGGGGCACACAACATATAGAACGGCCTCGCTACAAAATATACCTGAACCTACTGATAATCTATTTTTTATTAATTTCACCACACCACCAAATACCTCCAATGAAATTAATGAAAGCATATATGTGATCCACCGGGATTCGAACCTGGGTTATCACACACAGATTTTTAGACACCTTAACCATTACACCACCAAAACGGTTAAAGGTTTATGCACACGCCTACGACTTATTATCCATTCTCGAATACTGGATATTAATCTAATCATGTTACTTAATAATGAATCATGAATTACTTAAGAAGTGCGTGCGGAGTTATATGGAGGGATAGACAGACTAATGAGGAAGTAAGGAGGTGTGGTGTGGTAGATGTGCTGGAAAGTGAAAAGGAACAACTTGAGATGGTTCGGCCATATGGAACGTATGGAAAGCGAGAGAATGACTAAGAGGGTGTACGAGAGCGAGGTGGAGGGACAGAGAGGGAGAGGTAGACCGAATGAGAGGTGGAAGGATGGAGTGAGGAAGTACATGAACGAAGGCGGTGCTGGTTGGGGGGAGGGGCGTCGACTGACTGGGGACAGAGGTGCATGGGGGTTGTTAGTTCGTGGCCACCCCTTCGGGGATCACGGCGTAAGGCAATAGATAGATAGATAGATGTTCATATTCCCACCGCACTATGGTAGCCTAATGTTTAAGTGAGAGGAAAGAATATTCATGGGGCACAGAACATATAGAACGGCCTCGCTACGAAATATCCCTGAACCGTTCACCACTATTGAGATAGTCTGCAGCATTTTCATATTGTTACATGTATACGACCTTCCTAAGCTGACTACAATCGTCTAATAGTTGCCAAAATACTGTATAATGAAAAGGATGTTACCAGTACAGTATGGGTTAATGATTTTTCACATGCAGATACGCTGATCTATCCTCTAGGCCGTAACGGAGCCCTTTTTTTAAATTTCGGCCTGGGTGCCTCTCAAATCGCCACCTTCTTCAGTAGTGCGACGTGCTAGCCTTATAAAGTTAAGTTTTGTAGCTCAATGGTCTGGTGAAACTACAATTAAAAAAAAATAAAAAAATAGTCTATCTATCTATTGCCTGACACCGCGATCCCCGAACTTGGGGTGGCCACGAACGAACCGCCCCCATGCACCTCTGTCCCCGGTCAGTCGACGCCCCTCCCCCCAACCAGCACCGCCTTCGTTCATATACTTCCTCACTCCATCCTTCCACCTCTCCCTCTACCTCGCTCTCGTACACCCTCTTAGTCATTCTCTCGCTTTCCATACATTCCATATGGCCGAACCATCTCAAGTTGTTCCTTTTCACACTTTCCAGCACATCTACCTCCACACCACACCTCCTTCTTAAAAAAAATAGTACGTTTATAAAAAAAACAAAAAAATCATGGTTATTGCTGAACCAAATTTAATGACCTTACACATGCATGTAAATGATCTATCCACTAGGCTGTAACGAACCCTTTGTTTTAATTTCGCCCTGGGCGCCCCCCAAATAGCCACTTTCAGCAGTAGTGGGATGCTTATCAAAATTTGCTACTTCTCGGTTATTACTGAACCAAATCTAATGCACTTACACATGCTTATACTGTACTCGAATATATCCTCTATAACGAGGCCCTTTTCTTAAAAACAAATCTGGGCGCCCCGCTAATCGGCGCCTTCTGCAGTAGTGGTGAAAAGTGAAATGGCCACCTGTTTGGAAATTGCAAAGGCATATTTTATAGAACTCCATATGCATAGATGCTTGCTTATTGTTCAGGCTGTAAGAATGAACTTTTAATATACCGGTACTTTGCCCTTACCGGTTAACTATAGGGCCCCTTCTACAGGAGTTGATGGAAAATTAAATCGGCTGTCTTTTGGGGTTTTTACTTTGCCAATTTCATGCACATGCATAGGCCTACTGTATACTGTACTCTGATCTATTCCTTGACCATATCGGAGTCCAGTCACCAACTTTAGCCCAGGGCACCTCACTACTGTTGGTTCCCTACTGCAGGAGTGACAGAAAATGTGATCCAGTGTTAATGAAATACATTATGTGAAACTGCACAATTGTAATTACCTCTGTCAACGAAGTTGGAGGAGGTTATGTTTTTGCCTGCATTTGTTTGTCTTTTTGTTTATTTGTTTGTCTTTCTATAAACAAGATATAGCCAATCAAAAAGCTATGAACATATTGTCACAAAAAGTTGAAGGACAGATAGGAGATGCATCAAGGAAGAAGTCATTAAATTGTGGAGGTGAATGGTAGAGCGCATACCTCCACCAGCGCAGATGGCAAGTAATGAAGCGATGTTCACGAAACTTGGTGGGCAGATAGGATATAGACTAAGATCTATTTAGGAGGCAATCGGAGGTTATGTTTTTGCCTCCGTTTGTCTGATTGTATGTAAAACAAATATCTCAAAAGTTATGGACTGATGACCATTTGGTGAGCAGATAGGATATGCTCCAAGTAAGAAGTGATTAAATATTGGGGGCAACCAATAGAGTGCATACTTCCACCAGCGTAGGCTGCTGTCAAAGTTATGAACCGATTTTCACTAATTTTTTTATTATTGAACCAAATTTAATGATCTTCCACATGTATATACTCTAATCTATCTTCTAAGCTGTAACGGAGCCCTTTTTTTTTCATTTCATCCTGTGTGCCGCGCCGCGCTTCTCGGAATTAACATGGCCGCCCAAACTTATAGTCCAGCTTGGACTTGTTACAATATTGATTAGGGTAAGACGGGGTAATTTCGCCGCGACACTAATAATTTGCATTCAAACGCCGATATCTCCGAAACTATTGCATGGATTCGGCTGTAGTTTGGCTTACGTTGTAGAGCAGTTTTTGCTTAGGTTGTAGAGCTAGTTTGGTTTAGGTTGTATATGGTAGCTAGTTTTGCTTAGGTTGTAGAGCTAGTTTGGCTTAGGTTGTGTTGTAGTTTTGCGGGGCCTGGCGCCGGGGCTAGCGGCACGTCTGACGGTATGGTCGGGTGTGTGTGTGGGGGTGTTTGTATGTGGGTGCGTACACTGTGGTGGTGCGTGTGACACAGTGTTGGCAGTAGCCGTCAGCTGCTGCCTGGTACTTTGCACTAGCACCCTACACGCCGCACCACACGAGACATTTCCACACCCGCACTAAATACTTCCACACCCGTAGGCCTAATAAATACGTCCACAACCGCACTACATGTCCACAACTCCACACCCGCACTAGACACGTCCACACCCGCACTAGACACAGTGGCGCCTAGGCCTACACGTGTGACACACCTGCATCTCTGCCCGCCCTGTTCAGTTGTATGTGTGTGCGTGCAACGTTTTTCTATTCATAGTGTGGCCGTGACGTCAGGTCACGTGACAATAATAAACAAACCAGTACCTGGCCCTTTGGTACGGGGCTTCCGCGCGCTTGTACACAAAGAGACTGGTTAAGTTTGTGTTGTACCAGGCTGTTTTAGCACACACGGACAAGACAATGTGCTTTTGTATTGATTTCAAACAATCAAAGATGTAAGGAAAATATATTAAGGAAACCATAACAAGCTTCAAAGCAGTAACATAAAACAATATGATGAATAGATGATAAGACTGAATATTGAGCTCTCTCCTTTAATATGTGTGGATGTTTGGATTATTATGAACATATCTTAAGTAATTTTACCCACATATATATAGGCCTAGTTCATTCATAAAACTACAGATGTATACAGTACCTATCAGACGGCAACGGTCAATAAGCGTAAAGTTTTGCTATTATTTTGTATATAAAGCGCAAAGCTCTTTATCATCCATCGCCGTCTGGAAACTGTCTAATATCTTCTTGTATAAGGACTAGGCTGTAGGACTATCTGTACTGATATTAATTGTCTCATTTTACACAATATATTTGTATACACATTTATGTTTATCAATATACAGTAGGGTCCCGCATAAAACGTGTTCGCATAAAACGAGTCTCGATTAAAACGACCGACCTAAAATATTAATATTTAATTTTCGATAAGAACGAATGTGATCACATAAAACGAGTCCGCCGCCAAAGTGGGGCAAATACAAGGAGTTTTCATATAGAGCGCCGAAATATCGTACAAAACGTACAAAATATCGTACGCTTTCATATAAAACGCCGAAATATCGTTCGCTTTGTACGAAAATTTTCGCTTACAGTGAACATTGACGATATTGCGCCACCAAAATGCTGTGTTCACATAAAACGAAATCGCATAAAACGCCCTCGTTTATCGACCATAAACTCGTTTTATGTGAGACCCTACTGTATTAGGGAGGTAACCGCAATTCACGGCAAAGCGTATACCATTAGCCTACACTAGATTACCGTATCCTATGCAAAGCCAACTGAAAACAAAAGATTAATAGGACACCAGCAATCTATTAACCACATTAATGATGTATATGAAATGTCTGTTATGGTGGATGGGTGAGGGTAGGGGAGATTTTTCATGTGTTTTAGACCATTCCATTCTTACACAAGATATGTTTATATCAATCTATTTTACCTTCCATAATGAGAGACAATACGATTCATCACGAAGTCTAGCCTACCAGCTGATATATAACAGGCTATCGTCAACTCTTTTTAAGTATCTGGGCAGTGTGTTGAGTAAAGATGGGACTATGGATGAAGAAGTGCGGGAGAGGGTACAACAGGGGAAGAGGGTTGTAGGAACGCTAAAAGCAGTAACAAGAAATAGGGTGGTCAGTATGGAAGTGAAGAAGTCCTTGCATGACAGTGTGGTAATCCCGACACTGACTTACGGAAGCGAAGCATGGACGTTGGTTGAGAGACTCAGACCAAGAGTGAGAGCAGTGGAAATGAATTACTTAAGGAGTGCGTGCGGAGTTACATGGAGGGATAGACAGACTAATGAGGAAGTAAGAAGGAGGTGTGGTGTGGAGGTAGATGTGCTGGAAAGTGTGAAAAGGAAAAACTTGAGATGGTTCGGCCATATGGAACGTATGGAAAGCGAGAGAATGACTAAGAGGGTGTACGAGAGCGAGGTGGAGGGACAGAGAGGGAGAGGTAGACCGAATGAGAGGTGGAAGGATGGAGTGAGGAAGTACATGAACGAAGGCGGTGCTGGTTGGGGGGAGGGGCGTCGACTGACTGGGGGCAGAGGTGCATGGGGGCAGTTCGTTCGTGGCCACCCCTTCGGGGATCACGGCGTCAGGCAATAGATAGATAGATATATTATATACTAAATGAAGAGACAAGGAATAATCGTGTGTCTTTAGACCTCTTCATATAGAATAAAATGTATACATATACGGTACAAGTATATCGTTTGCTTCAACAGACAAATTCCATGATAAATAGCATAAGGAACAAAGCACAATGTAAGGCATTGATCTTGGTACAATGGCAAAGCTGCTAGATGTAAAGTAAGTACCGGTAATAAAACGAAACATATGAAAAGAGTTGATTAGGCTATGCCCAACATTACCGGTATCTATCAACTGAAAATATACATATTTTATAATTATATTTTATTAATTTCACCCCCGCATATGCCAATTTTGTGAATAGATCATTTATATAATATGCTTACGTGTCGGATAAATTGTGTCTATATATGCAGGGAAATTTAGACTAAATTAACCTAACAAGTGCGCATGGGGGTAATTGGAAACGTCCCCCTGTGCTGACGTATTTGAGGTGTTTCCGTCACTAAAATATTCATTGTGCCATTAATAGCATTAATACTTATCCATATGCGCCTATTATGGGTTGATTATAAAGGTATTAACCTGAAACAACAATTAAACGAGTGAAAACAGCGTTTGGATGGTCAAAATCGGAGATATAGCCCGCGAGTTGTATAATGTATGGGTGAGGCAAACTGCTTTCCCGCCAATTTCACCCAAGGCCACTGAGACACAGTCGATCGATACTCTCTCTCTCTCTCTCTTGCATTCGCTTGCTATCAGTGATGACCACACCCTCCAACCGGATTTCTAATGTTAGCACGAAAATATACCTCAGAATAAGGGAATAACAGGGAAAATAGGTGATAACTGAAGGAGAGGAGGAAAGTGGGGAAGGAGGGGAGGTAGAGGACTGAGATTTTGCATGGCCCAGGGGCCAAAAAAAAAAAAAATAAATAAATAAAAAAAAAATTTTTTTTTCGATGTCAAAAGTTGATTTTTGTTTTCACTCACTCTTAAGACTCTCCCCGCAGTCCGCCGGGGGAACTCTTAAGAGTCTCCCCGCAGTTCCCGGGTTAAGTAGTCTCGTTGGCAATATAAGCAAAATCCATCATAGTTTTACCATTTTAATGCAGCAAAATTATATAAATCCGAACTTGGCTCTATTACTAACCATTGGCGTGCAACACTATCAAACCCACAAAACCTACCTAAGAATTAACTTAACTAACGGTTTATTTGAGGAGGTTTAAGCAAAGTCTGTTGTATAAATATATGTTACCTTCCATAATAGGAGAATATACGATTTATCATAAAGTTTGTCGGTTGAAGCAAAACTACATACAGTACCTGGTACCGGTACCGTTTATGGACATACCTTACCTACATTATGATCCATGTGGATTGGTCTAAAATTCTGGTCTTCTCATATAGTTTATGATATATAAGTGCGTTTCATCTCCGCAGGTAGGCTACACTTCGTGATGAATCATATGTTATCTAACAGTGGAAGGTAAATGGATACATGGATTGTGCAAAGGATCGATATAAACAGCTTTGTAAGGATGGAATGGTCGAAAACACAGGAACAATTTCCTTTATTTAAACTCATCCACCCACACAAACACTACCTTGTGTAAAATTCATCAATTTACAGTTAGTATTTTTAAGTCTAGCCCATATATAAGGTGATATTTGGTGAAGGTTTTAACTTTTGAACTTGTTTGACATCAAATGTTGATTAAAATCCAAACTCGATCGGTTATATTTTGTCAACTTCTATGGTTGCGGGATTTTTGCGGGTAGAGGGTATTACAATAAGCTAAATACATCGAAGATTTGACCATATTAATTAACTAGACCTGTATTATGCATCACTGAAATTATAAGTAGGCCTAGCCTATGTACCGGTAGATTGTTTTACGTGCCTTTAACCCCTTCTGTACCGGTGATGTACTTTTCATTATATTCTGGCCACTATTAGACGATTCTGTACAGCTTAGGAAGGACATCTACTCATTACAAGGCTACAGCCTATCTCAATTAATCCTTTTAGATATCATATATCCTTCCCAAGCTTAAACAAAATCGTCTAAATGTAGCTGAAATCAAATACAAAAAGACGTTACTGGTAAAGAAGGGGTTAATATTCTGTTCTCAAAGATTCTGTACGGTATTCATGCGCAGTTCTGCTGTTGTAACAAGGCTTATAATCTTAACCCTTCTTTGGCGGCGCCCGGCTATTGTCGAGTGAAAGAAATGGTGCCTATATGCGGGGCCCGGCTATTGTCGAATGCAATTTTGAGCACGTAATGTGCTCTGAGAGAGAGTGGAGCGGTGGGAGGAGCATAGATTACCTCCTGACCGCTCGCCACGGTGGCCGTGGAGCTACTGAGATGTACTGCACCCTCCTCCACCCTCTCTCACTCGTTTCACACGTAATAATGTAAGAAAATGACTGTATTTTAGCGATTTTGCCCTTCGGTTGCACGATCGTTGCAAGACAACCAGTGATCGTAGAAGGATGGTTCGGGTGTCATTGGAAAGCTCAATTTACGCCCTTTGAGGGATACATACAGTACTTGTATTACGCTCTGGGTCTTGTTTATGCATGAAAAAGAGGACGGAAACAACCCCATTTATGGTAAAAACCCCCGCTGGGCAGTACATAGAAATTACCACCTAGGCCGCTCTTAAGGTGTTAATAGTATATCTAATTTCCAAAACATAGACATTATTTGATCTCTCTCTCTCTCTCTATATATATATATATATATATATATATATATATATATATATATATATATAAACAATAAAAAACATATATTACAAAAAGGAAGTGAATAATGGAATGTTGGTGTCTTATTACAAACTTTTGTTTTCTGCTTCGCCTTCGCTCGCATAGTAATCATTAAAAAAATATACGGAAAACGGATAAATATCAACATACTACTGTATGGTGTAAAATTATAAAATCGACATGTAAATAATGATAATACAGTATTTAAGTTAGCCTAGTATATAAGGAGATATAGTCGGTGTTGTTCACTCTTCATACACCCTGCTTTTATCACAAGGCAGTAATAAGTCTTCATTGTTGTAATTTCCCTCTATTTTACTCTAGGGACCCTCCCCCTTCAGAACACTAAGAATGTATGGCGATAACTCAATTTCCATAGTGTTCATGTTAGACACGGCTTTATGAGCATATAAAGTAGAAACCGATTCAATCGCATGGAGTTCAACGTGTTTATTTACTTGGGAGTAGCGGGCCAATGATGCCCCACGCCGTCTGGTGGAGAAATCGGAACTAACCCCGTGCACACTATGAATTGGCATGTTTAGTGGCAATTTGGGTTTGTAAATGTTTTCATTGCTTTTACCTGCGCGCTAGTGTTTTGTCTGGCCATTAATCATATAATGTTATCTAGTTTACTAGCTAGATGATGCGTAAAATAGGTCGCAGCGAAATTACCCCGCCCGGCGGGGTAATTTCGCCGCGAGAGTAACTTTAAAAAAAAAATCGGCAGCATCACCAAAACATTATTATTATTTTTTTTGGGGGGGGGGGGCATCTGTAGCAGGAAGGCTGAATGTATAGATAAAAAGATAAAACAATCAAAAATTCAAAATTCCATTTGTGGCAGTTTCCATTCGTCAAAAACCATCGCGGTTTTTTACGGTTCCGCGGTTCCGCGAAATTACCCAGTCTTAATCTATATCAGCTGTGGTTAGTGACGAAAATCACTTACCTAAAGTAATGCGAGCTGCGAGAGAATTAGTGCGTACAAGCCAAAATAACTTGGTTACAGGGAGGGTGGGTGGGGAACATTATAGGCAGTGGGGGAGCAGACACTGGGAGGTAGAGAGTTAAGACTGGGCTCGCACTAGTTGTGGGGGGGCGATAATGGAGAGCTGGCACTGTTGGGGCGCTGGCGCTGAGAGGCACAGGCACTGTGGGGGCCAGGCACTGGGAGGGGAAGGCACTGTGGGTACTGGCACAGTGTGATGGGGCTGGTGCTAGGAGGGGCAGGCAGTGGGGGCTGCATTTATGGGAACAGGCACTGTGGGAGGGTGTACGTATTGTTGGAGGGCTGGCACTGAGAGGGGCAGGCCGCAGGCACTGTTGGGGGCTGGTGCTGTGAGGGGAAGGCACTGTGGGGGCTGGCACTGGGAGGGGAAGGCACTGTGGGGAGGGGGGGGGGGCGCGTGCCACTGGGGAAAACGTCATATGGGGGAGTTGGTATGGTACTTTTTGCATGGGGGGAGGGGGCTAGCATTGGGTGATGGGTACGGTGGGGGGTTAAGTTTTTAGAGAGGCAGAACAAGATTAAGTATAAGGGAACAAAAATAAGCTTTGTAGGACATCATTTTGTTAACTCCTTCAGTGCGGGCTGTTATATAATAAATACGGTCATCACTGCGGCACTTGTCATATGACAATTGCCAAATTTCTGCCTAGAACAAGGGCTGGGAGGCAGGCGAGCGAGTATAAGCAGAGCGGGACCGTCCCATTCACCGCCCCCCGTGTCTGAGCCATCACTAGTGGCAGTGGGAGACATCTCCAACTCCCTTACAGACTTGGGAATAGCGGAAACCGCTCAACCTCGCTATCTTTTACCGGTTTAGCGTCACGTGTGCAATATCGATGCACGGCAACCAGTGGTCGTACAGACATGATTTAGGTGTCATTGGAAAGGTCTATTCCTCTGCTTTCAAGGATATATCATTGAAATATGTTCTTGCTCTTGTTTATACATGAAAATGTACAGGGAATCAAGGTTACTTTTAGTCCAAAACCCCTGTATTCTTACAGTTTCTTACAGTAGATCCTCTGGAAAAAGGCAAACTAGGCCTGTGTATCCAGCTCAGTACCAGTACTTGCACTACTGCGGTCATTCACGGTGTTGGCGGCGGCGTTAGCAGACGCAACATTTTTACTATTCTGTATTTTTGCTTTATAATCAAACTTCAAATCTTGTCTCCCCCATGCTTTATCAAGATTACTTTCAACCTCCCTTATTGATTCGGAATCGACTACATACTGGGGCAGTGCGTTCCACTCATTTACCACTCTATCACAAATGAGTTCTTTGCCTTCTCAAGCCTATTTCTTTCTTTGTAAATTTTCTTTGAGTGTCCTCTCGTTCCCTCCCGCATCAAGAAGATACCTTCACACACATCCTCATCATACTTTCCTGACACTATCTAAAAGTCTCTTTATCATATCCCTTCTCTTTCTCCTATATGCCAGTGTCGGAAGCCCCAGTGTCCTCAACCTCTGCTCATAGTCTTCAACGTTGGTACTAGCTTGCTAGCTCTCCTCTGCACTTTCTCCACTGCTTCTATATCCTTTACCATATATGGAGCCCACACCTGGTTCGCATATTCCAGGTGCGGCCTAACCAGTGCTGTATAGAGATTCCTGAAGATTTCTTCGTCAAGTGACACAAATGTCCTCCTTATCAGCCCTACAATTCTATTGGCTTTGTTTATCTTTTCCGCTAAATGTTCTGAGAAATTTAACTTATTGTCTATCACTACTCCTATATCCTTTTCTGCATTCACTTCCTCCATCGCTTCATACATACTGTATCCTACCTTGTCTATCTTGCTTGTCCCAATCTGCATGTACTTGCATTTTTTTGGATGAAAAGGCATTAACCAATGCTCAGGCCATCCCTTCATGCCCTCCACATCTCCTTGAAGCAAACCCACATCTTCCTTACTCTTCTATACAGCTTAGTGTCATCCGCATGCAGGTATACCTCACTTCCATTAGTTATAACTTCAGGTAAGTCGTTGATAAATATAACGAACAGTAGTGGTCCCAACACAGATCCCTGAGGAACCCCACTTGTAATTTCCCTCCACCCCGAGCCTATTCCATTCACCAGCACCCTCTATCTCCGATCCTTCAGGAAGGCCTCTATCCACTTCACACATTTCTCCCCTATATTATAGCTTCTAACTTTCTCTATTAACCTTTTATGTGGGACCTTATCGAAGGCCTTCATAAAATCACAGTATACCACGTCTATTACATCACCATCCTCTAGAGTCTAGAATTTGCATCCAATCATCTACCACCTTAATTCGCTGTAGTACCGTCGACCTCCCCGGCAAGAATCCGAACTGTCTCCCACTGAAAAGTTGGTTTGATTTCATATGCTCCATTATTCCTTCTCTAATTACCGTTTCCATTAGTTTATACACACTTGTCAAACTGACTGGTCTATAATTTCCTGGGTCATTTCTCTTTCCCTTCTTAAATATAGCTGTTATGTTCGCCTCTCTCCAGTCCATCGGGATTTGTCCTGTATTAAACAATACCTCAAATAACATTATCAATGGCTCTACTAACATCTCACCTCCTTCCTTTATGATTCTTGGGTGTGTCCCATCCGGTCCCGGGGACTTACTTCTGTTCATTTTTTCTATAGCCCTTCTTATTCTAGCATGGGAAAACTCTATTAGTTCTAGTGCAGGTGCCTGTTTGATGGGAATATTTGGCACTGCATCATCCGACTCTACTGTTAGTACCCCCCCAAAGTATTTCCCCAGCACCTCTGCTTTCTCATTATCCGTCTCCGCTCTACTCCCATCATCCAACCCCCCCTACCAGCTCTGGGATCCCTACTCTTCTTGTTAACTTTTCCTGAATGTACTTCCAGAATATTTTTGGATTATCCTTCACGTTTCTTGCAATCTCTCTCTCCCTTTCCTTAACCCCCCTCCTTGTCTCCCACCTTATTTTATTGTTTATCTGTCTACGTTCCAAATCCACTACTTTAGCTTCTATACTAGACCCCCTGTTCTTTTTTAACACTTTTAATCTATCCCACAATCGTTTCTTTCTTCTTATCAAAGTCCACAGCTTTCTTTTCATTGGTAATTCTGGGTTCGTTCTTTTCCTCAATTTTGTTTTATCCTTATATTCCCTTACTGGTACACATTTGGATATAACATCCTCCAGTTTGACTCTAAACTTCCTCCACATTCCTTCAGCGTCTTCACCGTTCAAGTATTCTCCCCAGTCAATGTCCAGACACCTTCTCAGCAGCTCATAATCTGCTCTGTCCATGTATATTTTTGTATTGCTTCTATCATCCCTCTCTGTTTTAATATTACAACTAAAACTTATACAGGCATGGTCACTACGACCTATAGGGCTATCCACATTGACATGTTCCACTATATCCTCCTCATTGCTAAAAAATAAATCAAGTACACTCCCCTGCTTCCCATCTCTATATCTTGTCATCTCTGTAAAATGTTGCGTTAAAAAACAATCTCTTACTTTCTCTATAAACTTGTTTTCCAGGCTACACTGTCCCGCTGGAGTAGTACAATTTGCCCAGTTGATCCTTGGCAAATTGAAATCTCCAATCAAAATCTTATACTTGTTCTCTCTATTATCTATTTCCTCCATTGCTTTCAGTAGGTTATCATCCTCTTCCCTACTATTATTTGGGCTTCTATATATAGAGGCAATTAGAATTGACCCTCTTGTACATTTTACTTCAATACACAAATACTCACAATACTGCTGTCTCATATCCACCTCATTTACCTTGTGCTCTTTTCTTACATAAATAAACAGTCCTCTTCCAACCTCTGCTCTAATAGCATACCTCTCGTACAACTCAAAACCCTCCAAACTATACTCCACCAGTTCCCTTTCAATTCTAGCATTTTTTGGTCTTACTTCTTACAAGGCTAAAACATCCGGTTTTTCCTCTTCATCCTGCATCCTACATATCAGTTCTCTTTTCTTGTCCTGGGTAAACACATCAACATTACTAAACATAATCCTTAATCTTTCTACCATTCCTTCAGCAGCTACATCATCCCGCTCCTCCTGTCCGTGCCCTACTCCCCCCCTCACACTACTGGTACTGGGTCTGCAGCTTCTTCTCCTGTCTCTTCCCGAGACACTTCCACCCTGCTCTCCACCTCTGCCACAACTTCTGTCACATTCTCTTCCCTCCCAGCTCTCCTTCTCCCTTCTATTCGTATAAACCACTTCCTCAATTTCCCGTCCCTCACTCTCCAGAAAAACTTCTTATCCTCCTCACCCAACTTTCCATTTTCCTCATCAGCCTTTTCCTGTAGTTCCTTTATTTGTTTTCTTTGTTCTATGCTCAAATCCTTCTTTAATCTTATATGTTTCAGTTCTTTATTTGTGTTTAGTCTCCAACTAAAATTTGTCACTGTCTCTACCACTGCCCTGGTTTTAAACTGTACCCTTATAGGTCTCATCTCCCCCCTTCTATATCTACCTATCCCACTGACTTCCTCCACCTGCCCATCCCATCCACATCCATCTACATCAACAGCTTCATGACCTTCACTTTCTCCATATCTCTCACTTTTCTCACTCCATTTTCACTCACTTTTCTCACTCACATCACATCACTCACTTTTCTCACTCCTGTATGGTACAGTGCAGACCAAGCAATTATCATATGACAAGTGCCGCAACAAAAGTGTTAACCCTTTCCCTGTGGGTGACGTTCTGGAACGTCCTGGCAATTTACAGCAATTTCCAGGCTTTGTAAAAGCCGTAGAAATTGAGTGTCAGTGGGCGGGAGCGTGAGGGGCCCACCTCCGACCCTCAGAGCAGCGAGCGGCTCACTGAGGTAGACTGTGTCTCGCACGGATCTCTCACTGCCTCTCACAACAGTGTTGCCGAGCGAGCGAGTGCTGATATATAGCGAGTTTCCCGCGTTTCTATGGCACCACTGCGGGTGAACCAGGCCACCTATGAGACCGGTTCTGGTCTCATTTTGAAGCTATTTTCGCCTAGTTTTCGGCAGAATACAGTTCATTTAATGCAGATGCTTGATTAATCATTCAGGAGTGCCTGAATATGCCCTAAATAGCCCAAATATAGCCGCAGCGTAAGTGTTAACCCTTCCAGCCCGGGTGTCCTTTTAAAAGGACACCGCGGCAGATGGGCCAGTACCCGGGTGTCCTTTTAACAGACAGTATGCTTGAAAGCCTATTCAGCTAGATCTGAACGCCGTACGTCCGACGCATGTAAACAGAGCCGTTCATTGCGTCACCGCACCTCCGAAAACAAGGAGACGTCGGATCAATGTTGTTGTTGTATGATATGACGAAATTAGTGTCTGAAAAGCTTCGATATTGTCAACATCGCGGAAAAATTAGCTCTACGGAAATCGTCATCACAACTGAACCAGTTGACTAGAGAGCTCTACTCAACGCCAGTCTACAGATTGGAAACCGCACTACGTTTAGGGATGCGTGGGAAATTTCTAGTAGTTAAAATAACTAAGATACGGTAGCCTAGGCCTAGACGTTTTTCGGCCAGATCGCCCGGATACAAGCTCCGTCATTTAGAAAGGCAGCCCGGGCCACGAGGGTTAAAGTCACCCTAATACAAATACAAAGAAACATGCTTACATTATTGAAATGCTTGTGGACATACATTAATTCAAGTAAGGGTCGCTCTTCTGCAAATTTGAAATAGGCCTACGGTACTTAACACTTACGCTGCGGGCATATTTCCGCTATATTAGGGCTCATTCAGGCACACTTCAGTGTCATGGCCGCCTGGCTGGAGAGCGGACGGGGGCCTGCCGCGTTCCCGCTCACTCGGACTAGTCTCTAAAGGCTTTAAAAGCCTGTAAATTGCTATAAATTGCCATGTTTTTTTTTTTTTTTTTTTTTTTTTTAAAGAGACAATGAACGGAGGAAGGAAAAACACAGATAAAACAAAAAGGTCCATGTGCCTAAAGGCATCCTCCATTCATAAAATGTTTGTAACAACTGGATTTAAACATTTGTAGATTGTAAGTTTGTGGAAAGCAATTCGAGGGAAGTGAATTCCAAAGAGTAGTAGCTCTGGGGATAAATGAATTCTGATAAGCAGAAGTTCTGCATTGTGGAGGAGAAAGTGTAAATTCATGGGCGCTCTCAGCTGCCCTAGTTCTACGGGGAAAGATGTGGAGAGGCGGCACAATTGAAGCAAGTTCCTCGGAACAATTGATGTGAAAATATCTGTAGAATAATGCAAGGGATGCAACGTTTCTTCGTATGGATAATGTAGGAAGGTACTGTGTGATTGCAGGGTTATTGATTAATCTAATAGCTTTATTTTGAATTTTGTCCAACTGCCTCAATGCAACCACTCCACTTCCACCCCACAGAGGTGAACAGTAATCCATCTGAGAACGCACATGACTTTTATATATTACGGCCAACTGCTCGTCAGTGAAGAATTCTCGAACTCTGTACAGTACAGGAGTCCCAGTTTTTTAGAGGCATTCTTAGCAATGCTTCTAACATAATGTGTCCAGCTCAAGTTAGTAGTTAATGTTACACCAAGAATGTCAATACTAGGGGAAGTGGGAATATTTACATCATTAAAAAATATATGGGAGTCAGTGAGATTCTGTCGGTTAGAAAATTGAATGTACTTGGTTTTCTGTGCATTAAAGGAAACTAGATTCTCTTGTCCCCATTCATTAATTCTAGAAAGGTCCGGAATATCTCCAGCAGCCAATGGGTTAAGAATGTGACGGGTGGGACCTTAACCCATTGCCTGCGGGAGACGTTCCCGATCGCCATGGCAATTTACAGGCTTTTAAAGCCTGTAGAATCGAGTGCGAGGGAGCGGGAGCGCGACAGGCCACACGTCCTTCCCCCAGCCAGCCGACCACGGCACTAAGGACTCTGAGTCAGAGTCTCGCAAGATATACAGCACTGCCAAAGGCAAATGTAGCGCAACATTAGCGATAATGGCTTATTTGATCAAAATGCTGCGGGTGAAACACGCGAGCTACGAAGCTCATTTCTTCTAGTTTTTAGCTGAATACATTTAATTTCATTCAGACACTTGCCTAATGAGCCCTAATATGGCGGAAATATGCCTGCAGCCAAAGTGTTAAAAAAAAAAAAAAAAAAAGAGCTCAGCCACTGTGGTAGCGTGTAGGCTAGGCACTGTGTGTGTATGTGGGGGGAGGGGGTAGGCTACTGGGGGAAGTGGAGGGGCAGACTGACCCTGGGGGAGAGCAGAGAGGGTGGGTTGGCACGAGTGGGATTGATTGTTTGGCAGGAAAATAGATAACTAGCCTTTCAATTGTGTGTGTCTCTGTATCTCCTCTTGTGGGAATAGACTAAGGCACATATGGAGGGATAGACCAATAGAGATATCTCTATTGGTCTAACTGGTAGAGTGACTGCCTCATAGCCTAAGGGTTCCGGGTTCAATCCCAGCCCAGGGCATATTTTCGCTCAAACGAAGTTAAGGTGTGCTGGTAAAATTGTCTAGATGGTTGAAAGTAAGATCGGAGCTCCTTAACTCCTCTTTCGGGTATGGTGTAAAAACCTATTCCTACACTCTAACGTCTTCCCTTCTTGCTGGAAGTTTGCTCTCATTCAACCTGTCCCAAAGAAGGGTGACTGCGCTCAACCTCTCTCAACCGCTCTCAAATACGACATAAGAGATACACAAACCAAACTGAAATGATTACTGATTACGGATTACTGATATTTACTATAGGATGTAAGGTATCTTAAAATAACCCCCTAGAAATACTTTCTCTAAAGTATCTATTTCTTTATCCTCCCCATTTCCCCAGCTAACCTAATCCCACAAGGACCCCAATGGAAATACGCCTAACGGCCTTATTGGGCTATCCTTAGTTGGAATTATGCAAGGCTGGTACATGTCATATTTATAACAAACTATGTGGTACCAACTCTGTAAATTGCTAACTGAATAAATAGTATTATTATTATTATTATTATTATTATTATTATTATTATTATTATTATTAACCCTCAAACTATCCAATTGCTCTCATCTCTTGTATCACACCAGTACCACATACCCTACGTAGAGGAGGTGGTATACACTGGGAAAGCTTTGAGGAACACTAATTATTGTAGTAGCGAGAGAGATGCAACATTGCGGCGAAGAGAGAGAGATTGCAGAGAGCTCTACTGGTGATCTCCTTTCATATTTTACTAACTCTTGGTCATCCTCCTTTTGGGACTTCGGAGAGACCTTTTCTATTGCACTAGACATATCGAAGGCCTTCGATAGTCTGGCACAACTATTTAACCTAAGAAGTGCGCATGGGGGGTATGAGACACCACACTCCTGTGCTGACGTATTTGAGCTGTTCCCATCACTAACATAGTTATTTTACCATAAATAGCATTAATACTTATCCATATGCGCCTATTATAGGTTGATTATAAAGGTACTAACCTGTTACAACAATAAAACAAGTGGAAACAGTGTTTGGATGGTCAAAATCGGCGATACAGGCCGGGAGTTACATAATGTATGGCTGAGGCAACCTCCCTGCCCTCCACCCCTCCCCTTGTCTGGAGACACTGTTCCGCAAGTCTCTTTCTCGCTCTTTCCCACGCTTGGTAACAGTGATGACAACGCCCTGCTACCAACTTGCTAATGTTAGCACGAAAATAAACCACAGAATAAGGGAATAACAGGGAAAATAGGTGATAACTGAAGGAGGAGAGGAAAGTGGGGAAGGAGGGGAGGTGGAGGAGTGATATTTGGCATGGCCCAGGGGCAAAAAATAAAATAAAATAAATAAAAAAATAAAAAAATAAAAACAAAGAACAAGATTTGTTTTGGGTGTTTTAAATAGATTTTTTTGTTTCCCTTACTCTTAAGAGTCTTCCCGCAGTCCGCCGGGGGAACTCTTAAGTCTCCCCGCAGTTCCCAGGTTAATTTCTAAACTACCCTCCTTCGCTTTCTATCCCTCCATCTGTGCCTTAGTCTCTAATTTCCTTTCCGGCCGTTCCATAGCTGCGGTTGTGGACGGCCGCATCCTATCTACTCAGTGTTCCTCAGGGCTCCTATTCTGTTTCTAATTTTCATAAATGATCTTCTCAACTGTACCTATCCTATCCATTCATACCCAGACGACTCTACCTTACACTACTCAATTAGTTTTCCAGAACGCCCCAGCCAGCAATCCCTCAAAAACAAACGTAATGAAGCCATACAACACTTATCTTCTGATCCAACTACTATTTCCAATTGGGGCAGAGAAAACCTTGTTGCCTTTAATGCTTCCAAAACCCAATTTCTCCATCTTACTACCCGTCCGGAACCCCCCCGAGGACTATCCCTTATACTTCAACAATACAAGTCAATCCTTCATGTTCTCTCAATATTCTTGGTGTCTCCTTTTCTTCTGCTCTCACTTGGAAGGACCATATTACCAGTCTTGCTAAGGCAGCCTCCCTGAAGCTGGGTGTGCTCAACTGCCTCAAGGGGTTCTTTACCCCTATACAGCTTCTTGCTCTGTACAGGGGCACAGTGCATCCTTGTATTGAGTATTGTTCACATGTGTGGGGAGGATCCTCTCACACCGCACTTCTAGACAAAGTAGAAAGGAAGGCCTTTCGTATCATTAATTCCCGTCCACTCACCGACTCTCTGCAATCTCTCTCTCTCTTCGCCGCAATGTTGCATCTCTCTCGCTATACAATAATCAGTGTTCCTCAAAGCTTTCCCAGTGTGTATACCACGTCCTCTACGTAGGGTATGTGGTAGGCTACCCGTCTTGCAACACAATCCCACCTCTACTCTGTGCAACTCTCCAACCCAAGAGTGCAATGTTACTGTCTTTCTTCTATTCAACAGCTGAGCTCTGGAACTATCTCCCAGAATCAGTCTTTCCCTCTTCCTATGACTTAAATTGCTTCAAACTCCGTTTGTCCAGGCATTTTGGCTCTAACGTCCCTTGATTTTGCCCCAGTCACTCTTTCAACTATGGGGGAGGCACTCACTACAGGCAGTTCTGCCTTTTGTCTCCCTCACAGAAAACAAAATATACACTGGTAGCCATGGAGGGGGGAGGCACTGTCGAGGGCAGGTACTGGGGGACATTCTGTGAGAGAGAGAGAGAGAGAGAGAGCTAGCTAGCTAGCTAGCTAGTTGACTGGAACATACAGTATGTGTGGGGATATTTACGCTGGGGGGGGGGGGGGGGCATGGTGGCAGGTACAGGGGGGGGGGGGGGGGTAGGCACTGTGGGGAGACAAGCACTTTGGGGGTAGGTAGTGGACTGAGGGGGATGGGGGAGTGTATTGGGCTGGCGGGAGTATGAGCGAAATTTTGTCGGGAAAATAGATGAAATTTGGCCGGACATTGTAGGCCTACTGTGGGGACTAGACTCTGGGGCGGTAGGCTCTTCTTCTTCTTCTTTTTCTATCGAACCCGCCCGCAGACCGTGTAGATCCACAGGGCTGACCTTTACATCGGTACTGGCTCAGAAACGTTAGTAGGAGGGAAAGTTTAGAGTAGAAGGATAGTTTAAGAGACATTTTTTTTTTTTTTTATAAACCCCCCCCCCCCCCCTCCCTACCCATTTCTCTTCCTCCACATTTTCTCCAGGCACTGTGTGGGGTGGGATGGGATGGGGGGGGGGTGTTAGTGAGCGGGGTACAAACTGTGGGGGTGTCAGTGAGTGGGTTGACAGGCATTGTTGGGGACAAGGACTGAGGATTTAAAATTACCATAAACATGTAGGCTTATGCGTTATCATCATATTAATGCCTTGTCTCGACTCCTTCACAGGTTGAATCAGTGCACATGATATTGGGTCGGAATGCAGGCAGGTATGGCCTTTTGTCTCCCTCATTCACACATAAAATATATATATAAAGGCTATGATCGAGCTTACATTTCTATTTGGTAAGGGTAGACCGGGCCAGTGTGTACAGACTAGGCTATATTATGAATGTTCGTGTGTGTGTGTGTGTGTGTGTAAGTAGCATATAGGCCTACAATCTGTTTGTTATCGCCGTGTGTGAGATATAAAGAAGCTATGGTTCAAAATGTTGTTTCTAATCTGCTGGCACCGTGTTATATATAGCCTAATAGCCTACCTGCCATATGATCTCGAGCAGTTTCTTAGACGATTTGAAATTTCGTAATGAATATTGTATACAAGTCAGTATACACATAGCCTAACACATACTCCACACACATAGGACCTCTAGAATTTCGAACATAATGAGTATGCCACTGCAATTAGGCCTAGCTATGCAAATAACTACATTCAAGGAATCGACTAACTTAATCTGCAGATTACTAGGCCTATATCATAGAAGTTATATGGAAATGGCTATAGCCTAGGTTATATTAACTGATAAAATTTCACAGTAGACTAGGGTCTGGTTATTTACATGTAGTTAACCCGGGAACTGCGGAGAGACTCTTAAGAGTTCCCCCGGCGGACTGCGGGGAGACTCTTATGAGTGAGTGAAAAAAAAAATCAACTTTTGACATCGAAAAAAAAAAAAAAAATTTTTTTTATTTTTTTAGGCCCCTGGGCCATGCAAAATCTCAGTCCTCTACCTCCCCTCCTTCCCCCTCTCCTTCAGTTATCACCTATTTTCCCTGTTATTCCCTTATTCTGAGGTATATTTTCGTGCTAACATTAGCGAGTTGCAAGCAGGGTGTTGTCATCACTGATGGCAAGCGAGTGCAAGAGAGAGAGAGAGAGTATCGATCGACTGTGTCTCAGTGGCCTTGGGGGAAATTGGCGGGAAAGCAGCTTGCCTCACCCAAACATTATACAACTCGCGGGCTATATCTCCGATTTTGACCATCCAAACGCTGTTTTCACTCGTTTTATTGTTGTTTCAGGTTAATACCTTTAAAATCAACCCATAATAGGCGCATATGGATAAGTATTAATGCTATTAACCCGGGAACTGCGGGGAGACTCTTAACCCCTTCTTTACCGCATATCCAAAACGTGTACTACCGTACTCGCAAAAAAAGTTTGGCTGAAGAACCGTGACTCGGTCTCGTGTACTATGGTACACGGGACCCTAATAGGAGTCAATAAGGCTTCATATTTTGCGGTTTGGGTGCTATTATGATCCCCATGTGTTGGCAAATGGCATCTATGCCAATGATGCCACACATCATTGTCATGCCCCTGTCATGGGGCATAGAGTTATGCCAATGACTAAAATATTTTTTTTAGGTCATTGTACCCTACAGTATATAGTTTAGTGTTTGTACATATAATACCCTATATTATGTGATATAATATAACATGGAAATAACTAACATGGCAATGGGGGGTCTGGTTGCCAGTCACGTGGCCTTGGGCTTGAGCCATGAGGGTGGGGAGGGAGGGAGTGACGGAGTCAGTGTATCTCCGACAGGCGTCCGTGAGGGTGCCACAGGATTATTACCAGTGCCATGGCGTCCTTACCTAGTGAATCCGACCAGGAAGTGGACCTGTACAGTGACTTAGATGTATCAGATGACAATGAGGAACACTCAGACATCTCCATTAGTGACGAGGATGAAGATTATTTACCCGAGAATGACAGTGATGTTAGCGGTAGTGAGGAAAGTGAAACTGATGATGATATCTCCCCACCATTGTCCCCCACCCCCACTGCCGCCGCTGGCCCTCCCGCATTTCATCTCCTGGCAGATCCCTTTGCCGACCAGCGGCCCACCAATTTACCACAGGTTATTGAAGATTTTGAAGATGTGCATCCAGCTATTATTCAACAACATGAGGCAGAGGAAATGACAGCCTTGGATTGCTTTGAACTATTTATTTCGAAGGACATTGTGAATACTTTATGCCTGTGGACCAATGCGAGGGCTAATAAGTTCTTCAGGGAGAACCCTACCAAGAATAGAAAAAGATTTATGGGAAGGAAGTGGGTAGACGTGAAGGAAGATGAGATGTATGTGTTTATTTGCCTTCAATTATTGATGGGGGTAACCAAATTGCCCAAGATATCAGATTACTGGAGCACCTCCATAATGTGTAGAGGCCCTCCTGTGTACCACTCCTCCATCATGAGTAGGAACAGGTTCTCTCAAATCATGAGGTTCATTAGATACTCACACCCAGATGATGCACAGCCCAAGATGCCCATGACCAGGATTGGCAGTTTTTTTTCATTGTTGCAAGAAAAAACTACCTTGTATTTCTCTGCTGGAAGCAATTTCGCAGTTGATGAAGCTCTCATACTTTTCAAAGGCAGATTACACTTCAGACAATATATAAAAACTAAGAGAAAACGCTTTGGGTTGAAGCTGTTTGCACTTTGCCCAAGTTCACCCAGTGCCAGGGGGTATACATGGAACTTTTGCCTGTACACACCCCGCCTCTATGACAGGATGTTGGATGACCCTGAACTACAGCCCCTCTCGAAGTCAGAGCGAGTACCTGTGTTTCTGATGTTGGACCTCATGAAGAAGGGAAGGCATGTCATCCTTGATAACTGGTATTCTTCCCTCCACCTTGCTGAGTACCTGTTGGCCCGGGACACTTTGACTACAGGCACAATTCGTGCAAATCGAGGTGTACCCAAGACTGTGAGGGATGAAAAACTTAAAAAAGGGCAAACCTTGTTCGCCAGAAAAGATGAGATTCTGCTGGTCAAGTTTCATGACACGAAGGAAGTGAATGTCATCACCACCAAATATGAGGCAGGTTTCGTGGAACGTACTCGCCATGTGAGGGGGGGTAAGGAGGAATTTATCAAGAAACCAGTACCAATCCAGCGCTACAACGAACAGATGGGTTCAGTTGACTTGGTGGACCAACTTTTGGAGCCAACTGACCCCACCAGGAAGTCGTATGCATGGTTCAAGAAGATCGGCCTACACATGATCTGCAGAATGTTGCTCAATTCCCGTACGATCTACATGAATCTTCGCCAATATACCAAGTGGATGGAATATGGAGATTACATAAAACTTGTCGCCCATGAACTTCTCTCCAAGTACTCTCTCGGCTATTGTGCTCTGTGTGTGGTGCAAGATGAGGAAAGATCGCCTAAAAAGAAAGAGAAGAAGAAGGCCAGCAGGGAGGGGGGGCAACAAGGGAAGGTGAAACTGGTATCTGCCATGGACTGCTTGTAATACCTGCCAATGACAACAAGAAAAGACCTCAAAAGCGTTGCCGAGTGTGTTCCAAAGAGGGTAGGGCAAAATTCAGTAGGAAATATTGCCCTGCCTGCCCTCAGCAGCCTGGTCTGTGCTCGGTGGAGCACTATCAGGCTTGGCACTCCCAGTAGCACTCTGACACTCATGGTGCACCAGCCTCGGAGTGCACCACCTCACCTGCCGCGGTGCGCCTACCTTTGATCGCACCGCCGCGCCTACCATTCATCGCACCGCCCTACTTCACCTACTTTCTACCTGTACCTACCTCATTGTCAATGGATCTTCCACACTTACAAGGTGAGTAATACAATCATTATTGTCTTCATTATATATGTTTTTATATCTCCAGCCATTATATTTATCTGTATAGTAAAGGATTAGTAAAGCAATTTGTTACGCATGTAATATTATATGTAAATTATTTTAACATATGATACACACATCTCATGGTCAATATCTACATGACAACATAAAAAAATAAGAAATATAGCCAAAATTAACGATGTAATGATAAAACATAAACTACCCCACGAACGAGCGGGAGCGCGGGAAAATTCGGTTTGGGAAGGGGAGGGTAGGACTCGCGCGGGTATGGTCCTGCGGTAAAGAAGGGGTTAAGAGTTTCCCCGGCGGACTGCGGGGAGACTCTTATGAGTGAGTGAAAAAAAAAAATCAACTTTTGACATCGAAAAAAAAAAAATATATTTTTATTTTTTTATTTTTTTTTGGCCCCTGGGCCATGCAAAATCTCAGTCCTCTACCTCCTCTCCTTCAGTTATCACCTATTTTCCCTGTTATTCCCTTATTCTGAGGTATATTTTCGTGCTAACATTAGCGAGTTGCAAGCAGGGTGTTGTCATCACTGATGGCAAGCGAGTGCAAGAGAGAGAGAGAGAGTATCGATCGACTGTGTCTCAGTGGCCTTGGGGGAAATTGGCGGGAAAGCAGCTTGCCTCACCCAAACATTATACAACTCGCGGGCTATATCTCCGATTTTGACCATCCAAACGCTGTTTTCACTCGTTTTATTGTTGTTTCAGGTTAATACCTTTAAAATCAACCCATAATAGGCGCATATGGATAAGTATTAATGCTATTAACCCGGGAACTGCGGGGAGACTCTTAAGAGTTTCCCCGGCGGACTGCGGGGAGACTCTTATGAGTGAGTGAAAAAAAAAATCAACTTTTGACATCGAAAAAAAAAAAAAAAAATTTTTTTATTTTTTTAGGCCCCTGGGCCATGCAAAATCTCAGTCCTCTACCTCCCCTCCTTCCCCCTCTCCTTCAGTTATCACCTATTTTCCCTGTTATTCCCTTATTCTGAGGTATATTTTCGTGCTAACATTAGCGAGTTGCAAGCAGGGTGTTGTCATCACTGATGGCAAGCGAGTGCAAGAGAGAGAGAGAGTATCGATCGACTGTGTCTCAGTGGCCTTGGGGGAAATTGGCGGGAAAGCAGCTTGCCTCACCCAAACATTATACAACTCGCGGGCTATATCTCCGATTTTGACCATCCAAACGCTGTTTTCACTCGTTTTATTGTTGTTTCAGGTTAATACCTTTAAATCAACCCATAATAGGCGCATATGGATAAGTATTAATGCTATTAACCCGGGAACTGCGGGGAGACTCTTAACCCCTTCTTTACCGCATATCCAAAACGTGTACAACCGTACTCGCAAAAAAAGTTTGGCTGAAGAACCGTGACTCGGTCTCGTGTACTATGGTACACGGGACCCTAATAGGAGTCAATAAGGCTTCATATTTTGCGGTTTGGGTGCTATTATGATCCCCATGTGTTGGCAAATGGCATCTATGCCAATGATGCCACACATCATTGTCATGCCCCTGTCATGGGGCATAGAGTTATGCCAATGACTCAAATATTTTTTTTAGGTCATTGTACCCTACAGTATATAGTTTAGTGTTTGTACATATAATACCCTATATTATGTGATATAATATAACATGGAAATAACTAACATGGCAATGGGGGGTCTGGTTGCCAGTCACGTGGCCTTGGGCTTGAGCCATGAGGGTGGGGAGGGAGGGAGTGACGGAGTCAGTGTATCTCCGACAGGCGTCCGTGAGGGTGCCACAGGATTATTACCAGTGCCATGGCGTCCTTACCTAGTGAATCCGACCAGGAAGTGGACCTGTACAGTGACTTAGATGTATCAGATGACAATGAGGAACACTCAGACATCTCCATTAGTGACGAGGATGAAGATTATTTACCCGAGAATGACAGTGATGTTAGCGGTAGTGAGGAAAGTGAAACTGATGATGATATCTCCCCACCATTGTCCCCCACCCCCACTGCCGCCGCTGGCCCTCCCGCATTTCATCTCCTGGCAGATCCCTTTGCCGACCAGCGGCCCACCAATTTACCACAGGTTATTGAAGATTTTGAAGATGTGCATCCAGCTATTATTCAACAACATGAGGCAGAGGAAATGACAGCCTTGGATTGCTTTGAACTATTTATTTCGAAGGACATTGTGAATACTTTATGCCTGTGGACCAATGCGAGGGCTAATAAGTTCTTCAGGGAGAACCCTACCAAGAATAGAAAAAGATTTATGGGAAGGAAGTGGGTAGACGTGAAGGAAGATGAGATGTATGTGTTTATTTGCCTTCAATTATTGATGGGGGTAACCAAATTGCCCAAGATATCAGATTACTGGAGCACCTCCATAATGTGTAGAGGCCCTCCTGTGTACCACTCCTCCATCATGAGTAGGAACAGGTTCTCTCAAATCATGAGGTTCATTAGATACTCACACCCAGATGATGCACAGCCCAAGATGCCCATGACCAGGATTGGCAGTTTTTTTTCATTGTTGCAAGAAAAAACTACCTTGTATTTCTCTGCTGGAAGCAATTTCGCAGTTGATGAAGCTCTCATACTTTTCAAAGGCAGATTACACTTCAGACAATATATAAAAACTAAGAGAAAACGCTTTGGGTTGAAGCTGTTTGCACTTTGCCCAAGTTCACCCAGTGCCAGGGGGTATACATGGAACTTTTGCCTGTACACACCCCGCCTCTATGACAGGATGTTGGATGACCCTGAACTACAGCCCCTCTCGAAGTCAGAGCGAGTACCTGTGTTTCTGATGTTGGACCTCATGAAGAAGGGAAGGCATGTCATCCTTGATAACTGGTATTCTTCCCTCCACCTTGCTGAGTACCTGTTGGCCCGGGACACTTTGACTACAGGCACAATTCGTGCAAATCGAGGTGTACCCAAGACTGTGAGGGATGAAAAACTTAAAAAAGGGCAAACCTTGTTCGCCAGAAAAGATGAGATTCTGCTGGTCAAGTTTCATGACACGAAGGAAGTGAATGTCATCACCACCAAATATGAGGCAGGTTTCGTGGAACGTACTCGCCATGTGAGGGGGGGTAAGGAGGAATTTATCAAGAAACCAGTACCAATCCAGCGCTACAACGAACAGATGGGTTCAGTTGACTTGGTGGACCAACTTTTGGAGCCAACTGACCCCACCAGGAAGTCGTATGCATGGTTCAAGAAGATCGGCCTACACATGATCTGCAGAATGTTGCTCAATTCCCGTACGATCTACATGAATCTTCGCCAATATACCAAGTGGATGGAATATGGAGATTACATAAAACTTGTCGCCCATGAACTTCTCTCCAAGTACTCTCTCGGCTATTGTGCTCTGTGTGTGGTGCAAGATGAGGAAAGATCGCCTAAAAAGAAAGAGAAGAAGAAGGCCAAGCAGGGAGGGGGGGCAACAAGGGAAGGTGAAACTGGTATCTGCCATGGACTGCTTGTAATACCTGCCAATGACAACAAGAAAAGACCTCAAAAGCGTTGCCGAGTGTGTTCCAAAGAGGGTAGGGCAAAATTCAGTAGGAAATATTGCCCTGCCTGCCCTCAGCAGCCTGGTCTGTGCTCGGTGGAGCACTATCAGGCTTGGCACTCCCAGTAGCACTCTGACACTCATGGTGCACCAGCCTCGGAGTGCACCACCTCACCTGCCGCGGTGCGCCTACCTTTGATCGCACCGCCGCGCCTACCATTCATCGCACCGCCCTACTTCACCTACTTTCTACCTGTACCTACCTCATTGTCAATGGATCTTATCCACACTTACAAGGTGAGTAATACAATCATTATTGTCTTCATTATATATGTTTTTATATCTCCAGCCATTATATTTATCTGTATAGTAAAGGATTAGTAAAGCAATTTGTTACGCATGTAATATTATATGTAAATTATTTTAACATATGATACACACATCTCATGGTCAATATCTACATGACAACATAAAAAAATAAGAAATATAGCCAAATTAACGATGTAATGATAAAACATAAACTACCCCACGAACGAGCGGGAGCGCGGGAAAATTCGGTTTGGGAAGGGGAGGGTAGGACTCGCGCGGGTATGGTCCTGCGGTAAAGAAGGGGTTAAGAGTTTCCCCGGCGGACTGCGGGGAGACTCTTATGAGTGAGTGAGAAAAAAAAAATCAACTTTTGACATCGAAAAAAAAAAATATATTTTTATTTTTTTATTTTTTTTGGCCCCTGGGCCATGCAAAATCTCAGTCCTCTACCTCCTCTCCTTCAGTTATCACCTATTTTCCCTGTTATTCCCTTATTCTGAGGTATATTTTCGTGCTAACATTAGCGAGTTGCAAGCAGGGTGTTGTCATCACTGATGGCAAGCGAGTGCAAGAGAGAGAGAGAGAGTATCGATCGACTGTGTCTCAGTGGCCTTGGGGGAAATTGGGGGGGAAAGCAGCTTGCCTCACCCAAACATTATACAACTCGCGGGCTATATCTCCGATTTTGACCATCCAAACGCTGTTTTCACTCGTTTTATTGTTGTTTCAGGTTAATACCTTTAAAATCAACCCATAATAGGCGCATATGGATAAGTATTAATGCTATTAACCCGGGAACTGCGGGGAGACTCTTAAGAGTTTCCCCGGCGGACTGCGGGGAGACTCTTATGAGTGAGTGAAAAAAAAAAATCAACTTTTGACATCGAAAAAAAAAAAAAAATTTTTTTTATTTTTTTAGGCCCCTGGGCCATGCAAAATCTCAGTCCTCTACCTCCCCTCCTTCCCCCCTCTCCTTCAGTTATCACCTATTTTCCCTGTTATTCCCTTATTCTGAGGTATATTTTCGTGCTAACATTAGCGAGTTGCAAGCAGGGTGTTGTCATCACTGATGGCAAGCGAGTGCAAGAGAGAGAGAGAGAGTATCGATCGACTGTGTCTCAGTGGCCTTGGGGGAAATTGGCGGGAAAGCAGTTTGCCTCACCCATACATTATACAACTCGCGGGCTATATCTCCGATTTTGACCATCCAAACGCTGTTTTCACTCGTTTTATTGTTGTTTCAGGTTAATACCTTTATAATCAACCCATAATAGGCGCATATGGATAAGTATTAATGCTATTAACCCTTAAAGAGTGGCGCGCAACATAAGTCGAGTTGAAAAAACTGGCAAAAAACGGGTGAAAAAAGGGTGGAAATCGAGTGAAAATGGGTGGGATAGTAATGATCCATACGTCCGACATCTGTGGCCTCCCGGCCCACACTAACTCCAGTTCCCCCACCGCGCGGGAGGATGACAGTGTAACCAATAGTTCGCTAAAAGTGAGCAAGGTAGCAAAATCAGCTAAACTTCCATCTTCGAGGTAACACTGTCAGTGCTCCACGAGTGCTACGTAGCTGTATGTGGCGTCATTGTGTAGCGATTTCCACCTAGTTTTCGGCGCAATACAGTTCCTTTCATACTGATGGTTGATATAGCAGTCAGAACGGCCCGGAAAGGCCCAAAACGGCCACAGAGCACCCGCTAGACAAGGGTTAATGGCACAATGAATATTTTAGTGACGGAAACACCTCAAATACGTCAGCACAGGGGGACGTTTCCAATTACCCCCATGCGCACTTCAGAGGTTAATGGCACAATGAATATTTTAGTGACGGAAACACCTCAAATACGTCAGCACAGGGGGACGTTTCCAATTACCCCCATGCGCACTTCAGAGGTTAACCATGGCTCGCATCCATTCATATTAATCTAAAACTGCATGAAATCGTTTAACTATAGCTAGAAGAAAATTCAATAGACGTCGCCGGTACAGAAGGGGTTAACATAGGCCTAAGCCTAACCATTTTGTTATTTCCTAAGTTTGGTAAGAGTTATATTGTGTCAAGTGAATGGGAGGGTAAATGTTTTAGGTCTTGCTGCTAGGCCTACTTCAATTATGAAGTTAGTGGGCGAACATTTATTTATTTATTTATTTATTTATTTATTTAGGCCTAGGCCTATTTATTTAGGCTATTTAACATTTATTTATTTATTTTGTATTTTATTTTTTATTTTTGTAGCCTATTAGCCTATATTAGCCTATATTTTATTTTATTTTTGTATTTTTTATTTTTATTTTTTTTTGGGGGGGCGGGGGTGTACGGCGGAGGCACACTGGTGGTGTGGGGGGGGGGGGGGGGGGGGGAATGACATTTGGGGCTAGACACTGGTGTGGCAGATATTTTATGAAAAGCTACACTGGAGGGGGGTGGAGGTAATGTACTGTGGGTGTGGGGCCTGGGGGATAGGTACAGTACTATGGGGGTACACACTGGGTTAATAGTGATTGGGGGCAAGGTACTGTGGTTGGGAGTTTCAGGGAGTGGTGGACACACTGTGGGGACAATTACTGGGGAAGGGAGGAACAATAATTCAACAAAGTGAGACTGACGTAGGGGTGGGGTAGGTCAGCGGGCTGGCGGGAGTGGGACTGAACTTTTGGCAGGAAATAAAATTCTTATCTGTCACTTATGCGGGACATATTGTACTGTAGGGGGCGGTACTGTGGGTGGGTGGGGGAGGCTGGCTGGCACTAGGGGGTGGAGGTCGGACGGACATGCAAGAGTGAGCGAACTTTGAGCGGAAAAATACATTAACTCACCTGTCACCTAATATGAAGGTTGGCAGTTGATGCTAGATGCGTAGGCATTTGGCGGTAGCATTATGGGCGGCTGATGGTAGCAGGGCCATGCAGCATCTCTGAGCGGGCTTTGGATCTGCCGCCACCCTAGCCTAAGGGAAAACAAATATTAATTACATAGACCTACCTTAATCAGTTTATAATAATAATCACTAGGCTACATAGGCCTATTTATCATATGAAGTACGTCAGACTTTACAAAATATGGTGTCTATCTGTATGGGATAGGCCTATATTACTGACCTACGGAGTGACGCGCTCCCCACGCTATCACTTGTCGAAATGAGTTTCCCGCTCAGTCTCCCCTATTTATAACCTCGGTTCCGTGCCGTGTTTGCTGATTGGCTAATATGTGGCATTATGCAAATGAGCCAAATCCTTGATGCTGATTGGATAGAAAATTACACGAGCCTACACTAATATATAATTATAATTATTATTATTAGTAGTATTATCAATATTATTTGTATTATTGTAGTAATGATGTAAGCTAAATCATTCGTCTGTGGTGGAAATAGGGAGCCTAAACGGGAATTTTATATAGGCCTACACTATACACAGACTCGCAATATATGATTAAAACTGAGCATTTCTATAGGGCATACTATAATAAGATATATTTATAATTGGAATTAATACAAATCTGACCCAAGAACGTCGATTGTGCTAATGTATTACCCTTGAGATATTTGGTTGTAGGCCGATTTCCTTGCATGTCCAGGCATTTAAACTACATTTTACGCACATAGGCTTCATTTCTGGCATACTTCTCTTTAACAGATACCAGACAGACTTAACATAGGTGCCATAGTAACATAATAATTAATGTGAGCCAGTTAGATAAAGCATTTTTTGAAGAATTTCGAGAACATTCTGGGATCGATGTTTTTGGCGGGAAAGTGATCACATTCTGGAATAGTCCGTCGTATTGTAAATAAACGGAAAGAAACCTTGTCTGGCTTTTCTGGGGGGATTACTAATCTTTTCAATGGTGTATGACTATATATAGACCTATTGTACTATTCCTTGTTATCAGTGATGCCCATTTAGCTACTTTCCCGCTAGATCTAGACTAGAGGTAGCCTATTTACTTCGATCTAGTGGCACATTTTTACATTTACATGATTTCTAGCGATATTCTGGAGATTTGAGCCATTTTAAGCGACATTCTAGAGATTATCAGGATATCACCAGTGGCACCAAGATGGCGGAGGGTGTCCGATCTCTGTTACTATAGGATCTCTAATGTAGCCTAACCCAGGGAAGTCGATGCATGATAGCCGGCAGCTGCTTACGAAGAACTTGGAAGAAGTTCCTGAGGTTGGCGGGGCGTCTATGTCGCCTGCGGGGCATGGGTGCCCTCCCCTGAAATCTATGATGTCCACGTCCTCCCTGTGAAACCTGTTCCACCCTGGGGTCCTTTCCGCCCGGGTAGGGTGACATAAGCTTCACAGCTTCACTACCCTATAGGCCTATCCTCAACAAGAAGTACGCACAACTCTTACCAGTTCACCTTCTAGCCTATCAACCGATCAATATTGAATATTCCCCATTTCCTCCCCTGTTAGGTAGCCTCAGCTCATCATAGATAGGCTGAAGCAGTGGGTCGATATTCATAGATGGACCTATAATGACACAACCGATGATCCGAGCAAATTTGCTTGAACTGTGAAGTTAAACAACACGCTTTTTTTTTTATTTTAGCCTACAGTTCGATTCTCGGCTGGTGGAGATGTTTGGGCTATCTCCTCACACCCCTTGCCTCTGTTTCGCCTGACAGTAAAATAGGCCTGTGGCTAATCTCTTCTCATTGAACTTTGCCTATGAAATTAGGTCTGTGGCAGGGTAAAAAGGGCGCCAAATTCCCTCATCCCTTAACCCGGGAACTGTGGGGAGACTCTTAAAAGTTCCCCCGGCGGACTGCGGGGAGACTCTTATGAGTGAGTGAAAAAAAAAATCAACTTTTGACATCGAAAAAAAAAATATATATATATTTTTATTTTTTTATGTTTTTATTTTTTTTTTGGCCCCTGGGCCATGCAAAATCTCAGTCCTCTACCTCCCCTCCTTCCCCACTTTCCTCCTCTCCTTCAGTTATCACCTATTTTCCCTGTTATTCCCTTATTCTGAGGTATATTTTCGTGCTAACATTAGCGAGTTGCAAGCAGGGTGTTTATCACTGATGGCAAGCGAGTGCAAGAGAGAGAGAGAGAGTATCGATCGACTGTGTCTCAGTGGCCTTGGGGGAAATTGGCGGGAAAGTAGCTTGCCTCACCCATACATTATACAACTCGCGGGTTATATCTCCGATTTTGACCATCCAAACGCTGTTTTCACTCGTTTTATTGTTGTTTCAGGTTAATACCTTTATAATCAACCCATAATAGGCGCATATGGATAAGTATTAATGCTATTAATGGCACAAAGAATATTTTAGTGACGGAAACACCTCAAATACGTCGGCACAGGGGGACGTTTCCAATTACCCCCATGCGCACTTCAGAGGTTAAAAAAATACAAAAATAAAAATAAATATACGTTTCAGCCAATTCGGTTTCGGCTGGATATTATGGCACGGTGTGAGGTGCTAAAGTGACACCGTGACAGAGTGACAGGTTAAAACAGCTCATATGCCTTGTATATAACCAAAATCAGTTAAATCACGACTGTATTTCAATTTATCTTTAGCGAGCATAACCTACCACTATTTACAATAATACTAATGCAGAAAATAACTATAAATAACACTACTTTGGTGGGATAAAGTATAGAATCTACAGAAGGCAACGGCTGGCAGTAGCTGCGCTATAACCACGATTCTAGTTTGGTTGATTTTTACTTAACCCATTGAGACCCAGCGTCGCATGTGATGCGTCGGCAGTTTGTTTTCACCAACTCCCAGCGACGCATCACGTGCGTCCGGCATATTAAAATAATTTACGTGGCTCGTAAGGTAGGAAATGGCGGGAGAATAGGAGGGGGAGGTACCGTAATGTGTGTGGGAGCCGGGCCGGTAGGTGTGAGCGGGCCAAGACAGCCGCGCGGCCGGTGGTGGTGGGCTTAGTGGGGATACTTTACACCCTTAGTTCACCGCCACTTTGAACCTTCATTACTCCGGTCGTATGGGAGCTAGAGGCTTGAGATTTATGTGAGACACTACTTAGGATGTATGCCGTACAATGCCATACTCAGTTTTTACCCTAGTGCTCCCGGGGCGGGTGGTCATGCGGGGGAGACGAACTTTCGACCCCCCCACCCCCGCCCCCCAAATGACCGAGGTGATTTTTGTTTTGTTTTTCTTCATTTCTCACCATTCTCTTCCATTTGGCTCAACAAATTTTTTTGAAGCTCCCCCCCCCCCCAAAAAAAAAATAAAATATCTGAGGTGATTTTTTTTTTTTTTTTTTTTTTTTCATTTCTCATCCTTGTCTTCCATTTTAGCAAACAAAAAAAAGAAGTGAAAATGGCTTGGGACAGGGGTGAACAAAATTTTATAACTAGCCGGGGCTCAACGGGTTAAAGGTGGTGGGGAGTCCGAAATTAAAATTAATTTATAATGTATTTAAAGAGATGTTTAGATCTCCAGTAATCAACCTGACTACTCCTTTGTCAAAACTAATCTTCAATATTAGAGAACAAATCAAAAATAGATATTGAATTGCGACCCCTTGCAACTAGTACTCACGTGAGGATGTGACGTACGCCCAGGCAAACATTTGGGAAGTAAACATCAGCAAGTATAGCAAAAATGGTGAATAGGTGTGCTGTTTTCGGGTGTAGCAACATCCCTGGACCAAACATAGCACTACACAAGTTTCCAAGTGATCCATACCATTGTAACAAATGGGTGAAGTGTGGGGGGTCGGATTTTACACCATACCCGAAAGAGGATTTATGGAGCTCCGATCTTACTCTCAACCATCTGAACAATTTAAGCAGCACACCTAAACTTCGTTAAAGGCGGAAATAGCCTCACAAAAATATCATGCCCTGGTGGGGGCACGAACTCTCGACCCTTGGGTGTGAGGCAGGCACCTTACCAGTTAGACCAATAGAGATATCCCTCTTGGCCTGTTCGGCTCAGGGTATTTCCGCATCCGAGGTCTGTCTAGGCTAGCCTATTTTCACTGACTTTACACTACTTCACCTTCCGGGAAGCGAAAGCTCCGAACAGAGAGGAACGAACAGAGAGGAACAAGCTTGAGCCGAATCGACCGAGAGTCCGTCAGAGAGATGAACGGGAATGGTGAGTCAACTTCACTGAGCGATGCTACACGCACCTACAAACTGCCCAGTTGGCAACTCGCTTGGGCGGCTGGCAACTCCACAACCCAACCCAATCGAGTCTCACAACACTCCCTGCTCTCTCCTATCCTCTTCCTTGTCCTGTGGGGATCGGTTTTTACACCATACCCGAAAGAGGATTTATGGAGCTCCGATCTTATTCTCAACCATCTGAACAATTTAACCAGCACACCTAAACTTCGTTAAATGCGGAAATAGCCTCACGAAAATATGATGCCCTGGTGGGGGCACGAACTCTCGACCCTTGGGTGTGAGGCAGGCACCTTACCAGTTAGACCAATAGAGATATCCCACTTGGCCTGTTCGGCTCAGGGTATTTCCGCATCCGAGGTCTGTTTAGGCTAGCCTATTTTCACTGACTTTACAGAAGTTTATACAAAGAACCAGAGTGTGGGAGGCAAAGCCCAAAACAAGCTTCATATGCAATGGACATTTTCGTGATGAATGCTTTGACAATAAAGTGCAGTGGAGTATGGGTATGGCTAGATGCAGCCGCTGATTGCCTATACGGACTGGGGTCTTGTCACGCCCAGTGCCAGGTCCGTATATTATTATACGGACTCGCCGAAAAAAAATCGTAGCAGCGAAACGACTGCACCTATAGCTTTCATATTTCTACCACATGTACAGTACCTTACCCTTCTGGCGTCTTGCTACCACCACCCCAACCCCCTCCCCCAATCCACTCGCCGACCATGGGTCGCCACATCAGGCCATCACAAAGGAAAAAAAGGAAAATATGTGGCGGCGAAACGACTGCACCAATTGGTTCCATATTTGTGTGACAAGTCCCCTACCCTTCTGTCTTCCTCCCACCACAACCCCAACTTCCTCCCACCACCCACTTCCAGCCTATCCGTAGATCATCACATAAAAAATTAAAATCCGTGGTGGCGAAACTACCTCACCAATCGGCTCCATATTTGTAACACGAGTCAATTACCCTTCTACCTTCCCCCCACCATCCCCCAAACCACCCTCCCACCCATACGTGCTTGCCAATTTCAGGAGTCAGGAGAGTGGATAATATGGGCTAACTTAAGCCTAGCCCAAATTATACAGTCGGTGTCGATGGATATAGGCCTAACCTAGGCTAAAGAAATTTATTGGCTGAAATTCAACTACTAGCAACTAGGCTAAAAAAAAATTAAAAATAAAAATAAGTCGATCGCCGCGGTTTAAGTTCCCGTCTATTTTTACGGAGATTTTTTCTGTTATTTGCACCCTGTTGGCAATGTATATGATGATGACAATAAGTCATGGAGGCGTGAGGGGCGGGCTTTCATTATTGTATCCAAATGCAGTCAAAATAGACGGGGACATGATCACTAGCGTCCGCCGCGGCTCCGAGTGTGTAAACAATGCGGGCGGTAATATCACAGCTGTTTCTTCCTCCTCTCCTGCTGCTGGATCTCGTCCTACAGGTTCATACAGTACATAATTATAAGCCTGGACACCACCAATATTCATCACTTGAGGTTCTTTGCCATAATCACGGTTATCACCCTCAGTGCCAATAGTATTGGCAAACGAATCGGAACTACTGTCACTATCCTCCATTTCCACCTGTCGGAAGAGCTTGTTGTGTTCCTGGGCATACGTCATCAGAGCGCTTAAACTCCGAATCCAGAAAAGTGTCACCCATATCCTATTTTGGCCATTATATAAATAATTAAGCCATTGTAGCAGAAAATATTGCACCAAAAGCTATAGTGCACACTGCCGGTAATGATTGTGGAGGAAAATAATAGCATGCACACCCACCTTTAATGTAATTGCATTTACTAACTTAACCTAACCAACCTAACCGAATTAATAGCCTACAAATATATCGAAATACAGTCGTGATTTAACTGATTTTGGTTTTATATAAGGCATATGGGCTGTCACGGTGTCACTCTATAGCACCTCGCAGGCCGTCATATAACCAGTTTGTTTATTGTTAGAATAGCTCTGCGCCCTCCTTGTCCGCTGGCAAGAAACATTAGAAGAATTTGATTTTGAAATACATTATCGCCCCGGAAAGTTACACACTAAAATGCAGACGCCCTTTCACGTTTACTGGTCACCACTGTTTCACAGACACCACAGTCCCCCCTCACCAGCAAATTAACTAAGTTACCCCTCCCTCCGACGTTCTCCCAAGTGAAAGTGATACTTTCTTCTTCTTCTTCTTCTCTTGAACCCGCCCGCAGACGGGCGGGAAAGACCAGATTCCGCCTTCTAAGATTAGACCGTCCTGCCCGTTTGTAAGGTTCGCGTATACCTTAAACTGTGCTTGCCTAAATGTGCAATGAAAAAGCCTGTAGCCTTGAAATTTGTGACTGTATCTAACCTTGTGACGATGACGATCAGACTAAAACACGCCCATTAATAGGAAAAATCACAACCAATTAATTTGCCAATTGTCCATTTTCAGCCGATGGTGATTAGCATATTTCCCATGTTTATAGAAATCAGTTACTTTGCAAATAGAGTAGCGAATAATGGAGTGATCATGAAAACGTGACTACCCCTTGAAGTTTATGTCACCTTTTTATTAATTCCGGCTGTCATTAGACGATCTCATACAGCTTAGGAAGGATCTGTGATAGTTGAAATGCTTAAGACTGTCTCGAATAAGTTGGAATAACCTTCCTAATCTGAATAAAATTGCCTCATAATAGCCTAGACAAAATATATAATGCAATTGATTGTGTATACAGAGTAGCAGAGTAGACGTGTGCCGCCTGAGCTCTGCCTCCCATGTTACAAAGACTGTTCTATCGAAACCTTTAATTGCTATTGGGATGGCTCCTGACGTAAAGTGTTATAAATGCGATAAAACATGGGGAGAGAGAGAAGTTAAAGTGGATTGGATGCTCAACTTGCAAAAAACTGGGCCCATATCAAATGTGAACACTTGATGGCATAAAGACTGAAAACGTAGCGCACATAAACTATGTCTGTGATCCATGTAAGACAAAGCTTGGAGTGTTAACTTCATTTAAGAATGAAATGGAAAACATAAAGAAAGAAATGATGAAAGAATTGATTGAATTCAAAGAAACGATGACCCAAGGTTTTGATGTAATGAGCGATAAACTAAAAAACATCAGGAGTGAATTAAATGATAAGATGACCCGAGGACTAGACGGTATAACTCAAGAACTTTCAACTCAATTGAAAGTAGTGAAGATGGAGATGCAAGGAGTCACTAGTGGTATGGGAAATGTTGTTGATGCTATAAGCGCTGACCCCGCGCAAACGTCAGCGGTTTCTGACTCGCCTGGGTGGTCGGATGTGGTGGCGGGGAGAAGAAAGAAGAAAGAAAAGAAGAATCTACTCGTTCTGAAGGCGACGGATGAGAATGAAAAGGCAACTGACAAGAGAGGAGAAATTTCTCAGGCGCTAGAGGGGATTAAAATTCACGATACGAAGTTTACCCGTAAAGGGAACATGGTGATGAATTTTGGCACTGTGGATATGCTGAATGATGCAGTTAAAAAGTTGGGAGAGGTGCCGGCTGTTACTACAAGGAGTGTGAAAAAATTAAAACCAAAAGTGATGATTTGCAATGTTCATCCTGAAGAGTCCAAGAGTGAGATAATTGATACATTAATTGCAAGGAATGATTTTCTGGATTCGATTGATGATATTAAAGGAAAGATTGCCATGATTTTTGATAAACCAGCTGCTGGAGGTACAGTCCATTATATCCTGAAATGTGAGCCTGAAGTCCGTGCGGCTCTCTACAAATATAAAGACAAGGTGCAACTTCAATGGGGAATATATAATATAAGAGACAGGTACCATGCATTGGCTTGTTTCTATTGCCAGAGATTTGGACATGCAGAAAATAAGTGTGCTGCTAAACTAAACAGTGATGTGCCTGTTTGTTTTAAATGTGCTGGAACACATAGGTCGAAGGATTGTAAGGTGACTGTGAGAAAGTGCATAAATTGTATGAGATACGGGAAACAAGACGTGTATCATTCATCATCAGATACCCGGTGCCCGGTCTTTTCGAGTGAGATAGTCAAGGTGAGAGACCTAACTGATCATGGAATCTAGTGCTTTAATAAAGATAAAGGGGGGACTGATAAACATTCAATCAGTGGGAAATAAAACCTTTGAAATTCGAGACTTAATTAATGAGGCAAAATATGATGTACTAGCGGTCGGTAACTGAAACATGGCTGAGTGAATACGATACTGCTAAAATACTTGAAATGACTCCTTTAACGCATACCTTCTTGCACAATCCACGAAGAGGGAAGGGAGGTGGTGGTGTGGAAATGTTTCTTACAAACACGTTTAAGAAGACGAAAATATGTAAATCTGCAAGGTTCGGTAGTTTTGAACATATACAGGTGGGCTGTGAGATTGGAGGCTGGAAATGTACTTTTATTGTTGTTTATAGACCCCCAAATTTAAGTGCCAGTACATTTATTGATGATTTTAGATTATACTTGGAAACAATTGATATGGTTAGTACGAATACATTCGTCTTTGGTGACTTTAATCTGTGGGTGGATGTTCCGAATGATTACTATGCTACTATCTTTATAGAATTGATGGAGTCTTTCCACTTGCTAAATAAAGTGCATACTGCAACTTCAAGAGGTGGTCATGCATTAGACTTGGTTTTTACGAATAGAGAAAGCGATATGATAAATGAGCTGTATGTTGAAGATGAGTGTTGTATTTCGCCGGTCCATAAACTAGTTACTTTTAACATGCCGTTTGTAAGTAAACCTAGACAATCTAAGACAATAAAGTGTAGGTCAAAAAGAAAATTTGAGCCACAACTAAAATATCGACTGTTGCGAATGAAATACTAATTAAGAAAAGAGAACACTGTGCTCACGGTGAATTAATAGATGACTGTACGTCATGTTTCACTAATCTGTATAACAGCATTGCTAGAGAAAAATACGAAGATATGTGCCCCATTATTGAAAAGAAAATAGTAATAGTTGATAGTGCGCCGTGGTTTAATGCTGATATTCAAAGAGCAAAAAAGGCCAAGAAGAAATATGAGAGGCTATGGAGACGTCTACGAACCGAAGAGGCAAGAGATAACTATAAAAGAGCTCGGAATATAGAAAACAGGCTCATTGTGCTTAGAAAACGTGAATACTATATGAATAAAGCAAAAGAAGCTGGATCTGATATGAATAAGCTGTATGTGGTACTTGACAACTTGACAGGAAACAAGAAGAAAAATAAGTTACCAGAAGGGATTCCGGATATGACATTGGCGAATGATTTTTCTGACTTTTTTTGTGATAAAATTAATGCCATTGTTGGAAATTTTGGAGTAGTCGAGACTCAAGACGTTGTTGTAGCTGAGCCTACTGTGACTAAGTTAACAGAATTTACTATGACGGATCTGAATACAGTTAAATCCATAGTTACGAAAGCAAAACTTACCCATTGTAGTAATGATCCTATACCGATACGTGAAATAGTGCACAGTAAAAATTTTAACAGTTTTCTGGACATATATGTTGACATAATAAACTGTAGCATTGCAAATAATGTATTTCCATCGTCTGAAAAGAATGCGATTGTGAAGCCTATTATTAAAGGGAGCCTTGATTCTCAATGCTTGAGCTCTTTTAGGCCTGTTTCCAATTTAACATTTCTATCAAAAATTACTGAAAATGTAATTCTGGGTCAGTTATGGGATCACTTGAGTTTAGTGAAGGCTCTCCCAGACAACCAGTCCTCATATAGAAGACTTTACTCTACGGAAACCACGATGTGCTCTGTGATTAATGATTTACTCGTGCAAATGGACAATGCGAAGTGTGGAATCTTAATTTTGTTGGACTTGAGTGCTGCGTTCGATACAGTGGTGCATAGCTTACTAATAGAAGACTGTAAAGCTATTGGTATTGATGGTAATGCGCTGGAATACCTTCAAAGTTACCTTACTAACAGAACTTATTGTGTGCAAATAAGTAATAAATTCTCAGAGATGAAGCATCTAGAGAGGGGCGTCCCTCAAGGGAGTGTTCTTGGACCAATTCTATTCTGTATATATACAATTGCACTATCTAGCATATTAATGAAACATGGAGTGAAATTCAAGCTGTTTGCGGATGACACCCAATTCTATCTGGCACTAAGTGACGTGGTGAATGTTGAGGAGAAGATTAGTGGTTTACTAAAAGACATTGGGAAGTGGATGGAGTCAAAGCAACTGAAATTAAATGAAAATAAAACTGAATGCCTATTAGTAGGCAGACGGGTGAACCTTGAGAGACTGGGCGTGCAAAGCCTCAATATCAATGATAGTGTGATGACTGTGAGTAGTGTGGTGAAGGATTTGGGAGTCTTGGTTGATAGTGAACTGTCATTTAAAAACCAGATTAATCAAACAGTGCGAATCTCTGCCTATCATCTGAGGAATATTGCTTTTGTGAGAAAATATCTGGATATTAATACAACCAAAATGTTGATCCACAATCATGTAATTAGTAAATTAGACTATTGTAATTCTATATTATCGACTACCAAATTACTTGCTACGAAAACTACAACTTATAATGAATAGAGCAGCAAGATTAATAAAGAGTTTACCATTCCGTGCGAGTATAACGCCGGCATTAATTGACCTGCATTGGCTGCCGGTGAAAGCGAGGATCATATTCAAACTGTGTGTTATAGTGTATCAAGCTTTGAACTTTGGAAAGCCGGAATATGTGCGAGACTTATTGGAAGACTTCAATGTTGGCACTGATATGATGCTGAGGCATGGCAACGTGCTGCATCAATTGAATGAGCCACGGTGCAATCATGAATTTGGATTTAGGGCCTTCGAAAAGAGTGCACCGAGACTTTATAATAATCTACCAGTTAATGTGAAAAGGTGTGCGAACATAAAGGCCTTTAACCTCTGAAGTGCGCATGGGGGTAATTGGAAACGTCCCCCTGTGCTGACGTATTTGAGGTGTTTCCGTCACTAAAATATTCATTGTGCCATTAATAGCATTAATATTTATCCATATGCGCCTATTATGGGTTGATTATAAAGGTATTAACCTGAAACAACAATAAAACGAGTGAAAACAGCGTTTGGATGGTCAAAATCGGAGATATAGCCCGCGAGTTGTATAATGTATGGGTGAGGCAATCTGCTTTCCCGCCAATTTCCCCCAAGGCCACTGAGACACAGTCGATCGATACTCTCTCTCTCTCTCTTGCACTCGCTTGCTATCAGTGATGACCACACCCTCCAATCGGATTTCTAATGTTAGCACGAAAATATACCTCAGAATAAGGGAATAACAGGGAAAATAGGTGATAACTGAAGGAGAGGAGGAAAGTGGGGAAGGAGGGGAGGTAGAGGACTGAGATTTTGCATGGCCCAGGGGCCAAAAAAAAAAAAAAAATAAAAAAAAAAAAAAATATAAAATTTTTTTTTTTTTTCGATGTCAAAAGTTGATTTTTATTTTCTCTGACTCTTAAGAGTCTTCCCGCAGTGCGCCGGGGGAACTCTTAAGAGTCTCCCCGCAGCTCCCGGGTTAAAAAGTCACTAAAAACACATTTGTTCAGGGAGTGTTATGACTTAGAAGATGGCACTGTGAGACAAGACTACAAGTGCTAGATGGTTTAAAGGGCAGCTGCGACGAGCGTCACATCTAGTGACGGAGCGCGGCTGAGAAACTCCACACCAAGTAACAAGTAAGTAATCACGAATTTCAAGGTTACAGGCTTTTGCATCGCACATTTAGGCAAGATCAGCTGAGGTTGTGTGAACCATACAAATGGGCGGGACGGTCTAATCTTGGAGGGCGGAATCAGCCAAGGAAAGATTGATTGCTTGGCTCTTCCCGCCCACAACATTCGGGCGGGAAGGGCCTAGCTAAGCGGGCGGGATCTTCTAGTCGGAATGGTCTGAGGGCGGGAAAGACCTGCTCCCCCCGCAGACCATGCAGGTCCACAGGGCTGACCTTTGTATCGGTACTGGCTCAGAAACGTTAGTAAGAGGGAAAGTTTAGAGTAGAAGGATAGTTATAAGGGACAGTTTTTTAGACCTACCTATCACGTCCTCCCCCCTCCCTTCTACCGCTCCCCCCCCCCCTACCCATTTCTCTTCCTCCATATCTTTTCTAGTGTCCTCTTCATCATCTCCATGTCTTGCGTTTCCATATCTTGTGTTAGCCCCAGAAATGCCCCTACCCCTCTATCGTCTCTCTGCTTTAATTCCTCCCACCCTAGTTCCCCAACTCTATTCCTCATGTATCTCTCCATCTCGTTTCTCTCCTCATCATATTTTGTACACTCCGTTACTATGTGTTCTATGTCCTTGACTATTGGGTCTCCTAGTTCGCATTGATTACAGTGCGGTCCTATCCCGTTCCATCTCCTTGTTCTTTCATTTGTCTCTAGGGATCCTGTCCTTGCTTTAAACAGCAATTTAGATCCTCATCCCCCATCATAGAAAAGTTCTCTAGCTGGTTTTTGCTTCCCTCTGTAATACGACAGCGTGGCTTTGTTTTCTACCCCTTCCCTCCACTTTCTTCTTCCCTCCTCTTTTATCCCTTTCTCTATCTCTCTGATACATCCTCTCCCATTTTCCAGTATTACCCAATCATCCCTCCCATTTCGTTTTCTAAATTCCCTCCCACATGGTCCTGTATTATATTTATCCTTCTATCCTCAATAATGGGTTAAGATAGTGTCAGGAATGTATGATGAGGATGTGTGTGAAGGTATCTTCTTGATGCGGGAGGGAACAAGAACGAGAGGACACTAAGAAAATTTACAAGGAAAGAACTATAGGCTTGAAAAGACAAAGAACTCTTTTTGTGATAGAGTGGTAAATGAGTGGAACTTACTGCCCCAGTATGTAGTCGATTCCGAATCAGTAAAGAAATTTGAAAGTAATCTTGATAAAGCATGGGGAAGACAAGATTTGAAGTTAGATTACAAAGCGAAAATACATAATAGTAAAAATGTGTCTGGTGCCGCCGCCGCTAACACCGTGAACATCCGCAGCAGTGCAAGTACAAGCTGGTATACTGAGATGGATACACAGGCCTAGTTTGCCTTTTTTATAAAGGATCTACTGTAAGGGAGTGGGGGGGGGGTTCATCCTCTCTCTCCCAGCTCTCAAGCGACACTGAGGCCTTACACTAGAAGGTTCTGTGTTGCAAGGATCTCTAGCTGCCTCACCTAGTCACAAATTGCTTTGCTTTGAGTGCCACTGGGGTGTTTTCTAAGGGTTTTGTTATGCTCTAGCTGGATCTATTGAGGACGGTCGCAGTGCACCAGAAAAACCTCTAATGAGGACGGTCACTGTTTATGAGTTAAGAGTCGATCCCGGCGCCTTCGCCCAGTGAAACCTCTTAAAAGTCCTAATCCATACCTATAATATTGTTTATACAAATAAAGGTACTGTATGTTTATTTGATTTATGGAGAAGTAGGCTACATTATCCATAATTCTGGTTAAGTATAATCCAGTTTGTTTTCAATATTATTTTGTTTACAAATATGAAGAGGTTAATTTCGACTATAAAGTTTAATTTTGTATTTTAGCAAAATAAAATGTCTTTGAATTGATAAATTCTTGTCTTTAGCCAATCCAACTCACATAATTTTAAGATTATGCCAATTAATATACGTGGCCGAACCATCCCCCCTTCTGACCGAACCATCACCACTGGTAGGGATGGTTCGGACGATTTAGAAACTTGTGTTTCGGGAACTATAGCTCAAAACTGAAAAGAGCTAAGGGTTTGACATAATTAGGCTAAAGAACCAAATAACGAAGCAACATTTTAACATCAACTAGATTATACTACTGCTTAAACCTGAATTTCTACAAATATTTAAAAACAAAACAATTTCCGAACCATCACCGCTCTCCCCTACAGTTACAGGGGAGGGGGCAGGGTAGCCTACTGTCACAGGGGAGGGGGTGGGTGGTAACTGTCATATGCAGGGGAGGAGGGATACTATACGTCACAGGAAATAATAATAATAATAATAAGTTCTTAAAGCTAGTGCATGCTAAGCCAGCTAAAGATAATCCAATAATTAAGGCCGATTAGGCGTATTTCCATTGGGGTTCTGTACTACTACCGCATCCCCTTGCTCATGAGGGACGGTAACGACTCGATCGGTGTTGTGAAAAAATTGTAATGCTCCGAACGTGGGCGCGTTCCTGGGACCTTCTGGATGGAAGTCCAAGACGCATAATTATATAGTCACTACACCAGCGAGCCACAGGGGATGGGGCGGAGGGTATACCGTACTGTCACATGAGCGGGGGTAGGGCGTGACATTGAGTAAAAGAGAGGAGGTACTGCCAAGGGGAGCTAGAGTACGTTTGAGGTACGGTTAAAGGTCAGGGAGTCCTACGACAGTTGGAAGGTAGGGAGTTGGGGTTATTTTGGGAGATGATAAAGCCCAACCCCATCTATCAACTATCACAGTAGCCTATAATACCGCATTTTCTGTTACCATCATTATCTCCGATAGACTGGAAATTTCACACCCAAATGCCCTGAGGGGTGTCCAACATCAAGCCAACTCAACCCTGCTCCTACACAGGGTCGAAACTCAACCCGATTCAGACTTTCGGAACTTGATAACAGTTTTAAGACTTTTGTATATATCCATATATAAATAATCGATTTGGATGTCATACTTATAAATGTACCTAGCTATATCCTCAGAATGTCCAAAAGAAGCGTCATAATCCTATAGAAGGCCGATAACCTACCGGAGTTATTATATATAATACCTCAAAGTAAGCGATTATATTATAGGAATAGTCATCACAATTTTTTACAAATTCAACTAGATCAAAATAATATCGAAATGATGGATCATTAATTATTGATCTTGATATGTAGGCCTAAAGCGTGTTGTTTATAAACATTGGAGCACATGGCCGCAGCCGCGGTGCCACTCCATTCGCGCCTAATCACGATTATATTTCGGTGTATTCTTACTTAACTTAAATTTATATCATTCGGGTTGATTAGGTTACACAATACAATATTACTAAGTAACAGTACACGCATATGTAATAAATATCATAACATTTGTCAGAGTTATGAAATGCTGGGTGTGAAGGGAATTCATGGTCTCCTGAAAACTCCCCAGGCCCGCTTAGGGTCAACCTTTCCTGGCGCGGGGCTCGAACCTCTGAAGGGAGTTTAACCCTCCTAAAAACCCACAGGTTTTGAGATGCCTTGGGTGGGGTTCGAACCCTGGTTAGTGACCATGGCCCCTAGGTCAACCTGGCCCGCGCGCTAACCCACTGTACTACCACGGACGTACGCAAGTATAGTAACCTTAGTCCGATTTGTAAGAACCAGGTGATAGTCTCGTGGTGATTCACGTGATGAGTTTATTGGACTTCCCATCAACGACTATTTTACACTATACCTGACGTCAACTCGGGTAGTACATTATTGGGGTTGCGGGATATTTTCGAGGGCATTACAAAGTGTAATCTTTCAGTTAGAATGCGGTCACGGTAATTAATCCGTCACTCCTCAGAATTATTGAAATTTCTATGTATGCGATTATTTCTTGCTCTACTATTAAACAAATAAATATGTTGTATAATTTCACCTAATATGTAATGTCACAACACATCTTAAATTGTATATATTCAAATTTATGCGGATATGTTCTGTTGTCGATTATTCCAGTCCCTGACATACCTCATGGTATTTGGTATATTACGCTATTTCGCTTTTATTTTGTCTTTATTTGCTTTGTAATAATTATTCTGCAATGCATATTTACTTTCATTCTTAAAAATAGTCAGGAAAGGTTGTCCATATAATGTATATATTTAAAAGGGCCGGTATTTATAAAAGAATTTAAAAATGTCCCTAAAAGTAATTTTAACTAAAAGAAAATCCTTAAAAGTTATTCATAAAACATTTAAAAGCAGCTTTTAGTGGAAGCGTTAAGAAAGCTGCCACAACCGCTATTAATAGGTAAGTATAGGCTTCTAATTGCATATACTAATTACTATAAAACATTAGGGTAATTATGCAATATTTTGTTATTGTGAAATCAATTATATATTGCTAAATTGAAAGGGTAATATATTTACCATACCAAAACAATTGCATACTCCGGTGTGGCAGCATCTGAGATAGTTGCCAAATTCGCGAGTTTACACAATTCGTAAAGTGGGGTAATTTCGGAAATTTTCCTATAATTTTCCTAGTTTGTTTTTTACAATTTCTCCTGACTGTAAACACATTGTAGAGATTTAACTAGGTCAAGTGATGTGTAGTGATAATGCGCCGTAATCCAGGAAGCCTCCTAAAATTATCTCCCATAATATCCTTATCCTTTTCCTAAATAATGTCCGAAGTATTCTTGAAAAGTATGGTAAAAGCGTTTCCATTGTATAATGACAATGGCTAATTACATATTATCGCCAAAGTCCGAAGTTATGACCGCAGTCCGAAATCATCCCAGTTTACAGTAATTTGCGAAAAAATAGGGTGCAAATAGGCTACTTAAATTGGTCTCGGATGTTATGAAATAGGCATATCTTGTGACAATCGAAAGTAAAAGTAAAACTAGAGAAGCTGTTGAACAAGACATATCAAGTAATTATATTGAGGACTTAAGCTTTGAAAATGCCAGAACAATTTTTATGACAAGGACAAGAATGATAGAAGTAAAAGAAAACTTCAAAAACAAATATGAATCTAACCTATTGTGCGATATTTGTCAAAATGAAAATGAAAATAAAATGCACCTGTTCAACTATGAATCATACGAAGACCTATACACAGATCTGAGAGGTAGGGACAACTTGAGGGAAATATTTGAACAAAATGAATTAAAAAGGGTAGCAGAGATTATAAGAACAGTTCTAAAAGGGAGGGAGACTATCGTTAATTTGAGAAAAGAAATATATAAGTAATATGAAAATGTTTAACAAATACAAATAACAATAAGGAAACAGCCATCGTTCATAGAACGAACTCCTGGATGGGAGAGTGCGCCAAAAACAACAACAACAATCTAATATTATATGTTAGTCCTTCTACACCTTTAATTTGGTCTATTTGTTAGTGTTCTTCCAACAAGTACAGTATAGGCGTTTGTCAACGAGGACGCTGGAACTATACCGGTTGTGGGCGGAGGAGGGGATTTATCCAAGGTTAAGAGATTTAAGAACATAAGAATTTTGTTTTTATCTCTTAACCTTGGATTTACCCATCTAAAAATAGAGAGACCGACCGCGGCAAAAAATGTAGTCGGACATAATATATACAGTATGAATCGAAATGTTTAAAGTAGGTTGATATAATATATGGTCGTAGGTTACTTTCTAATATAGCTTATTCGTTGGAGAAAACACAGTGGATCACCTTTGAGTAGTATGATAGGCCTATTAATCCAATTGGTCTTTTTAACATGAAAATTCCTTGGCAGGGGGTGGCGGATTTGTTATTCAACCATCTTCATCGTCCTCTAAAAGTAACTTTTAAGCGCTAAAAGTCCCCAGGAGGGCTTTTAGTTTTCGCCGGGTTTAAAAGCTACTTTTAGCTGCTAAAAGTTTTTTTACCCAACTTTTACCTTTTAAAAGTGGCCGCCATCTTTAAAAGCTACTTTTAAGCCTAAAAGTGCTTTATAAATACCGCCCCTGGATCGCCCCTTGTCATTTTGTGCCACCACACTTTAATGAGAGTGGGTTATCAGACTTTGGGGTGACACAAAATGCAGCTAAACATTGGAGCACATGGTTGCAGCCGCGGTGCCACTCCATTCGCGCCTAATCACGATTATATTTCTGTGTATTCTTACTTAAATGTATATAATTCGGGTTGATTAGGTTACACAATACAATATTACTAAGTAACAGTACACGCATATATATAAATATAACATTTGTGAAATATAGGTTCGACCGCGCATGCGCAAGTCAGAGTTTAGCAAAGCACCACGGCTGCGTGAGGGCCAGTAAAGCGGGGTAGGTGGGTGGGGCATCTAGTCATAGGGCATTTATTTTTTAAGGAAAGAATCGTGATGCTACAAGGGTGAGAGATCGGAGATTCGGAATGGACAATTTATCTTCTGAGGGGAGTTCTTGTTCTTGTGGGGAGTGCTGAGGGTAATGAGGGAGAAGTGGCCGAGCTGAGCATGTCCTGGTTGGCTGGTAGCCTCGTGACCTTAGCTGCATTTTGTGTTACCACCACTGATAAGCCATTGGGCTTTTGGCAGAAAATGCCAAAAATTATCAGTGATATCCGAGACATGTTTACATACAGTGTTAACACCTGGAAGGGAAGTACAGGAGTAGAGGAGGAGCCTCAGGGTACCTCCAGGAGCAAGCAGAAAGCGTGGGATACCATCTCGGCGAAGAAAACTCAAGAAAATCTCCTAACCAATGCAGACCAGGTTGCAAAAGCACGCCTCCAGGCAGCCGCCCGTTCGGAGAGTGGCTTGTGGTTACACGCCATCCCCATCCCACCTCTTGGAACTCACTTGGATGCTGAAGCGCTCCGGGTCGCCATCGCGCTCAGAGTGGGTGCGGCAGTTTGTCACCCACACACTTGCAAGTGTGATGGGAGGATGGATGCTCAAGGTCACCATGCCTTGTCATGTAATTACAACGCAGGCCGCCTGCCAAGACACTCTGCACTAAATAATGTCATAAAACGGGCCCTGCAGAGTGCTAACTGTGCATCAATCCTCGAACCACATGGACTTCACAGAGAAGACGGCAAACGGCCAGATGGGATGACCACTTTCCCTTACAAGAATGGCCGGTGCCTCGTGTGGGATGCCACATGTGTTGACACTTTCTCCACAACCAACGCCGCCAGAAACGCCGACGAAGCAGGTGAAGCCGCCCGGATAGCAGAAAATAAAAAGCGAGAAAAATATCAAGCCATCGCCAGAATTCATCAGTTCGAGCCCCTGGCATTCGAAACTTCAGGAGTCTTCGGCCCCACCACCTTAAGATGGTGAATGAAATAGGCCGATAAATCAGAGAAGTTTCAGGAGAACCCCGGGAAACCCTCTGGCTCAAGCAAAGACTAGGGATGGCTATCCTCCGGGGCAATGCCACCAGTGTCATGAGCTCAGTTCGACAGGACTGAGTCATGCCACTGCGTGAGGCCCCGGCAGGAGTGGTGTATCCGTAGTCTTTCCACAGTAGGGTAAAACAAAACATAAACCTTATTTGTATGTAACATGTGTGATGCACATTAATAAAAGGGGATGTGTCGGATGGTTGAAAGCCACAGTTGCTCGCGCGTTTGGGGCTAGCAACACGTATTATGAAAAACATGCATCCTCCTTCATTCACTGTCCCCCCCCTTCACTCACTCAACCCCACAATTTGCCGGAGGATAACAGGTTTTTCACAATACGTAGACGGAGGTCTTTTTAAAAAAAAAAAAAAAAAAAGTGTTCTCATCGTCCAGCATATTACTGCTTCATATTCATCAGCCAACTTAAAATAGCCCTATATAATATTTAATTATCACTAGAACAATACACTATACCATGTAGGAAGTCTTCTGGAGAAATAGGGCAAATTTAGACAAAAATGCAAGATAAAATAAATCACAAATGTATGCTAGAATAGCATTGACAAATCGCTAGATAGTCACCAGACACTAAAAACTTGTATGTCACTAGAAAACATATGTTGAAGTATCTAGAATAATCTTTAACAATCGAAACATCTCTCCAATTCCTTAAAATAGGGAGATAGATAGATAGAACTTGAATATCGCTAGAATTCATCACATCTTGATGTCGCTAGATGGAAGTGGTGGAAGTGATTCGATGGATCTAGCGGTAGCAGCTACATTGGCAACATCGTACCAAGAACCTTCATTCCGTTATAAATAATGATCAAGGTCAGATTTCGAAACTATTACAATTATTTCAAAGTTCAGAGATCATCAGATCGGTTTGGAAGTCGATGTACACAATTTCAGTTCCATTAGTTTAAGAAATATTCACATAATATGCTACTTAGAGGGTTTAATAAAGAAGCATTCCTCTCCTGGCATCGTATAAGCGAACGCAATTTTTTTTTTTTTTTTTTTAAGAACGTCAACAAACGCTTCGTATATTTGGGTTTGGTGAACCTTTTGGGGTTCCTAGTTATACATTAGAACATATTTATATTTTGCACACTCTTATAAGTATAAACACTTACTTGTTAAAGACGAAATACACAAAAGCCCAATTTCGAATGATCGTGAATATCTTTACTTTGGCGTATGTTTGGGCTAATTTAAGACTACATTTAGATAGATAGAATTTGTTAACACTCGCCAATGAAATATGATGACTTGCTTACAGGTATATACTTAAAGCCCGAATCGGCTTGACTTTAACCCAGTTGTTCACTTCCTTAAGCCTGTGTAGGAGCAGGGTTGAGTTGGCTTGATATTGGACACCCTTTTATGGCATTTGGGTGTGAAATACGACACCATTTCCAGTCTATCGGAGATAATGATGGTAAAGGAAAATGCGGCTCTTGACCTTGAGGCTTGTCTTCCCAAGAGTCAAGTAAATCAGTGTTCGTCACGGTAATTAATGTCACTCCTCAGAATTATTGAAATTTCTATGTATGCGATTATTTCTTGCTCTACTATTAAACAAATAAATATGTTGTATAATTTCACCTAATATGTAATGTCACAACACATCTTAAATTGTATATATTCAAATTTATTGCCGATATGTTCTGTTGTCGATTATTCCAGTCCCTGACATACCGCATGATATTTGGTATATTACGCTATTTCGCTTTTATTTTGTCTTTATTTGGTTTGTAATAATTATTCTGCAATGCATATTTACTTTCATTCTTAAAAATAGTCAGGAAATGTTGTCCATATAATGTATATATCTAAAAGTTTGGATAGCCCCTTGTCATTTTGTGCCACCACACTTTAATGAGAGTGGGTTATCAGACTTTGGGGTAACAGAAAACGCAGCTTTTGTCTTTTGTCCTGTTGCTATTGCTTGTCTTTATCCTGGTTGGTTGGTCTTGCAGGTTGGTTGTTAGTCAATTAATTGGTGGTTTCTTCTTCCAATTTCTTTTCCTTTGGCATCTCACCCATATATGCCAATGTTAACACCTGACGTGCCTAGTTTAACATTTGACGATTTTTTCCTGGTAAGCAATTGCAAGCCTGCAATTTAGGAGGAACCGGCCTTTGGCAGGGAAAATTTTCTGCCAAATAATGTACACATTTGTCTAGAAGGGGTCTTGGGGGGACATTTTTAAAGGCTTGATTGAGGTCTAGGGAGCAAACTAAAAATCTCCCCTTAAAATGGAGTACTACACAAGAAAATATAATATTAATAAAATCCTACTAATTTTCCTTCCATATATAAAATCATGAAGTGTACATTAAATATTATCTGACTGGCGGATATTTCACTTCATCTGTTTTATGGAGGGGGTGATATACTGTAGATGCCAATGTTTCGATTTAAAAAGTAAATATCCCTGCATCACAAGTCCTATATGCAGCTATCAACACCTTACAAATACATAATATAAAATAGACTATGTGCTGTGAACGTCCTAAGCTTGAAGGTAATGCGGAAGTTGATTAATTAACTATAATAAAATTCGAACAGAACTCTTGGATCGGGGGGGGGGGGGGGGGAGGACCAGCTTGAATGTGACGTCATTATTCAGTGCTGACATTCGACTGGTAGCAAGAGGACGTGCCTGCGTTGGCTCTTCGTATGTTGCCGTATTTAAGGTGTGTATGGGGATTTTTCGTGTGTATATGACATGTGTATTGATATTCTCGTAATGTTCAGGTGGCCATACATGTAATTCATAAGGGTAATATAAGAAATTTGTGAACTTATGACTGTTTGAGCCGGTTCGCGTATGCTGTCTCGTCTGCATATATTCTAACAACTAGTAATTACGCTAAAATCGTTGACCTCCTAGACATTTAGATAATAACAAACTATTTGGTGTGCGTGCATTGCGTTGGTGAGGTGTGTGAATATAGAGGGGGTCATTAACTCTTGATTTAAGGTGCAAACTAGCAAACGAGGTGACATCGCTGTTGGCCACCCCCTCTCCTCTCTCCCTCCCCTTTCTTGCCAATTCTCAACCCCCCACCCCCTCCCTCAATCCTCTCCTTTCCTTTCCTCCTCTTATTTCGTCCTCCTCCTCGTTTCCCCCTCCTCCTCTCCTTTCCTCCTCTCATTTCTCTTCTCTTCCCTCTCCTATCCTTCACTTCATTCTTTCTTCTGACCCCCCCCCTCCCTTCCTGACCCCCTTCTCTCTCCCAGCCTTCCACCCACTCTACCGGCCCCCACCCCCCACCATTTTCCTCCCCTCCCCACACCCCTCTCGTTTTCAATTAAGGATTTTTGGTATATATACAATTATACAGTATACGAATTATATATCTAATCGTTTTTATTGGCTTGGGTTTTCTTTTTCTTCTACGGTGATTTTGATGCTGCCTTAACACTCACTCTCGCGCTCCCCGATTCCCCCCCCCCCCCACTCCCCTCTTTCTTACTCTTATGCTCTCTTTGTTTTCTCTTATTTTTTTCTCTCTTTTTTGTTCTCTCGCTCTCTTTTGTTCTCTCTCTCTCTCTCTCTCTTTTGTTCTCTCTCTCTCTCTCTCTCTTTTGTTCTCTCTCTCTCTCTCTCTCTTTTGTTCTCTCTCTCTCTCTCTCTCTTTTGTTCTCTCTCTCTCTCTCTCTTTTGTTCTCTCTCTCTCTTCTGTTCTCTCTCTCTCTTTTGTTCTCTCTCGCTCTCTCTCTCTTTTGTTCTCTCTCTCTCTCTCTTTTGTTCTCTCTCTCTCTCTTTTGTTCTCTCTCTCTTTTGTTCTCTCTCTTTTGTTCTCTCTCTCTTTTGTTCTCTCTCTCTCTCTCTCTTTGTTCTCTCTCTCTTTTTGTTCTCTCTCTCTCTCTTTTTGTTCTCTCTCTCTCCCTCTCCACCACCACCACTCACGGGCGGCATCTTTAGAATAACACCCAAACGTTCGCTTTTTCTGGACCCCCTTCTCCCTCATGTTGAGCATATTAGGTTTGAGATTTTAAGACGTTCGTTCCGTTAGTTTGGTTATTTTGAGACCTTTCGCCCCATTTCTTTGTCAATATCTAGACCTTTCGTGCCATTTAGGTGTCGATTATTTCCTGGCGAGCGATAATTTTTTTTGTTTTCTTTTTTTCTGTTTTAAAGCTTGATAATGCCGAATAATAATGCCGAAATAAAGGCCATATAAGAATAGAAGGGCAAATTACTATAAATATACCCAATTATTTTATATGTATGTACAGTATATACTCAGGCCCAATCCCCACTTCTCCTATTTTTTATATAACTGTCTTCGTAGCGCAATGGATATATGCACTGAATTTCGGTGAGAGCATCCTAGGTTCGAATCCCTGGACTGCCACATGTATTTGTTCATTTCATTAATTGAGTTTAGGAGTAAATTCGGTTGGTGGAGGTAACATAATAATATATATATATATATATATATATATATATATATATATATATATATATATATCCTACCTATTTCTACATTTCAATTCACTCCGGCCTTTAGTTTTACCGGCCCAATACTGTTTCATTTCAACTGACGGAAAATATCAAAGTTCCCATCAAGATTTCTCAGTTATTTTGAAGATTTTGTAATGAAATATGGGGCTAAATATATAAACTTGGTCTTTACATGATGCAGAGACGTATTCGTACGAGGGAGAAGGGAGCCAGAAAAAGCAATCACCTTCCCCTTAACCCCCCCCCCCCCCCCAAACACCCCACACAGCGCGCAGGTCTACCATGCAGTCCTAGCAACCAACCCAACATGTCTCTAGCAACCCACACGTTCCTAGCAACCCTCACATGTCCCTAGCAACCGACATATATCCTTAGCAACCATCCCACACGTCCATAGCAACCCTCACATCCATAGCAACACACTCCTCCCCTTTTCTGCTTCTCCCCAACACCATACACAAAGCGCAGGTCTCCCATGCAGTCCTAGCAACCAACCAACATGTCCCTAGCAACCCACACATCCATAGCAACCCTCGCATGATCCTAGCAACACTTTATATATAATTATGTTAGCTTGTTCGGCGCCATATCTATCAATAAATTCCGTCCTCCCTCCACACTGCATTCACGCTCTTCCTCCCTCCTACCCCAATGCATTCACCCTCTCCCTCCCTCCCCGCTTCATGCACCCCTCTCCCCCCCCCTCCACACACACACACACACACACACTACATCCATCTCCCACCCTCCCTCCCTCAATACTTAATGGAAAATATGAAGTTTCTATGTTTCAGTATTATATTTCACGAAATGTTGAAATAGCAATGGTAGTATTGCATTAATGTGCTAGTACTCCTCATTGCTCTTACAACTAATTATTATGTTCTCTCCACTAATCAACTTTACTCCTAAACTCGATTAATGAAATTAACAAACATATGTGGCAGTCCGGGGATTCGAACCCAGGACGCTCACACCGAAAATCAACACACTTATGCATTGCACCACGAAGACATATTGATTGGCTAGGAATACGACACATGTTTCTTAAATGTATATTTTATTTTAAATCTGACTTAATTACTAATTATTATTTATTCTTCCTTCCAGATTGTGTGGGTTATGGTAGCCTACTTATCGGTTAACTGCCAACGCTACCACCAACACGAATACCACCACTACTACTACCACCGAATCTACTGTTGCCACCACTGAATCTACTATTGCCACCACTGAATTTACTATTGCCACCACTGAATCTACTATTACCACGGTCACCACCACCATGGCTACCACTATTTCCACCACCACAACAACCACCACTACTACTACCACCACGACTGTTTTGGTTTTCTATGTAAGGGAGACAGAAGGCTGAACTGCCTGTAGCGAGTGCCTCCCCAAAAGTTCGAAGAGTGACAGGGCCAAAATCAAGGGACGTTTGAGCCAAAATGCCTGGACACACGGAGTTTGAAGCAATTTTAGTCATAGGAAGAGGGCAAGACTGATTCTGGGAGAGAGTTCCAGAGCTCAACTGTTGAATAGAAGAAATCCTGAGAATAACGTTTCACTCTTGGGTTGGAGAGTTGCAGAGTAGGGGTGTGATTGTGTTGCAAGACTACCATCACTCCTACCACAGCTACCATCAGAACATCTTTACCGCAGCTACCACCATCACTCCTACCATCAGAACATCTCCACCACTACCACTACTACCATCTCTACCAGCAGAGCATATTTTGTACCATCCCTACCGCCACCACTACCATCAGTATCATCTCTACCACCACCAGTAGTACCAGAACATCACCACTACCACTGCCATCCCTACCACAACTACCAGAACATCTGTACCATCACTACTACCACAACTACCACTCGCCTACCACCAAAATCATCTTTACCACCACCACTACTACCACAACTACCATCAGAACATCACCACAACTACCAGCAGAACATCTCCGCTATTCCTACCACCACAACCATCTCTACCACAACTACCAGCACTACCAGCAGAACATCTCCGCTATTCCTACCACCACAACCATCTCTACCACAACTACCAGCAGAACATCTCCACCATCTCTACCACAACTACTAGCAGAACATCACCACTATTCCTACCACTACCATCACAACATCTAACCCAAGGTGAGTCGCTGATCCCTTGATATTCTGCTAACAAATCTTCAAATACAGCCTTATAATTTTGCAAGTGTTCTTCTGAAACGGAGTGTATAAGAAGTAGAAAAATGAAAGAAAAACATATAATTTCAGCTCTGTTAATTTCAAAAATGATAAAACTTGAAAGTGCGTGAATTTTCAGTACTTGTAATCTATATTCTTCTTTCATATTTGAACCCCTTGAAGCTCTGACGCGTTTTAGCAGTTTATTTTGGCTATCATTAGACGATGTTATGCAGCTTAGGAAGGATCTGTGGGTATTAAAAGGGTAAATACTATCTCAATCAACCCTTTAACTTTCATATACCGTTACTAATCTGAATAATATCGTCGGCAAATTGATACGGTGTGACAGTCACGAGTTTTAGAATTGTGTGGTTTTTTTTTGCATTTTTTCTTTGATATACAGTGTTGTTTTACCTAACTAAGAAACTTAACCTAACCTAACCTAACCTAACCTAACCTAAAAGTAATACGTGGATAGAAACTAACCTAAAATGTACGCAATTACCAAAGCAGCACTGGATCGCGCAACTGTAAGGTCCCCCGAGTAAGGTAGGAGGGAAACAAAAATCTATAAAGCAGAAATCCCGTAAAACAGGACTTGTCATTATGCAGACAAGACTCTGTGTTTTACCCTATATCTCCCTTATAATACATTTGCGACGGGAAGGACATATATAGGACTGAAGACTATTATATAACATACCTATAGGCTACACAGACATTGATGGGGCTTGTAACTGTCAAACCGTAAAATCTTACCAAATCGTCTAATAGTAGCCAGAAAACAGAACAGAAACGCGTATTGGAGCTTGAAAGGGTTAAAATGATAATCTGAAACAGAATGCATAAATAAGTAGCACACTGCGTAAATACAAAATATCGTCACCAATTACTTAGTTGCAAATCGGTTAGGGTAATGTCGCGGTAATTAATTCATATCATATCTTACTGTCTTCGTGGTGCGATGCATAAGTGTCTTGATTTTCGGTGTGAGCGTCCTGGGTTCGAATCCCCGTACTGCCACATGTGTTTGTTAATTTCATAAATCGAGTTTAGGAGTAAAGTTGGTTAGTGGAGAGAACATAATAATTTAGTACACAACAATAAAAATAAAATAAAAATAAAAATCCGAGCAAACCATTGACTTTACATAATTAAAACTACCAGTTAAAGCTTCAGCCGTGTTACTTATGAACTACCAGTTAAAGCTTCAGTCGTGTTACTTATAAACTACCAGTTAAAGCTTCAGCCGTGTTACTTATAAACTGTAATTTTATATTACTTTCAAATTTGTGACCGAAAAAGGCGATTTGCGAGTTAATGGGATTGGAGAAAACCCGCTATTTTAAGTGATATAATTTTATTGTTAGGGTTAAGGGGGGTGACCTGCTTTTTAACCCTTTCACGCATTTATGACGCAGAGGTTGCTAGATTAGCAATAAGAAATAGAATTATCTCACTCTTATAATTTCCTCTCCAAAATTAGTTTTCTGCCCACAGCTAACTCAAAGACAACTACAAAGGTTGAAGTAACTAAACTAAAGGTTTCTAAATACCCCTGATGGTAGCGAAGGCTTTAAAGTATCCCCAATAGGCTCAAAACTGCGTCATATGTCGGAGGGGGATAAAGTTTATCTCCTTTTCTCTCTTTATCTGGCTTGTATCCATTCGGCCCCATTCAGCGAACTGTTTTAAGAAGTTTATCCCCATCTAGGTGTCGATTTCTTCCTGGCGAGCGATAGCGAGCCAGCATTATATACAAAAATCCGGCTTCGCTGGAGAAATTGTTCTGTCGAAAAATGTACAAATTTAGCTTGCTGTCAAAACAAAAATATATATATGCTGGCTTGCTACTGCTCGCCAGGACAATATTGACGCCTGGATGGGGGTAAACGTCTTAAAACAGTAGGCTGAATGGAGCAGAATGGATACAACCCTGAGAAAGAGAGAAAGGGAGAGACAAAAAGCAGGGGACCCCCCTTAAATGATGCGGTAAATCGATTGTAATAGGTTAGAGAGGTGTAGCATTAGTTTAGGCATGATGAATATGAGCGTTTATGGCGGGAAAGGGCGTCAGGCAGACAGACACACTGAGCCAGAGCTCGCCGAGTAATAAGTTCTTTAATACCTTGATTATTCAGTTAATATTTGATTTTCTTTGGTTATTAAGTGTTCATATGGAACGGAATATATACTTGAGTGTACAATTGTGTGAAAGAACAACTTATTTCAACCACATTTACTTATAATTCACGTTTTATGAATAAAGCTGCAATAATTTATTCATAACTTTCTTAAAATACACAAATTAAAAAATCTGAAAAACCCCATTTCTAGAAATAACCCGAACTACCTATTATCAAAGTTTCAGCCTTGTAACTCGAAAATTGCAAAAGTTAATGGACTTTCAAATTTGTGAGTGAAAATTTCGATTTGTGGCTCAGGGAAGGCGAATTTGGAGAAACTGAGACAAGTCCAGCAAAGAAAAAAGTGTAAAGAAAGAATCAAATGTTGCGGTAAATCGATTGGTGTAGGTTAGAATGCTGTAGCGTTATTTTGGGCGTGGTAATTTCGGGCGTTTTAGGCGTTTTTGGGCGACTCAGGCAGCCAGCCAGCGTGGCCAGCCCCAGGACCAACGTGCGCGCTTCCGTTTTCTATACAACCCAGTTCAGCAGAGACGTTTAGGTGCAACTCGGTTCTTTTGTACTGTCAACACAGCCCGCAATATTATTCATAATTAGACATAATCAGAAAGTTTATAACTATTCCTTTCATTATTGATACTTTATAATTACCATCGTATTTCGTTGCTTACCTCGCATTACTGAGCTTCAAGGGGTTGATTAAAACTATCAGTTAAAGCTTCAGCCTTGTTACTTAGAAACTGGAGTATTATATTATTTTCAAATTTGTGACCGAAAAAGTCGATTTGTGAGTTAACGAATGGGATTGGAGAAAACCCGCTAGTTTAAGTGAGATAATTGGTTTAAGTGAGATCATTTACCCCTTCAAGCTCTGACGCGTTTTAGCAGATTATTTTGGCTATCATTGGACGATTTTATGCAGCTTAGGAAGAATCTGTGGGGTATTAAATGGGTAAAGGCTATCTCATTCAACCCTCTGACTTCCATATACCCTTCCTAATCTGAATACAATCGTCTAAGAATTACCAGAAAACAGAAAAGAAATGCGTCTTGGATCTTGGAAATAATACGAGTTAGGTTAAATGATGCGGTAAATCGATTGGCATAGGTTAGAAAGGTGTAGCGTTAATTTTGGGCGTGGTGAATTAGGGCGTTTTGGCAGGAGTGGGGCTAGGCAGGCTGACTGGCCCAGGGCGGGAAGATCACCAAGTTCTTTATTATTTGTAATATTCGGTTATTATTGAATATTATTTATTTTTTAAGTGTGTTTATGGAACGGAGTATATTATTGAGTGCATATTTGTGTGAATAAACCACGAATGTCAACCACATTTACTTATAATTCACGTTTTATGAATGAAGCTGCACTAATTTATTCATAACTTTCTTAAAATACAAAAATTAAAAAATCTGAAAAACCCCATTTCTAGAAATAACCCGAACTACCTATTATCAAAGTTTCAGCCTTGTAACTCGAAAATTGCAAAAGTTAATGGACTTTCAAATTTGTGAGTGAAAATTTCGATTTGTGGCTCAGGGAAGGCGAATTTGGAGAAACTGACACAAGTCCAGCAAAGAAAAAAGTGTAAAGAAAGAATAAAATGTTGCGGTAAATCGATTGGTGTAGGTTAGAATGCTGTAGCGTTATTTTGGGCGTGGTAATTTCGGGCGTTTTAGGCGTTTTTGGGCGACTCAGGCAGCCAGCCAGCCCCAGGACCAACGTGCGCGCTACCGTTTTCTATACAACCCAGTTCAGCAGAGACGTTTAGGTGCAACTCGGTTCTTTTGTACTGTCAACATAGCCCGCAATATTATTCGTAATTAGACATAATCAGAAAGTTTATAACTATTCCTTTCATTGTTGATACTTGATAATTACCATCGTATTTCGTTGCTTACCTCGCCTTATTGAAAAACATTCCATTTGTGGAAAATAGTAGTTTTATTTATTATTTATGTGAGCTCTCATCTTGGTAATATATTGCCCAAATTAATTTATTGTTTATTGTTTTCAGGATATGCTTGTGGACTCTGCCAGCTCTACGAGACTGCCAACAACTATGGACTCTACCAACACACCACAAGCTACCAACACCATCATCGATCTATGGACTCTCCCACCACAACCTACCAACTGTCTGGGGTGAGTTTACTGCCCACTCATTATACTCTGTGCACGACAAGTACGCCAATAATCAGTTTATATTTCCACAATTTGAATGTTAAAAAGTTTACTAGAAATATGCATCATAATCGTCGCTTAATAATTAGTATCTTATATCCATATGTTAAGTAACTGTTGAACATTCAAAGACAAAACTAATTACTGGCCTACTTGTCGTGAACAAAGTATTGTTTAATTTATTATAATATATGATCTCAGCGCTTGTCAATCTATTGCCCAAATTAATGTTTTGTTTCTTGTTTTTCAGGATTGGGGTGGCTGCCTGTGGACTCTGCCGGTTGCTGCCTGTGGACTCTGTCGGTTGCTGCCTTAGGACTCTACCGCCGCTGCTAGAGACTACCAACGACACTACGATACAAGGGGAGTGATATTTGTGTTTTGTTTGTAGTAGTAATAGTTTGTAGTCGTAGCATGTAGTCGTAGCGGTGTTGGTGTAGGTTAGGAGGGGAGGGTAGGTTAGGTTGTAGTCGTAGTATGTAGTCGTAGTCTGTAGTCGTAGTAGTAGTCGTAGTATGTAGTCGTAGTATGTAGTCGTAGTATGTATTCGTAGTATGTATTCGTAGTATGTAGTCGTAGTATGTAGTCGTAGTATGTAGTCGTAGTAGTAGTAGTAGTCGTAGTCGTAGTATGTAGTCGTAGTCTGTAGTCGTAGTTGCATGGTATGAATGGTGTGTGTTAGGTTAGGCTAATCTATTTTTCCCTTTCAGATGAGATAGGTCTTATTACCTTTACTCTAATCTTTGCTATTTTTCTTATTACTTCACAGTTTTGTTGCTTTGATGATGTCCCCTCTCCCCCCTTCTTCCCCGAGTTGGTTCCCTCCTTCAGCTTCAATATTTTGCTTTGCTTTAATTTCAATAATGATTGTATTTGCCTTAAATGTAACTTATGATATATTCTATCACTTGAATTCATAACTCTGTATTTGCTATTAACTTCACTTGATATAATATTGTTATATATCGTCTTTGTCACGCGAACTTTGCTTAATAAAAAAAACAAAAAAACGAACTTCTATCTTTTATTGATCACGATATTATAAGCTATGACTTTTATAACTGATAAAAACTTTGAAAAATAATTCTCATTTATAAATAAAGTTCCAATATATGGACTTAAACAAAAAGAAAGAAAATATGAAAAGAGAACTTAGAAAAACTATACTTCTCAATTATAAATAAAGTTCCAATATATGGACTTAGAAAATATACTAAATATGAAAAGAAAACTTAGAAAAATAGTTCTCAATTATAAATAAAGTTCCAATAAAATTATGGACTTAGAAAATATACTGAATATGAAAAGAGAACTTAGAAAAACTATACTTGAATAACTTAAAGTAATAGTAATTATATAGAACTTGTAATAGACAAAATATGAAGAGAACCAAGATAATTAACTTAAAAAAATACTTGAAACAGAACCAAATTATAATGGATATTAAAAAGAATATATCAACTTAGTATTTTATTAATCAGATTCAGACATACATTTTTATAATATCTTACAAAACACTGTACATACAGTATATACACTTTAAATAACAGAACAAAAATATAATGGATATTAAAAAGAATATATCAACTTAGTATTTTATTGATCAGAGTCGGACATACATTTTTATATCTTACATAAGTCATATACTTTTAATACTTCGTTATTTTTGTATTAACCTTTCCGGTTGTATATATTTTATAACAAATGAACAAAGTTTTGTTTTTATATTACGTACCTAAAGTACTTTATACCGAACTTGGCTTTGTGACCATAGTATAACTTTTGGTTCACTACTTTATATGTCCAGTATTAATGTGTACAGTAATTTTCTTCGGACAGTACTTAATAATCTTAATTTTGCAATAACCATTGGAATTTCGGTATTTTTTCATAGCTTTACTTTGGATTTTAAGCCTATAAGTTTCATTTGCAATAAAATTTGGCATTTTGTATTCTTAATTATAGATTTTTAAAATTTGTATTTAATAGCCAAGCTTTTAAGTAATACTTTTATAATCTTTTCAATGTTAAGTGTGCTGTCCTTATATAATTCATTCTTCTCAGGTTTAATCCAATTCATCAGCCAACATAACATGTAGTAGTCTACACCTAGACTATCTCCCTCTCCCACCAGGCAGTACGGAGCTAAGCCTGTGTTAACTATTTCTAGTGTATAGCTCAACTCTAGCCTATTCTGTTTATGAATTAGTGTTTAAGACTTTTGCAACTAGCTTATAATTATATAGTGTGCAGCTTTTGGGGGGAGGTAAGTTTTCCGAATGATTGGTTGTGTGTGGTGTGAAGGAATAGTGTTAAGTGGATGAGGGATGTTGGCAAATTGAGAAACTCTTGATATTGTGGTCAAGTGTGTATTGGACGTGTGATGGAATTTGTGGAAGTTGACAGTACGTGATCAAAGTAGGGGAAGGATATTGATCTAGGGACTGTTTAAGGGTGTATGATTAGGTGTTAATAGTGTATGGACAAAGTAGGGGAAGGTATTGATAAGCTGATAGTGTAGGAGGGTTGGCAAAGTGTTTAGCCTAAATGTGCATAAGACTGTTGGCAAAGTAAAGTGTGGATTGTTGGCAGAGGTGTTGACAATTGTTGAACCTAAATGTTGGCAGTGTGATATGGTGTGTTGGCAAAGTAAAGTGTGGATTGTTGGCAGAGAGGTGTCGACAATTATTGAACCTAAATGTTGGCAGTGTGATATGGTGTGTTAGCAAAGTAAAGTGTGGATTGTTGGCAGAGAGGTGTCGACCATTATTGAACCTAAATGTTGGCAGTGTGATATGGTGTGTTAGCAAAGTAAAGTGTGGATTGTTGGCAGAGAGGTGTTGACAATTATTGAACCTAAATGTTGGCAGTGTGATATGGTGTGTTGGCAAAGTAAAGTGTGGATTGTTGGCAGAGAGCTGTTGACAATTATTGAACCTAAATGTTGGCAGTGTGATATGGTGTGTTGACATTGTTCTTAGGGATTACTCTAAGAGTTGGTTAATTTAATCATTGAAGGTATAATGCAACTTGAGCCGTGTACAATAAAGAAGCATATGTGTCGGCAGTGAAATGTGTTGAATCGGTAGTGTTATTTGAAGTGTTGGCGGTGATATTTGATGTGTTGGCAGTGAAATTAATTGTGTTGGTAGTGTTATTTATGTGATGACTGTGGCATTTGGTGTTTTGGCAGTGATTTGGGGTGTCCTAAGATTTGGTGTGTTCAAATATGTGTTGGGTTTGTAGTGTCCGGCGTTCTCAATATGACATGTGGGAGTCTATCAAAGTATTGCCTATGCCCAAGTTAATTATTTAAATCCTAAAATTATCATGTGACTGGAGCTAGTGTATGTGCAAATTAGGATTCAATCTTTTATCCCCATGCATTTGTTTTTACTTCCTGTTATTTTAGGTAATGTATATATTGAAGATTTATTAGTATGTGTATGTAATCTGAATTTTAACTATTGTATACATTTAATTACTGGGTTAACTAAGCTATATATTCCTGAACTATATCTCTACTGATCTATTCTTCCCATGTAACAGGTGTATGTCTACCAATGTAACCATCATGATCTATCCCATGTAACTATTGCCATTTGCCTGCTGATCCCAAACTCATATAGCTCTTCCTACCTATCTCTCCAAGAATCTAGATATATTAGGTATTGAAATTCATCTCTCACCCAGACATTTTATTTTGCAGTTCGTTTCGTGAACTTGCCGCTTCTATTCTCTGGCAATGTATTCCAATATTTCAAAATTTTAATTTATAATAATTTGATAAGTATTATTTACATTTATCGACGGTATTGGCGTGTAGTAAATTGTTCAAATATATTTTTCTATTCATTCCAAAATTAATATTAATTGCTATTAATGTTCGTTATCCAAAACTATTTGCGCTATTGGATTGCAATAATAATTAGTTTTAATTTTTTGCATTCAAAGTTAATATGAATAACTATCAGAAATATATAAGATTTATCTACAATATTGGATTACATCAACAGGTTGGAATCAATAGTCAGGATTAAAATATTTCTTCTTTATTTGTTCTTAAAGACACAGGTAGTGTTGTCCATTGGTCCAGGGTCCTTAGTTTGGTCACAGCAACACATCACATCTGTAAAAACAAGAAAATATTGAGGCACCAGAAATACAGGAGTTTCAAGGAGGGGGTCGGGGGTAGAGGGTGGGGGGTGGGGCGGGGGGAGTGTCCTGAGGGGGGGAAGAGTCCTGAAGGGGGGTAGAGGTGGGGGGTCCAGAGGGGGTAGAGGGGGGGGGGGGTCCTGAGGGGGTAGAGGGGGGGATCCTGAGGGGGTGGGGGGGGGGTCCTGAGGGGGTACCAGGGGTCGGGTGTGGGGTCCTGGGGGGTAAAACTCAGGAGGGGGAGTTCTATTTTTTTCTTATATTTTTAATTCAGTCTCCTATATAACCATTCCACACCCGCTACGAGTTTTTCCCTTTCCCTTCCCTGGTAGTTCATCCTATCCCCATCCCAGATAGACCTTCCCTTCAGCCCTAGTCTGTTCTATTCTGTTCAGTTCTATTGTGCACACTAGTTCTATTCTGGCTAAATCTAATCTGTCCTCCCTCCTTCCCTGGTACATCAATACCCTCCCTGCAACACGCCCCCAAACACACATAAGAAAAATCAGGAATATATTTTTAATGTATTTTTTATTGTCAGGAAGCAGTCAAGAAGTCGTCGGTGTCAAGTATGGGATATGAGCAGACAGTATCACGAAGGACAAACGGTAGGAGTAAAGCAGATGCAGCAGACAGTAGAAAAGGCTAGGCACAGCAGAACGGGCGACAACAGAGAGCAGAACCGGTGACAGCAGACCGAGTACATCGACAGCAGACAAGGAATTAGCAACGAGGTGAGCTAGCTATGGTTAGGCAAACAAATGTATCTGTTTTGACTAATATTTGTTTGGTATATTGATCATCTGTCTTTATGCAGATGTTTGTGTTGAATATACAGGTACTGTATATGGAGAGATATTGGGTGAGCTTGAGTATGAGTATTAGTATGAGTATGAGTTTGATGGGTATTCAGTATGAGGATATAGGCATTCCATTTGAGTTGGTAGATAGTGCACTGTGAACATAAATTATCTGGTATTGATAATGAGTATGGTTATTGTAAGAGTTGGTTGAAGTTTTAAAAGGTGGGATTCCAACAGATGTGAGCAGACGAGAGCAAATCAAGATGACAACGGAATTATAGATGGACAGACATCAACGACTGCCACAACATCAACGGCGACAGCGGCGATGGATTCAGCATCAACGGCGACTGAGCGAGAGACCGCAACATTAGCAGCATCAGAGGCACCTTTGCAGCGGACAACAGCGACGATTCGGTGAGCAAAACTAAATATAGTTGTATGGGAAAAACAGGTCAGTCAGTCAGTACCTAACTTGATAAATAAGTCAAGGGGAACAAGAGGCCCCAAACGTTTATCAACCAAGTAACTTTTACTTTACAGTCTAGATCTGTATTAAAGTTATTATGAAAGCTAAGAAAAAATTCTTCGTAAATTAAATTTAAACTATTCAATAACCAATGAGATATCTAGTTTAAAGTCTTAAAACTGAATGATAAAGGTATTTTAAACTGCAAATCATATTTTAAAACTATTAATGATATCTTGGATGATTATTCAGGAGTTCGAAATCACTGGAGATTAATGGTAGGTTTTAAATCTAATCTTTTATCAGAATTATGCAACACTTTCTCGTAGCATGAAAAACATTACTGAACCTGTAGATTATGACAACCTAAACTATGCCAGTTGAAGAAAAACATTACTGAACCTGTAGATTATGACAACCTAAACAATGCCAGTTGAAGAAAAACATTACTGAACCTGTAGATTATGACAACCTAAACAATGCCAGTTGAAGAAAAACATTACTGAACCTGTAGATTATGACAACCATAACAATGCCAGTTGAAGAAAAACATTACTGAACCTGTAGATTATGACAACCATAACAATGCCAGTTGAAGAAAAACATTATCATAGGCTTAAAATATCGGTTATCAACATTTACCTAAACAAGTAGGTATTATCTTAGTAAAGCAGTAGGACCGCTATTATTCTAAAGACACGAGTCATAGCCGTTGTACGAATAAGAAATATATAATCAGGCTTGAATAACTTTGTAGTTATGAGAATGACTTTTACAGTACAACAATTTAAGCTTTTGAATATTTATCACGAATCTAGGTATGTAGGCTTGACGTTAAGTATTTCAACAACTTATAAATAAAATTAAAGTCCTTAGGCATTTGGAGACTGATATTTGCAGATATTTTGTTCGAATCATGGGATATCTGCTTAAAACGAGGCATAGGTGCTCATAAAACTATCTAAAAGCGTACAGAGTCCACTTAGGATTAACATTAACAAATCAAACTTTGGATGGACCTCGGTAAACAAATTAGTCAATGCAATGTTCGTAGTCAGTGACAGTATCTGACAATATGAGCAGCCTGTTTAACATATTACAGTAGAAGTGTATAATATGGTTCTTATGGATTTAAGAGTTTATATGTTTATCTGGAGTTACCTTGGACATTTAAAAGGTCATACCGATATTGAGTTTCCTCTAAGCTGGTCTATGATAATCTTCATCTACAGTGGCATGTCAGCCGGTTAAATAAGATTTATTCAGTTATATTGGTCACAAAAGTGAAACAATGCAGTTCTATGGTAAATCTCAATTAAATTATAACTTTCTTAGTCTCCAGTGTTTTGCATATTAGAATAAAACCTACTGTATTAACTTGCAAGACTGAAGTGACTACATACTAATATTAACAAGGGTACAGTCAATGTAAATACTTCGCCGACACTTATGACATTAAACAAATCTTACTAGTCACAGGCTATATTGGAAGCACATGAGAACTGTCAAGGGAAAGTGTATATTAACTTACAATTCCACTATTTGAGGATTTTGGGCGAACTATTTTGGTTTCGACTAACTGGCAGCATTTTTCTAGATCGAACTAAAGGAAATTCGTACATTTGGCAACACTGATCTAACAATTTAAAGAATGTATGAACAAGGTAATTCATATTTGTTCACCAACCAAATTTACATCTAAACTCAATGAAATCAACAAATACATGTGGCCCTCCAAGGACTCGAACCTAGGATACTCACACCGAAATTCCGCGCATTTATGCATTACGCTATCAAGACTGATAATTTAACCTTTGAAAGCATACTGGTAATCACTAATCATAAACCCACATAAGGCTAGACATATATATCTAATTATCAAGGGAACATCTATCAATATACAACTATTCGATTTACCAATATTATAGTAATCAGTCAACCATAACCTATGTTGATGTATTCAAGACTGGATAACTCCCACTAAAGGATGACCAAGGCAAAAATTCCTCAAAGTTACTTTAACAGACATAACTTCTCAGGATCTTTGAAGAGCTACGTAATGTGAGGACTATTGATTCAGATGTGGAAGACTGGAATTCAGTAATAGTCTTAACAATCATTAATTATTATTATAATTTTACCCAATTCCATAACTCATTTAAGCAGAGGACCCAAACGTGTTTTTCATCATTGATACCTCCAGACAATTTTACTTAACTTAAAAAAATAACCTGTCAGAGTTTGAGGATTAATTTGGATAATCTTAAGCTCTTGATTCCCCGAGTTTAGTAAATACCTGTCAGTAATTTTGTTTTTGGTTATACTGTCACTATGATTAATTACTTTATTATGGGTACCCATTGCCAAATTTACTCAGTTTAGGAAGGACCTGTTGGATTCTAAGGGTCGATATAATGTCTACCCCATTGATTCCATGTGGTCCTTAACTGATCGATAAGATTAATGCTATGACCTGATTATAATGAAACTTAATTCTTCTAAATATATTACGCCGAAATTAAGTTCTATTTTTGCTACCTCGAGACTATTATTCAACTTAAAGGCCTGTCAGAGTTAGACTATTAATCAAGATATTCATTAGGACTTTCATTCCCAGTGGTTCTTCCAAAGCTGATTACAATTATTATCTGGTTGGAGCATTGATCAAGAATTAGTCACACGATTGAAATTCGATATTTATTCTTAATATAATTTCAGTTGACATTTATCCCCAATTTACTTTTCCATTTGTAAATTTGTTTTCCTTGTTGTTGCTACTATAATTTCATTAATTTCTTTTAATTACGTTTACAAAATAAGGGTTTCAATTGTGATGAGCGCCAGTTCTCCACATTACTAAGCATCCAAGAGTAAAATTAGTATCTTCATGCACGATAGATTCTTTAGTACCATAAGCTCTTCACCCAATGACTACTTTATTTGCCATCTTAAATTGAACACTGACGATAGTTAAATATGGTACTAATTTAGGAAACTATTGAAAATATAGTGTATTAAAACTACTTAATTACTTAACTAACTTAATTACTAACTTATTACTTAAGAAAAATCTCCACCTACCTATAGGGAACCGAGTCTAGTTAATTTTCACCAGTCACCCACTTCCACAGATCTCAGTTTGGGAAGGATCTGTTACACAATACTAAAATCAAGTGTTGCCATTTGTACGAAATACTTTCAATTGGTTAGATTAAGCTGCAGCCTATACCCTGTCCACCACTTATGATAGTCTATGGAATATTTTGAAGTTTCTTAGGCATTACTAAACTGGTCTACTTAAGCCAATTTGTCATTCAGTTTTTTTGGCCAATGTAGGTTAAGTATATAATTATTATAATCTTATAATAGTTTAACCCAAAGAGTTATGACAAATTAAAGTTATACAAACTAGCTTCGAAATTCCAGGATGCACACATTTCAAACTACCATATATGCCATGGTAATAACTGAACTGAAAGTCACCAAATCCAATTTTGAGAATTGTGATGAACATTTCTAACTTAAATTTTAGGATTATGGGATATCGTCGACCAGTTACAATGATATTTTAAACTGTAGCCAGCAAAATTAATCCTACTTTGGGGGATAAGGCACAACAGTTTAATATTTAGGAAGTTATAAAGGCTACGTCCACTAAGAAAGAAACCAGCCGCCTGTGTGTACTCTAGGACAATTATTATTCAGGCCAAAAGGGCACCAATCATTAATTCAGTATTCATAGCTATTAAATTAGTTTTTTTATTAATTTAAACGGACTTTGTAGACCAAACTTCAAAATATTACATTGCATAGACTTTCATAATAAGATCGTATTAAAACATTTTAGTGACAGACCGGGTCGTATTACAGTTATCGTTGACTTGAGTTGTTGGTCCACGAGTCCCACCATCCGTCTGTTGTCCCCCCTCAGGTTGGACGTCTACCATACATCTGAAACATTAGGTCAGTATTAGTTAACATCCTGATGTGTAACGCTAATAACTATAGTCACCACTTCATTAAGGCCTTTTTCTGGACCCCTTCGCCCTCATGTTTAGCTCGGTTTGAGATGTTATGACAGTCTACTATTCGTTTTGACTATTGTAAGACTTTTTGCCCCAATTTGTACATTTTAAGGCCTGTCATGCCATTCAAGTAGCTAATTTTTCCTCACGAAGGATAGCAAGCCTGTAATTTTGGAGGAAACTGCCTTCGACCGGGACATTTTACTACCGAAAAATGTACACATTTATCTCGAATGGGGGTCTTGATGGAAGTCTAGGGAGCAAACTAAAAACCTCCCATTAATCCATGACGTTTAGCAAATAATCAGTCATCAACTATATTGTCCAAAGTTCAGGTTTTAGTAACTATACATAAGCCTGCAGTGATATGAGTTATATACAGTATTAACAAAAAAAACAAAAAATGAAATTATCTGCAGTGTACTGTAGTTTATGAATATATACTTCTGGATTTGTTAAGGCAGGGAGATATTTTAATGCAGTGGCGGGTACTGTTATTGACCCTTCTAGATTAGAAGTCATGATCAGAAGTTGTGTCCTACCTATAGAAGCTAAAAATTTATAATTTCTAGTAAAAATAAACCATCCACTGACTAAATTCCACAATATTATTATTAAACCTTTCATGCACAGGACGCGATTTGCGCCCTTTCTGGGATACTTAAGCCTTTGTGACCATCAGGGTCTTTAGAAACTTTTAGTTACTTCAACCTCTGCAGTTGTCTTTGAGTTAGCTGTGGGCATTAAACTAATTTTGGAGAGGTAATGCTGAGATTGAGAGAACTATTTCTGAATACAAATATGGTATTTGTAATGAACCCTATGTTTTAGTATTAATACAGTATATGGAACACCAGAATTCGTTTAAGAGGACCAAGCTCTAAATAAACAACTTAAACAATAGGTGTTCATAATATAATTAATACAGTATATGGGAACTAGAGACAACTATAGGTGTTCATAATATAATGAATACAGTATATGGGAACTGAGAGACAACTATACACATGGTAACCTAAACTTTTAATGTTGTTAAGGAGAGTTGGGTCATTTTTCTGGTGCCCCTTCATGTTTAGCCCCATTACTTTGCCGATTAGAAGACCTTCAGCCCATTATTTTGGCGATTTTAAGACCTTTCAACCTATTTGTGTCATTATCAAGACCTTTAGTGCTATTTAGGAGACTAATTTTCCTGGCGAGTGATACCAAGCCTGTGATGTTGGAGGAACCGGCCTTCGGCCTGGACAATTTTCTACCGAAAAGTTTACAAATTTGTCTAAGGTGGATCTTGGGGATGTTTTTTTAAGCTTAATGGATGTCTAGAGAGGAAACAAATTTACAAATAATTAAATCTATATACCAATAAATAAACCATTAACCATTAGCCATTAACCCTTTCAAGATCCAATACGCGTTTCTGTTCTGTTTTCTGGCTACTATTAGACGATTTTATTCAGATTAGGAAGGGTATATGTAAGTCAAGAGGGTTGATTGAGATAGTCTTTACCCTTTTAATACCCACAGGTCCTTCCTAAGCGGCATCAAATCGTCTAATGATAGTAAAAATAAACTGCTAAAACGCGTCAGAGCTTCAAGGGGTTAATATTGTTGTGTTCTTACCCTAGTTTGTTGGTGAAGGTGGTTAAGGCTCCGTTTGGGTTTCTTAAGTTGGTCTTCAGCAGTGTCTTCCTCCGCCGAGCCTCAACTGTACTGGGCCCCTCCTCTCCCACTCACATCTGTTAGAAAATCCAATATTAATATTACAGCTTAAGGATTTGACCACTTGCAAGTTTCAAGCTATAAGGAAGTTGGAGTTTCTTATATCCAGAATTACGAGATAAAATATGAGTTTTATTGCATATATAAACACAGGAGCTGTGGTGGTCAAGTGGTGAGCACGCTTGCGTGCGAATCTGAAAGACCCGGGATCGAATCCCTGCCACGGCGGACATTTAGTGGGTGCGGTAGTACGTCCTAGCATGTTTCACATGCTTGCACCCAGTCAGGGGACATCCTGACTACGTATACAGACTAAAACACACAAAGCCACTCCAACACCTTCCTAGCTCTCCAACACCCCTTCTCCCCTCTCAACACTCTTCTCTGAGCTAGTGCCGATACAAATGGCATAGTCAGTCTTGTAAAGAATCTTAAGATTTAGAGTCTTAAAGATTCCAGGACGAGCTCATTAGCGGCGGATCCCCAGATCGACCGTGGTGATTGTCACCTAAACATCTACAAAAGTACAAAGGTACAAGTACATAAAGCCAAATTCACGTACTTTCTATCCATCAAAAACCTACATTACATTACTGCATTTCTGTTTAATAACTTTGTATACGGCCCAAACTTCCTTATAGCCTGAAACTCACAAGTGGTCAATTAGGCCAATATTTCTGATATGCAGATTTTCAAAATTTATCAATTAATAAATATGTTTGCAACAACAAAAAAACATTATATCTCAACCATAGTCAAGGTGGTCGTGATGCCTGGAGTATCGGGTCGTCTTGGGTTAGGCAGGGTCGGGTAAGATCGCGACGGTCCTCCCATCTCTAACCTGTTGGGAAGATTTAAAGTTACATTAGTCACAGTTTCTCTGTCATACCTTATTTCACCGTTGTTCCTCTTCCGTCGGGCTATCCAGCTCATTCCTGTTGATAAAATATTTAATTATTACAGGAGCGCCGTTCTGCCAGCAACATCGGTCTTCAAATCTGCCACAGCGGGTCTGCAAGCCGCCACATCGGGTCTGCAAGCCGCCACATCATCTGAAAACCTGCAACCTTCACAACCAACGAACAGACTACCAGAAATGCACCGGCCGGATTTCAACCAACAGAAAACAAACCAAGCCCTATACTAACTAAATTTAACTAACTAACTAACCAAACTAACTAAGCTTCTACCCCAGACTGCTAACCAACCTCCTCAGCAAACCGAATAGAGCAACGCCTAACAAATACTAACCTAGAACAGACCCCTACCTATCCCTACCCCTTGAACTAACTAAGAGCTACACCCCCCCCCCCCCTCCCCCTCAGCATCCCTACCAGAAACCTCGTCTAATTCGAAGCCAACGACGATAGGATAAAAAGATTAGTGCATAGATTAATTATATTATATTTCAATATATATATATATATTTCCTTATAAACAAATTATGTTACGTTATTGGAAATATAGTTATAGCAAATTTAACAACTTATATATACCAGATTTATTTATATATAAATTATTGCAAAACAATAAGTATATCATTTACACTGAAATTTATTAAAATAGAATCTTACCTTAAATTTGCCGCCTATCCAACGTAATATCTATACACATGTTAGTAGAAGGGAGGTGGTTTAGGTGGTGACAATGGAAGGAAAGGGATGGTTAGGATTAAAGGGAAGTTTGCTCCGGCCCCTTTCTCCCTCATGCTTAGCCTAGGTTATTTTGAGACTAAGACGTTCACCCTCTAGTTTGGTAATAAAGACCTGTGCCATATAGCAATATTTTTTTTTCCTGGCGAGCGCCAGCGAGCCTGAAATTAATGAGAAACTGGCCTTATTATTATTATTATTATTTCGGCTGGGACATTTTTCTATCGAAAAATGTACAAAATTATCTCTAAGGGGAGTCTTCGAGGCATTTGATTTAAGCTAGACTGAAGGTCTTGGGACGAAAAAAAAAATATATATATACAATATCAAATTAAAACTTCCTTTTACAGATAGAAGAGGGAGAGGATGGTTAGGATTAAAGGATGCTAGTTGTTGCCGTGGTGGTGGTGGTGGTGGTGGTAGACTGGTTGAGGTGGCTGGTTGGGGTTTCCATCACCGTTCGACACTTGTAAAAGAAAAAAATACATTGTTAAAATATATCTCAATCAGCCACGTATACTGTATATAATTTGGGTAAAAATTTAGGCCTTTTTACCTAACCTAACAAATCGACAAAAAATAAAGTCTGTTTTTTTCCAGCTGGTGGTAAATTGCCATCTCTCCATCCTGATTACTACGCTATTACCATGATTTTGTAGCGAAATATGTTGCTAATTATGAACACTTTGCTATTATATGATGCACAGATAATTAGCAGTAGCATATTATATGATTCACAGATAATTAGCAGTAGCATATTATATGATTCACAGATAATTAGCAGTAGCATATTTGTTCAGTAAGAATCAAGAAATCGGATGCTAAAGGATTCAATTTACCATCAGCTGGAAAAAAATAGACTATAGTCAATTCAATTTTTACCATAATTCGTTTGTGTTAGCATTATTATTATATTTGTGTATATTTAGAAACTATTTTTCCCAGTGCGTAATGCATAGGTGCGCGGAATTTCGATGGGAGTATCCTAGGTTCAGTCCTCCGAGTGCCACATGTATTTGTTGATTTCATTGAGTTTAAATGTGAAGTTGGTTGGTGTTAAACACAATAATTATGGCTATCATTAGACTAATTTGTGTAGTTTAGAAAAGACCTAGGAATCAAAGGGAAAAAATATCTAAAAATCCTTATGGGGAGATTGGTAGTTTTCTAGACTCCATTCTCCCTCATGTTTAGCCCCATTAGTTCTCGGATTTTTTAAGACGTTTGTCCCATTAGTTTGTTGATTTTGTTTTTACCTTTCGCCCCATGTCTGTCAATATTTAGACCTTTCGTGCCATTTAGGTGTATTTTTTTCCTGGCGAGCAATAGCGAGCCTGCAATGGTGCAGGAATCGGCCTTCGGTCGTGACATTTCTCTACCGAAAAATGTACAAATTAATCTCTAAGGGGGATCTAATGAATGTTTTTAAGTTTGATGGAGGTCTAGTGAGGAAACTAAAAAATATATGACAAAATAAACCAAAAAAATTAGACCCTTCAAGTATATTGGTGTTCTCTATGTTATTCTTAGGTGACCGTAAATTGACATGTACAATCAGCCTAATAAGTGATGTCTCGGCACCAAGTATATTTTGATTAATAATTGGTATCAGCATTATCTAAACTTTATTTATTAATTTCGAGTGAGATATACAAACATGTTCCTACACTTACCCACCCTATTCAACATCTGGCAAACATTAATACAGCACAGAGCGAGCCAAACTCAATGACAGCCGAGACATGACTTATTAGGGCGACCGTACTTATCTTGATTATTCAGCTATTACGAAGATTTGGTAGCTAAGCATGTTAATGATAAACAGAATTATTAGGATTCAGAAACATTTAGTACTTTCAGAAAGTCAGAATTTGTTTAACATTTGCATCATTCAATTAAATATATTGATTAGAGCTAAATGCACTATGAAGAAGTAATCCATATTCAGTTATATTTCGGCCAGCGGTAAATTGTCATGCTCCCATGTTCACTACTCCGCTAATAACATGCTATAGCGAAGTATGTTTTTGTTTATGAGAACTTTGTATTAATAGTATGCAGATCCACACCTGTTAATTGTTTGGCGCTAAGCATTAGTATTTTAGCGGCAAAGGAATTGAATTTCCGCCAGGTGCAAAATTAATCAGGCCTTATCCTTAAAATATAACCGGCCATGTGGTTAATGGAGGCCCTGTGAGAGTACGGCCATCTTTGTCTCTGGCCGCCATTTTGTTGACCTAATTATCAAACGGGGCGATATTTAATGTGTGACAATGTAGAAACTTCGATCCATGGAGTAAATTATATATATCTTGTACCAGTATTACCGAATGTTTGTTATGGGTGTGGAATCTATGGATATATTAGAGTGTAAAGAGAGGATCACCACGCTACTGGTTACCAAAATGGCGGAAATTGGCTGACCGTTTTCTGTCCCCAAATCACTACCTTTGTTGCATGGTTAGCGTTTCACTGAACTATATTTAAATCTACTCTCCACACCTTTAATTTTAACCTTTAATTTAAGTGATTCGATAAAGCATGTATTGACTGATTGATGTAATATGGTTAACTTTTTGGGCGATTTTTGCATGTATTTATTATTTTTCTAGTTTCCTCCCTAGGCCATCAAATTAAAAAAAAATCCATTAGATCCACCTAGATTAATTTGTAAATTTTTCGGTAGAAAAATTTCCCGGCCGAAGGCCGGTTCTTCCAACAATACAGGCTCACTATCGTTCGCCAGGGGAAAAATAGGCACTTAAATAGCACGAAAGGTCTAAATATTGACGAAGAAATGGGGCGAAAGGTCTTAAAATCTACTAACTAATGGGGCAAACCTCTTAACATCGGAAAACTAATGGGAGAAAGTGGTCCAGAAAACCGGCCCATGTCCCCTCAATGATCGCATATGCTTAAGTGGATAACCTAACTCACTATTTCGTAAATATTCCTAAATAACTTGTGAATAAAAGAATGAATATGCCAAGTTACGCAATATTGTAGTATGCTAATTGTGAAAAAATAATCATAAGCCTACGTCGATCATCGTGTTTGGTGCTAAGTGTATAATCTGAACAAATTAAATCAAAACTACGAACATATTATGACTTGCTTTAACCTTAAACTTGCAATTATCGGGTAATTAATATAATCAATGCATTATGCAGACCATAATTGCCACCGGAAGTGAAAACCTGCCGGCTTCCTAGGTTTTCACTAGGTCGCCATATTGTTTGCTCAACCCGCCGGCTTTCACCTTAACTTTCCTTAAATATACCGAGAATACACGAAACATTACGAACACACTGATCAGAATGTGATTAATAAGACTTATAAAGAGGATAATGACTCCAATGGGTACCAAAATGGCGCGGAGGTTGACCGATCTATTAACTAGCTCCAAATCGTTGCCTAGTTTGCTAAATTACCATTATTTAACGTATGTATATTAATATTTACTCTACATATCTATTTATATAAGGCATAATTGAGTTTAATAGGGGGAAATATTCGAAGGCCTATGTCTCTAACCATCGTCACATATGCAGCTATGTATTGTAATCCGACCAAATAAAATAAAAAATGATTCTATATTATGACTTTCTTTAACCTTAAGCCTGTAATTATCCGGTAATTAATATATTTAATGCATTATGCAGACGATAATTGTCCCCGGAAGTGAAAACCTGCCGGCTTCCTAGATTTTCACTCGGTCGCCATATTGTTTGCTCAACCCGCCGGCTTTCACCTTCACTTTCCTTAAATATACTGAGAATACACGAAACATTACAAAAACACTGATTAGGCACCTGGCGCAAAGTCGCGGACATCGGAAATTAAGACACTACACTAAATTAAACTCTATAAAAGCGGCTAAAAATGGAGAATAAAAGGGGGAATATTGGACTTACTTGTTGTCAGGTCGATGGCTGGAAATCAAATGGCAAGGGCGGTGTAAAGTACTCACCAAATCACAACTGCATACTTGGCAACCTTTTACAGTGGTGCCACATCTCCAAACCTGGCCACGAAAATTATTAATATATTATGATTAATAAGCCGTTTCTGATAAAAAAAAAGATACGTAGAGTATGTAATTTTTTGCGCTGAATTCAACTACATATGTGGAATGTTGATTGAATGCCTGTATATGCGATAATTCAATGATTTTTGGTAGTGCGACGTTGCCACTTTTCCGAAATGCCCCCAGGGCAAATTTGAGGATTTTCTCGTCTCGATTTCCACGATTCCTGGCCGAGAAATTTGCAGATACAGTTGGTATCAAAAGTTTGGTCCTTTTTTTTTTTTTTTTTTTTTTTTTTGTTATGCGTGAATAATTAGTACCGTATGATTTATTATGCAGTAGCTTGGCTTGAATTTATAGATACAGTTGGGCTCAAAAGTTTGGTCCCACTTTTTGTTTGTTTTCCATTTCCGTAGATGTAAAGGCTTTATATATATTTAAACGTGATTATTTGATCTGACTATACTTGATTATAATTGTGTGATATTATAAGAGGAGTGTGATGATCTGTGTGTCTCTCAGCTGCTTCACCTCGCTAAAACTGACAACCCTACCTCCACCACCACACCCCCTCTCTCTCTATCTATCTATCTGTCTGTCTGTCTGTATATCTATCTATCTATCTATCTATCTATCTGTCTGTATATCTATCTATCTATCTATCTAGCTGTCTGTCTGTATATCTATCTATCTGCATATCTATATATCTATCTATCTGTCTGTATATCTATCTATATATCTGTCTGTCTGTATATCTATCTATCTGCATATCTATCTATCTATCTATCTGTCTGTCTGTATATCTATCTATCCATCTATCTGTCTGTATATCTATCTATCTATTTATCTCTCTATCTCTCTATCTATATATCTATCTATCTGTCTATATCTATCTATCCATTTAGCTGTCTATCTATCTATTTATCTATCTATCTATCTGTCTGTATATCTATCTATCTATCTGTCTGTATATCTATCTATCTATTTATCTATCTATCTATATATCTATCTGTCTATTTATGTATCTATCTATCTATCTGTCTATATATCTATCTATCTATCTGTCTATATATCTATCTATCTATGTCTATATCTATCTATCTATCTATATGTCTGCATATCTCTCTATCTATCTCTCTATCTGTATATCTATCTATCTATTTATCTACCTATCTGTCTGTATATCTATCTATCTATGTATCTATCTATCTATCTATCTGTCTAATTGTAAATCGTTATTGTATTTTCATCAGTAATTTATTGTATTTTAAAACAACACATTGTATTATAAATCAATAAATATTGATCGTATTTGTCTTTGGTGTTTTATCCTATGTTTGTTTTATTCATTAAAGATAAAATGTATTTGAGTTTATTGTGGCTATCATTAGACGATATTATGCAGCTTCGGAAGGGTCTGTGGGAATTTAAAGGGTAGAGACTATCTTAGCCAACCATCTGACTTACATACACCCTTGCTAATCTAAATAAAATCGTTTAATAATAGCCAGATTATACTATCAAAACTCATCATAATCCTTAAGGGGTTAATTTATACACTATATAGCCAAACATTATAATGGGTTCAATGATAAAAAAGATACAATTATCATTTTTTATTTCCATAATATATACAATAGTTTTGGTACACGTTATAGAAGCATATATCAAATGGGTTGGGTGTGAAAGGAATCTGCCTTGTATGGGCCAATCGGCTTTCTGTAGGTTCCCGTTTTCTTTTCTTATGTACAGTACCCATATTTGAGATGTATGGTAGGTATGATAATGGTAATATAATTAGGTGGAAAGAGGGGCGCCGGTTGATAAAGGTGCATGGAGGCGATTCATTTGTGTCCATCCCTTCGAGGATCAAGCTGTCTGACAATAGATAAATATAGTAGATATAAATCTACGGGTGCACCACAATCCTTCTTGTTTAAACCGCCTCGGGCAGTATGTGACGTCAGACAAAACTTTCAATGTTCAGCCAATCAGACGCGAGCAACTTTTTTAGAGGTGTAGAATTCATACGCTATGGCTTCTGGGGTGGACGGGTGGCGTTCATCCCACTCGTGACGTCACTGGCTTAGCTCTCGTGGGGTTCGGAGCGTCGGACACTGTTTCCGACGGTCCGAACCCCACGAGAGCTGAGTCAGTGACGTCACGAGTAGGATGAACCACACCCGTCCACCCTAGAGGCCATAGCGTATGAATTCTACACCCCTGAAAAAGTTGCTCGCTTCTGATTGGCTGAACATCGAAAGTTTTGTCTGACGTCACATTACTGTCTGAGGCGATATTGGCTGGTTAAGCAAGAATGACAGTGCTTCTCCCAAAGATTTTTATGTGATATTTTCTAAATGATAAATATATCTAGTAGTTCAGTTTAGTTCATTGGGGGGGGGGGGGGGGGGTGCGTAAGGGGCTGTTCTTGGGCAACATGATGTGCGGTGGGCTATATAGGGGGGTATATACAATCATTGGGTATAATGATGGTAATTAGCCTTCTATCCTTGTACAGTATAATATGGGTTTATTGCCACCAATATTCATCTTAATTAATGGGTATTCCCAACAACACGCTGATAATAAGTACGGTGGCGCTAATAAGTCATGTCTCAGCTGTCATTACGTTTGGTTCGTTCTGTGCTTTATAAATGTCTGTCAGATGTTGAAAGGGTGGGTAAGTGTAGGAATATGTTGGTATATCTCACTCAAAAAAGAAGAAATCATGTGTAGATATATTGCTGATACCAATTATTAATCAAAACATAATTGGTGCCGAGACAACACTTATTAGGCCGACTGTATATTATGTTTTTGCCTGTGTCCGGAACCGACGACAGGCTTATTTCCGCTCGTTTTCTCTTCTTGTTGTCTATCTTGTGCTTGTTCTTCTGGATCAGTTGAAAGAGTTGTCAGGCGGGAGAGAAACAAGAAAGGAGGAGGGTTTGGAGCTGCTGCGTGATTGACAGCGTTCGACGGAGGCCTTCGGTGCTTTACAACGTTCCCCCTTTTGTGCTGGCCAACAGTAAGCGATTTTTGTCCAGCTGAGGGAAGACGTGTGGTAGACCAAATGCCGCCTTCATTCTTCTTGCCGCCAACCACGCCATCTGAAATGAATAATTAACATAAATAACATCCCGTTTTTAACATTAATCATCAATTACAAACTCCAATGTACTTGAATAAACTAATGAAAGCATATGGTCCTCCCGGGATTCCAACTCGGGACACCACACACAGAACATAAGAATCTAAACCATTACACCACCACCACAGTAATGAAAGCATATACACCACCAACACAGTAATGAAAGCATATGGTCTCCCGGGATTCGAACTAAACCATTACACCACCAACACAGTAATGAAAGCATATGGTCCTCCCGGGATTCCAACTCGGGACACCACACCCAGAACATAAGCACCTAAACCATTACACCACCAACACAGTAATGAAAGCATATGGTCCTCCCGGGATTCGAACTCGGGACACCACACCCAGAACATAAGAATCTAAACCATTACACCACCAACACAGTAATGAAAGCATATGGTCCTTCCGGGATTCCAACTCGGGACACCACACCCAGAACATAAGCACCTAAACCATTACACCACCAACACAGTAATGAAAGCATATGGTCCTCCCGGGATTCCAACTCGGGACACCACACCCAGAACATAAGAATCTAAACCATTACACCACCAACACAGTAATGAAAGCATATGGTTCTCCCGGGATTCCAACTCGGGACACCACACCCAGAACATAAGCACCTAAACCATTACACCACCAACACAGTAATGAAAGCATATGGTCCTCCCGGGATTCGAACTCGGGACACCACACCCAGAACATAATAATCTAAACCATTACACCACCAACACAGTAATGAAAGCATATGGTCCTCCCGGGATTCCAACTCGGGACACCACACCCAGAACATAAGCACCTAAACCATTACACCACCAACACAGTAATGAAAGCATATGGTCCTCCCGGGATTCGAACTCGGGACACCACACCCAGAACATAAAAATCTAAACTATTACACCACCAACACAGTAATGAAAGCATATGGTCCTCCCGGGATTCCAACTCGGGACACCACACACAGAACATAAGAATCTAAACCATTACACCACCAACACAGTAATGAAAGCATATGGTCCTCCCGGGATTCCAACTCGGGACACCACACCCAGAACATAAGCACCTAAACCATTACACCACCAACACAGTAATGAAAGCATATGGTCCTCCCGGGATTCGAACTCGGGACACCACACCCAGAACATAAGAATCTAAACCATTACACCACCAACACAGTAATGAAAGCATATGGTCCTCCCGGGATTCCAACTCGGGACACCACACCCAGAACATAAGCATCTAAACCATTACACCACCAACACAGTTAAAGATTGAGTACACGATCACGATTAATATCCATTTTCGAATTCTGGATATCAATCTAATCATGTACTCAGACCCAACTGCATTATGGAAAGCGTAATGGCGTAATGGCTGGTTAAGGGGGTAGTACTCGCTTTTTCTGGACCCCCTTCTCCCTCATGTTTAGCATATTAGTTTTGAGGTTTTAAGACGTTCGTTCCGTTAGTTTGGCGATTTTGAGACCTTTTGTCTCATTTTGTTATCAATATTAGGACCTTTGGTGCCCTTTAGGTGTCGATTTTTTCCTGGCGAGCGAAAGCGAGCCTCTAATATCTCACTAGAGAGGAATGCACGTTGAATGGGGCCAAGATCACTAAGGACAATAATGACATAAATTAGCTCTTTCAGTATTCAAGGACTCGCTTATTCATATAATGTTGTTATCATTAAACGATTATATTATAAGTTGGAAGGATCCGAGGGAGTTCAAGGGTTAAGGGGAGATTTCCACTTGAGGGACTTTTTTCTTGACCCGTTTCTCCCTCATGTCTAGCCCCATTGCTTTTGAGATCTTAAGACGTTTGCCCCATTAGTTTGGTGATTTTTAAGAATTTCCGCCCCATTCTGTAAATTTTAAGACCTTTCGTGCCATTTAGGTGTCGATTTTATCCTGGCGAGCGATAGCGAGCCTGATATTTAAGAGTAATTGGCCTTAGGCCGGGAAATTTTTCTACCGAAAAATGTACAAATTTATCTTGAAAGGGAGTCAAGGGGGTGAAATTTTAAAGATTGCTGGAGGAGTAGGAAACAAACTAAAAACCTCCCCTTAATTGAGGTGATATTGGAAGGATCCGAGGGAGTTCAAGGCTTAATTGAGGTGATAATGACCCCTCTGATTGTTCGAGATCCTTTCTAAGCTGCATAATATAATCGTCTATTGTTAGCCAAAATATACTGTAAAAAGGGTATATATATTATATATGATCATTGGGTATATTGATAGTGATTTATTATCTTGCATTTACACTCCCAATATAAATAATATCTTCTGTTGGTTACTATTACACCATATCTTCTGCAGGTTACTATTACACCATATCTTCTGTTGGTTACTATTACACCATATCTTCTGTTGGTTACTATTACACCATATCTTCTGTTGGTTACTATTACACCATAGTATTCAGTTTAAAAAGGGCCTCCAGCAATTAACAGGCTTCGAACATCTCACTTAAGGGGGTGACCTGCTTTTTGTATTTCTCTCCTTTTATCTCTTTCTCTGGCATGTATCCATTCGGCCCCATTCAGCCAACTATTTTAAGACGTTTATCCCCATTTAGGTGTCGATTCCTTCTTGGCGAGCGATAGCGAGCCAGCATTATATGAAGAAATCCGGCTTCGCCGGAGGCATTTTTCTATCGAAAAATGTACAAATTTAGCCTGCTGTCAAAAACATTTAAAAAATATGCTGGCTCGCTACCGCTCATCAGTAAAAAATTGACACCTGGATGGGGATAAACGTCTTAAAACAGTAGGCTGAATGGGGCCGAATGGATACAAGCCAGAGAAAGAGAGAACAGGAGAGCAAAAAAAGCAGGTCACCCCCCTTAACCCTTTTTACAACCACAACTTCTTCAGAAACTGCACAAAATCGTGACGTCGTCGGTACAGAAGGGGTTAAGGGGAGGTTTTTAGTTTGGTCTCTAGATATCCATAAAGCTTAAGATTACACCCCCTTGAGCTCCTTTCAAGATAAATTTGTACATTTTTCGGTAGAAAAATGGCCCGGCTGAAAGCCGGTTCCTCTTATATTACAGGCTCGCTATCGCTCGCCAGGATAAAATCGACACCTAAATGGCACGAAAGGTCTTAAAATTGACAGAAATGGGTCGAAAGTTCTTACAATCGTCAAAATAATGGGGCGAACGTCTTAAAACTAGAAAAGCAATGGGGCTAAACATGAGGGAGAAAGGAGTCAAGACAAAAATCCCTCAAGTGGAAATCTCCCCTTAACCTTTTCAGTACTGGTGACGTTTGTAGCCTTCCAATTGTTAGAGGACCTTCCTAAACTTACTAAAATCATCTACTATAGTTACCAGAATATAATTAAAGGGGCGTCACCGGTACTGAAAGGGTTAGTGTGGTCTATGAAGGGGGCGGGGTCACTGTAGGCCTATCACAATGGTAGGAGGAAGTGGGCGGAGTTTGATGACACTGATATCATTATTTTTGTCACTAAACTCCGCCCACTGTTGACAAAGTGGGCGGAGCTTGATGACACTGATATCATTGTGTCACTAAACTCCGCCCACTGTTGACAAAGTGGGCGGATTTGGATGACTCCTAAAATACCCCAAGAAGAGAAAGTACCAAAAGAGAAAGGACCAGCCCAAGAAGAGAAAGTACCAAAAGAGAAAGGACCAGCCCAAGAAGAGAAAGTACCAAAAGAGAAAGGACCAGCCCAAGAAGAGAAAGTACCAAAAGAGAAAGGACCAGCCCAAGAAGAGAAAGGACCAGCCCAAGAAGAGAACGTACCAAAAGAGAAAGGACCAGCCCAAGAAGAGAAAGCACCAAAAGAGAAAGGACCAGCCCAAGAAGAGAAAGTACCAGAGGAGAAAGGACCAAGAAGGATGAAGAAGAAAGAGGAAACCTGCTTTAAGTGTAATTAAATGAATAGGAGGTGTTTGTGAGATTTGGCTGGATTACTCTCTGTGTAGGTGAGGCACAAATAGAAACAGTGAGGGAAGCCAAGCAAACGAAACAGGAGTTCCAGCAACTCTTTATCATATGACTATGCGGCCTCTCCTGGGTACTGCCCTGTACGATTGGTGCCTACAATCTCCCAAATAACACACACACACACACATAATACTGTATATATATATATATATATAATGTTAACCCTTTCAGACTCATATAACGCAGAGGTTGCCAGATTAGCAATAAGAATTAGAGTTCTCTCACTCTTATAATTAGCTCTCCAAAATTAGTTTTCTGCCCACAGCTAACTCAAAGACAACTGCAGAGGTTGAAGTAACTAAAGGTTTCTAAATATCCCTGATGGTAACAAAGGTTTTAAAATATCCCCAATAGGCTCAAAATCGCGTCATATGTCGGAGAGGGTACGTAGCTACGTAACAGCTGGACCTATGGACAACTGTACATTGTCTGTCCCCAAAATGGCGTCCGACTAAAAAATCACCTGCGCATGCGTCAGTGAGGGTCTTCAGGTTCCACAAGAATAGTAAACGCTTATTTTAGGTGTTATTCCAGCACACCATGTATGTCTGTCTGGTCTACAATGATCTAAGATGATACTTTACCATATTTATCAGCCTTGGGTATCGATCAAGTGGTCCAGATGATACTGTACCATATTTATCAGCCTTGGGTATCGATCAAGTGGTCCAGATGATACTGTACCATATGTATCAGCCTTGGGTATCGATCAAGTGGTCCAGATGTTGAGCCAGGTGGTCTTAATCACTATAATTTGATATCGTCTGCTTCTATGTTGATATCCCACTATCTGTGCCATCTATGGGGTGAATGTTAGCCTACTCTTTTTATCGACTCCATGTTGTATACCTTATGATAGACATCTTGTATACCTTATTCCCTCATAGACCACTTACATAGCTTTTAATCTGTTTTTCTTTCCTTTTTTCTTGCCTACCGGGAAATTGTTTCATCCCCTTTTTATTACTTGGCTATATTAACTCCTTGAGGATTATTAACCTGGCTATCATTAAACTATGTTATTCAGCTTAGGAAGGATCTGCAGGAGCCAAGAGTCGTAATTGCGTTAATTTTGACCCATTAAATGTATAGAGATACTTCCTAATTAATAAAATCATGAAATAATAGCCCGAATGAGCCAAATATATTTTTCCTAGGATACTGAAAGGGTTAAGAAATATTGTCGAGAGATAAAGTTGTACGACATTAATTATTATCATGCAGAGACAAAACAATGACATAATTATCATCCATTAAGGGGAGATTTCCACTTGAGGGATTTTTTTCTTGACCCCTTTCTCCCTCATGTTTAGCCCCCGGGACATTTTTCTACCGAAAATGTACAAATTTATCTTGAGAGGGGGTCAAGGGGGTGACATTTTAAGATTGCTGGAGGAGTAGGAAACAAACTTAAATGTCCATCTGCTAAGGGATTAACTTTATGCCAGAGGAAATAACAGGGGTGAAAATTATCTCGATTAATCCTTGAACTACAATTCATTCTGAAATTCCACTGGTCCACTGTCAATAAGATTAGTTAGTTAGTTAAAATAGGACTTCAGAGGATATCAACCCTTCTGGATTATTAGGTCAGCACACTGTAAGTCAAGAATAACGTCAGGACTGGAGCCCCTTTTCTAGAACTCCAGTCCCTTGTCAATATGAATCATACACAAATTTATTATTTTTGCTTTGCAGTTCTTATTATGTCTTTGGAAATAATATTGTAGGAATCGTTTTTTACACCATACCCGAAAGAGGATTTATGGAGCTCCGATCTTACTCTCAACCATCTGAACCATTTTACCAACACACCTAAACTTCGTTAGATGCGGGAATAGCCTCACGAAAATATGCAAGGGCCTGGGTTTGAACCTGGGACCCCTGGGCTATGAGGCGAACACCTTACCAGTGTCACCAAGAAAGATATCTCACTTGGCAAGGTCGGCGCAAGTTATTTCCGCATCCGAGGTCTGTTTAGGCTAACCTATTTTCACTGACTTTTCAATGCAATGGTTAGAAATTCACTTCCATGTAAATAGTCTTGTATCCTTTATCAATTTCATTCCACTCTTAAAACTAATTTGTCCCATTTGACACCCCATCTATAATCTGTGCGGTTTTTTTAAAGCTGGCGAGAAACTGACTTATTCTTATCTTAATTACTTCGTTATTACAAAGTTTGTATAACCAAATATGGTGTTAATTGTCAAAACCTGTCTATAATATGATCCAGAGACATAGAAGACCTCAAAACTACCACTGCATCAAAATTGGAATGCAGCTCACCCTTAGCTATTTGTTCACTTTATGTGCCACTGATGGAGGTGGTTCTGTGTACCCCTGGCCCTGGCCCCAGCACTTGTTGTACCACTGGCACAAATTTAACATTGCTTTGTGTAGTCTACCTATCTATATACTCAGGCACATACCCCATTATTTATTTTTTGTTTTGTAAACTGGGGGTGGCCGACTCGAGACAGATTTTGTGTAGTACTGGCAATAATCAAATGGCTTTATATACCAATGGCACACCCGTTGCTTCGTATGAGACTGGCAGCCATTTAACGTCTTTGTGTACCAATTGCACCAGGCTTCATATACAACTGTTACCTCCTTGCTTTGAGTGCCACTGGCGCCCTGATTTATGCACCACAGCTGTAACCACCCTGCAGCCTGTACACATCTGTCCACCTGTAGAGCCCAAGCCAACATCACCAGACTTTTCTAAGCCAAAGTCTACTACACCAGAGCCCTTGCCACACCTGGCCATCCCAACTCCGCCTACTTCAGCTGCAGAGAATGACGCCAACTGGTTGCCCAACAAACCTCCGCTGCCACACATACACCTTAGTCACACTTGGACCATGATTGCCTTGCTCCCCAAGGCCTGGGTTACAGCTATGGAGTTTCTACCCACAGGTGTAGCGCGGTTGGTAGAGCACTCGCCTGCAAACTGTGAGGTTGATGGTTCGAGTCTCGGGCCAGCCTGTGTGTTATTGGCAGACGCCAGTGCTGTTGGTGAACGGCGCTGTCTAGCAATCAGTGGCAACTGTTTACTGAAGTCCTTGATGCATTAGGGCACCCACCCTAACCCAACTCTTGTGCATGGTGGTAAAAACACGCATCAGGTGTAGCCAGTATGACTTATAGTCAATGCACAATAAAACTGTCAATGAGTTTCTTTACCAGTTAAAATAGTGACCACATATCAACAGTAATATATATGCATGTTATTATTGATCCAATATTGCTTATATTTTGTCTATTGTCATTAAATGTCAGTTCTCCACATCTTCAGATTCAGTAGCACTCACATCACATGACTATTCAAAGATCCTAAAGTTTACAATATCCATTTACAGCAAATTCCACATTAACTTCTCCTATAGTAGAGGACAATTTGTTTAAGTGTACGTCAAAACTTCTATATGGCTGTAAATATTTACTTAGATACTATACACTGTTCAAATTTACTTGACAGCTTTTCCCAGGCTTTATTTTAACAGTTAATGCTGAGTGGTTCAATTTACTTAAATATTTTGGATAAAAGTTGTTCATAAGTTGTATTTTGTTTCAAGACCCATGCCACACACCACTGCCAAACAATCATCTGCTGTCAATATCATACTTATTGTGAGAGGATACACTGCCAAGTACATTTGAACAGAGTACAACAAATACATCCATAGTAAATCCATTGTTAATAATTATGACAAAGCTAGGCTAATCATGAACAAATATAGCTCCTTGTATGTTTATTTAAAATTTAAATGGACATCAACACACAACAAATGGCAACAATATTCTGAACTTTCTCCAATTGCATATACTGTACAGTATATGTATATATAATATATATATATTTTTTTTTTTATAAAATTTGTTTAACCAGACCACTGAGTTCCACAAAAGAACTCTAATAGGGCTAGCCGGAAGGATTAGATCAAGATGGACAACTAATAAAGTCTAGATAGATAGGGAAAAGCAGGAGGTGAACAAATCTAGGAAGGTGAAGACACACAGACATTTCTCGCCATTTCACCAGTTCAGCCGGACCACATGAGCTCCACAGCAGAGCTATTATAGGGCAGGGCTGAAGGATGAGGCGAGAACTGCTACACTGCAGCACCAACCAAGAAGTGATTAAGGGCAAAGAATGAGTGATCAGGTCTAAGGTAGAAAAAAATCACAGCGAGATGCACAAAAAATGCATTACCGAGGGGAATCAAGTCAGCTCGGCCGCAGCAGCTGCGACCTAAGAGACAAATCAGGTCAGGAGCCTACAACCTAGCCAGGCCAGGGAGGCATCTGATATAGGCTGCCGGAAGGACAACCGATGAGACAATAAGAACAGAAGGGGAAAAAATGGAGAGGAATGAAAAACTACGCAAAATTAGTCAAGCCGACGACAAAAGCTTGAGGGGAAAGGGAAACATCCAGAACCCTCACCCATCAAACTCCAGTCGCTGGCCCCGAAGCCCCTCAACCGAGACAAGGGGCGTTTTTTTTTTTTTTTTTTTTTTAATATTAGTTTAACCAGACCACTGAGCTCTACAAAAGAACTCTCATAGGGCTGGCCCGAAGGATTCGATCAATATATATAACTAAACGAGTCAAGATAGACAGGGAAGGGCAGTAGGGGAACAAATCGAGGAAGGTGAAGACAAGCAGACATTTCTCGCCATTTCATCAGTTCAGCCGGACCACATGAGCTCCACATCAGAGCTCTTATAGGACAGGGCCGAAGGATGAGGCAAGAACTGCTACACCGCAACACCAATCAAGAAGTGATCAGGGCGAAGAATGAAAGATCAGGTCGAAGGCAGAAAAAATCACATCGAGAAGCAAAAAATGCATTACCGAAGGGAATCAAGTCAGTCCGGCCACAACAGCAACCGAAGAGACAAATCAGGTCAGGAGTCTGCTACCTAGCCAGGCCAGGGAGACATGAGATATAGGCCGCCCGAGGACAGTCGAATGGGAGAGAATAAGAATAGAAGAGGAAAAACATAGAATGAAGAAGGAAAAAACTACTCAAAATTAGTCAAGCTGAGGACGAAAGCTCGAGGGGAGAGAGGGAGGGAAATAACCACAACCATCCCCCATTAAGCTCCAGTCGCCGGCCCCGAAGCCCCCCAACCGCGGAAAGGACAGTAGTATCAGGGGGGAGGGGCGTAGTAGTAGGGGGGATCTTGATGTGCTAATCAAACACCGTATTATCATACAAATTATAAGTATTACATAATAAGGTAGGGATCAAAATACATATAATTAGGATTATAATGTAAAACTTGCAAAATAAACCAACCAAAACAGGGACGTCACAAAATATAGACAAAAGAACTTATCAATATCACTACTGTATGTGGAAATAACGCATTAGCAAAATATAATTTTGAAATAAAAGAGCACAAAACCACCACATAGAATGTACATCACAAAATGAGTAAGTGAATTTTGTTTCCCAAGCAAATTAGTCGCACATATATTAACATACTCTCATCATGTTCAAGGAATTAGTCAATTTGGGAATTTCAGGACGTTCTGGTAAATTTGTTTAAATTCTGTATGAATAAATGTCAAATGTTCTATTCAAACAAATTTGCAATTTGACAAGATATTAACAATAGTATAAAATACATACAACACTCACTAACTATAGTGTAAGCATAGCATGAACACATGACATGACCCCAACATTTAAATTTTTTGTTTATAAAATCAGTTCAACCAGACCAATAAGTTCCACAAAAGAACTCTCATAGGGCTAGCCCGAAGGATTAGATCAATATGGATAACGAATCAAGTCAAGATAGATAGGGAAGGGCAGGAGGTAAACAAATATAGGAAGGTGAAGACACACAGACATTTCTCGCCATTTCACCAGTTCAGCCGGACCACATGAGCTCCACAGCAGAGCTCTTATAGGGCACGGCCGAAGGATGAGGCAAGAACTGCTACACTGCAGCACCAACCAAGAAGTGATCAAGGGCGAAGAATGAGAGATCAGGTCTAAGGTAGAAAAAAAATCACAGCGAAATGCACAAAAAATGCACTACTGAGGGGAATCGAGTCAGCTCAGCCACAGCGACCAAAGAGACAAATCAGGTCAGGAGCCTATAACCTAGCCAGGCCAGGGAGGTATGTGATATAAGCTGCCGGAAGGACAACCGAATGAGACAGAATAAGAATAGAAGGGGAAAAACATAGAAAGAGGAATGAAAAACTACGCAAAATTAGACAAGCCAACGACAAAAGCTCGAGGGGAGAGGGAAAGGGAAAACTCCAAAATCCTCCCTCATCAAGCTCCAGTCGCTGGCCCCGAAGCCCCCCAACCTTGTCAAAGGGCGTAGTAATAGGGGGGTACAACCCTACAAATAACCTACATTTATAGTACAAATAAATTAAGGATATCACAAAGGCAAGCCATTGATACTATCAAAAGTGAATAGATACAATAAAATAAAGTATAACATTGCAAAATATGAAGAAGCAACAACAGATTTAAACAAAGAGTAGCCTACCCTTTTAACAAGAACAATGAATTTTATAGAAAAAATCAATAACAGTAGAAGTACTGTAGATAATCAATCAAAAATACAGACAAACCGTAAGCAGAGGTTATACGAGAAACTTCAAGTAAAAATATGCTTGATTAAAATTATTGATATCAAAGTTAAGAATAGTCACAATAATTGACCTTAAAAATAAAAAAAATATGCAACAATATACTTGAAACAAAACCTCGTTTACTAAGAGTCTGTATAGTAATATAGCTCTAGCCCAAAAGTTGTCATCTTAGGGAATAAAAACAATTATATGTTATTTTATTATCAATATTACTAAGGAAAGGAAAGTTTATTATGTTAAAATTATAATCGTCAACTTTGTGATATACTTTAAGTGTGCACTGTTCATTATCAATCTGTGTATATCAAGAACATTTTCAACTTAATCATTTACGTTACCTTGTTTGAGGGGGATGGAATTTGGATAAATTAATTTATCGACTTGATTAAAATCTAACATATTCAAACAAATTTGCAATTTGACAAGATGTTAACAATAGTACAAAATACATACAGCACTCACTAACAATAGATGGAAGTCCATGAATTTGGAGGGAGCTGCAGCAAGGGGCGGACCAAAAAAGATGTGGGATCGGACTTTGCAATCTGATCTTAAATCAAAGAACCTGATAAATGAGGCAGCTCTTAACAGGGCTGCCTGAAACGCCGCCATTAGGACGTGAAACCAGGACCGCAGTTTGTGTGGAGCACTCGATCTTTAAGTTTATGTATGTACTGTATGTATGAATAACTACTACAGTGGTGATGGGCTGGTCTAGCAGAGTGAGAACTGAGCGATCTCTGCCATACCCATAGCTTACTCTGACTGTTCCTTTAACTTATATATTTTCTAGATCTCAAGTCTTTTCCGTGGATTGACCTCCCAATCTACCAAGATTGGAAGCCAAAGCGTCACATTTTTCCCTTGCCCCTCAACTTTCTCTTCATCATTGCTGAGGGTCACAGGGCCCTGGGTGGGGCTTTGGTTTCCCGGGCGTTTCCGCACCCTCCTCAGCTCCCCGCCATGGAGTGGCTTCGGTCACCCAGGCTTTATTGTGGTCGGCGGGGAGGGTTCTGTGGGGGCGCTCGGTTATGGCCTTGGAATTGCTCGGGGCCTTGGGGCTGTTCGGCCAGGCAGCTTGGGGAACAACAACAACAACAACAACTACTACATAACTCCTGAATAACAATATACACTCTTAACCCCTTTGGTACCGGCGACGTCTTTTTTATATTATTTTGGCTATATTTAGAGAATTTTTTGCAGTTTAATAAGGATCTGTGGTAGCTAAAAGGGTTAAGCGAGATAGATCGAAGGCTGTTAATTGTTGGAGGCCTTTTATAAACTGAATAAAATTGTCTAATAGTAGCCAGAAAAAAAGATAAAAGATGTCGCTGGTAGAGAAAGGGTTAATTCGATCCTGCTATTTATCCTTCCATACATATAATCAAGGGGTGGATACAAATGTAAGTGGACAATTGACCACTTGCGAGTTTCGTTCTATAAGGAAGTTGGAGCCGTGAACATCGATATTAAAGAGAAATGCAATAATAATGTGGGTTTCTAATGAATAAAAAGTATGTTCAATTTGGTTTTATGTATTTATCTATGTATTATGACCGTATTTTAGCTGGTAATTCTGATAAATATTGATGGCTAGAGCTCTAACTTCCTTATAGAACGAAACTCGCAAGTCGGGAATTGTACAGTTACCCAGAGAGCTGTTACAGAACTACAGTACTTTTAATTACCGTATACTGCTTTCCAACATATCTTATATAGAAATCGAAAGAAAACAGCAAACTTTATTGGAAACAGATTAACTTGCTCATGTAGTAATGTACACCCTATGTGGTGGATTGTGTTCTTTTATTCTGTGTTTTATTATTAACTGTCTTTGTGGTGCAATGCATAAGTGTGTTGATTTTCAATGTGAGCATCCTAGGTTCGAATCCCCGGACTGCCACATGTGTTTGTTAATTTCATTAATCGAGTTTAGGAGTAAAGTTGGTTGGTGGAGAACATAATAATTTAATAATTTTCATTTTAGTAAGCGTTGTTTCCACATAGCGATTTTGATAATTTGGTTTTGCTTTGTATGGTCCTTGTCCCAATTTTGGTTTGTTTAGTTTGCAAGTTTTACATTTTAATCTAAATTGATGGTTAAAGCTGCATAATTTGCTTACCATTCCATAGTCCTTAAGGGGATTTTTTTTCTGGGCCCTCTTCTCCCACATGTTTAGCCCCATTAATTTTGAGATTTTTAGAGACTCTCCGCCGCTCACCCCATTAGTTTGGCTATTGTAAGACCTTGCACCCCATTTCTTTGGCAATTTTTTTCTGGTGAGCAATAGCAAGCCTGCAATTTGCTGGGGTATTTTTCTACTGAAAAATTCACATATTCATCTTGAAGGGAGATCTTGAGGATATTTCTTATAAGCTTGATACATGTCTAAGGAGGAAACTAGAACAAAATCTCTCTCTTAACCCTCTCCGACATATGACGCGATTTTGAGCCGATTAGGGATACTTTAAAGCCTTTGTTACCATCAGGGGTATTTAGAAACCTTTAGTTTAGTTACTTCAACCTCTGCAGTTGTCTTTGAGTTAGCTGTGGGCAGAAAACTAATTTTGGAGAGGTAATTATAAGAGTGAGCGAACTCTATTTCTTATTGCTAATCTGGCAACCTCTGCATCATATGAGTCTGAAGGGGTTAATAGTTGTAAAAGCAAACCTAACTATCTCTGTAACAGCCTTATTTGTGGGTAACTATCATTCAGATTAGATAAATTAAGACTATCTAACACTTAAACCTAACTATCTCTGTAACAGCCTTATTTGTGGGTAACTATCAATCTAACACTTCCTAACACTAACACTAACAATACACAACACATCATTGAGATCACTCACTAAAGCCCCATTGTAATACTGTACAATACTCTGACCAATCATGACCAACAATAGTAATTTTGCTATGGATTACAGATGTGCATATATACTGTACATGTTATTTTTTATATACAATTAATTATAACTCTCTGTCAACCTTAATAAAATCTCAGCCAGAAGTGTAATCCTCACATGGTTGATTTCCAAGACAAGAGACTTTCTCTAAAGTTAAGTAGGCAAGGAACACATGTCGGCAGAGGATATCTTTAGAATCCACAACAATACTAGATTAAATAAAGAAAAACAAAGACCTAGATACATAATATTCATAGTATCACCAACCCACCAATTAACTTACAAATAAACCTAATTAATGAAATCAATGAAACTGATGAATACATGCGGTACTCCAAGGATTCGAACCCAAGATACTCACACCAAAATTCTGCGCACTAAACTTTACGCTATCAAGACAGTTAAAAGGCTTAGGGACAAGCTCACGATATGTTATGACAGACAAGGCAGGGTGTGGTGGTGGTGACAGCGTTGTAATGGTCATGATCGGAGTGTCGTAGAGGTGATGATCATGGCTGTAGTGGTGGTGATGAAGGTGGAATGGTAGTAGTAGTGGTAACAGGGTCAGTGGCAGGGATAGAGTACTTCTGGATGTTGGTGAAGATAACAGGTGAGGATGATGTAGGGGTAGGTAGGGTCATCATGTTGGTGAAGATAACAGGTGAGGATGATGTAGGGGTAGGTAGGGTTACCATGTTGGTGAAGATAACAGGTGAGGATGATGTAGGGGTAGGTAGGGTCATCATGTTGGTGAAGATAACAGGTGAGGATGATGTAGGGGTAGGTAGGGTCATCATGTTGGTGAAGATAACAGGTGAGGATGATGTAGGGGTAGGTAGGGTCATCATGTTGGTGAAGATAACAGGTAAGGATGATGTAGGGGTAGGTAGGGTCATCATTTATGACAGACAAGGCAGGGTGTGGTGGTGGTGACAGCGTTGTAATGGTCGTGATCGGAGTGTGGTAGTTGTGATGATCATGGCTGTAGTGGTGGTGATGAAGGTGAAATGGTAGTAGTAGTGGTAACAGGGTCAGTGGCAGGGATAGAGTATTTCTGGATGTTGGTGAAGATAACAGGTGAGGATGATGTAGGGGTAGGTAGGGTCATCATGTTGGTAAAGATAACAGGTGAGGATGATGTAGGGGTAGGTAGGGTCATCATGTTGGTGAAGATAACAGGTGAGGATGATGTAGGGGTAGGTAGGGTCATAACAGGTGAGGATGATGTAGGGGTAGGTAGGGTCATAACAGGTGAGGATGATGTAGGGATAGGTAGGGTCATCATTTTGGCTGCTCTCTTATCGCCTCTTGACTACTCATCCACATAACCTGTTGAAGAAAAATATAAAAACAATATTATAAAATTCTCTACTTACTCTAGAGATCTTTAAACACTATTAGTTACAATTGTGAAGGGAAATAAAATACATACATACGTAGTGCGCGGAATTTCGATGCGAGTATCCTGGGTTCGAGTCCTCGGAGTGCCACGTGTATTTGTTGATTTCATTAATTGAGTTTAGATGTGAAGTTGGTTGGTGTAAAAAACATAATAATAAATCCAAAGTCTAGTTCACCTAAAACATTGATTAAATCTTAGATATCTTCCACTATGAGGAAGATTGTCTTCATTATACTTTTCCAAATTTTTTACTCATGCCATTGGTGGTCTTCTACTATCAACAGCTCCTCTCACTACAGTACAGGTCTCCCTCACTATCCGATGCCCCAATTTACGATATTATTATAGGTTTTTAGGTGTTTGTGTTTGTGTTTTGGCTGGTCCCAGAACGCATTCCCATTTACGCCATTAATTTTAGGGTTTGCTGTATGATTTTTCTATTTAATATCGGGTTTTCAGGAACGTAACCCAGTCGTCAATTGAGGAAGACCTGTATATTATCATGAATTTTTCCTGACCTTCTCTTCTCATCTATTCTTTGCACATGGCCATGTCACCAGAAAATACATCTTTTTATCTACACAACCAATCTACATTCAATGGCCAGAACTTGCACTTTAATTCCAAAAGACGTAGCAAAATTAAAGGTAACTACAGGTAAAGGTGTTTGCGAGGTAAAATATGAAGCTATAGCCTCCATGTCAAAATATCAAGCATTGCAGACATCCAAGAAATACTGTACTGAATAAATAAATTGATAGATAAGGATATAAAAGAGAGAGAAAGCTTCATATATTTAGGAGCAGTACAGTGTACAGTTGGCTACATGAATGTGTTTACACTCCTTGATTTTATGTATGCAAGCACAAATAGAATGACTGAATTAGAAGCTTAACTATCAGTAAAAGAGATACTTCATGTATGATCAATTGATGGTTTTATAACTAATTATTCAGTAAAAGAAATACTTCATATATGATCAATTGATGGTTTTATAACTAATTATTTAATCACACTAATTGTACTGTACTTCCATACATACACTTATGGGATGTATTTACCTAACCTAATTGTATTTACCTAATTGTAGTTTACAGGAGTTGAGCTAAGCTCGTGTTGTCCCGTCTCTCAGTCTACTTTTTATCCAATTTTTTCTTGAAAATATGGATATTCCTTGCCCCTACCACCTCCTCCTCCAGCCCATTCCATTTGTCAATACATCTGTAGGGGAAGCTAAACTTCCTGATATCGTTCTTGCAGGTAGGTCTTTTTACTTTGTAGCTGTGGCCTCTAGTTATTCCTGTATCCATAATTAATATATCCTCCCTATCCAGCCTCTCCAGCCCCCGGGTGCATTTGTACATCATTATCATGTCTCCCCTCTCTCTCCTCTCTTTTAGACTCGGTAGATTTAATTTGTCAAGCCTCCCTTCATATGGCAGTTCTCTGAGACTTGGAACCAATCTAGTAACTGCTCTCTGGATTCTTTCTAACTTGTGAATATGCTTCTTTAGATGCGGGGACCACACCACTGCTGCATACTCCAACCTTGGTCTAATCATACTCTTCATAATTTTCGCTACCATGGTCTCATCCAAGTAGTTCAGAGCAACTTTCATATTCCCGGCCATTGCATACATTCCGCTAAAGAGCTTGTTAATATGTTTCTCTGGCGACAAATTATCTTGTATAATCAACCCTAAATCCTTTTCTTTTTCGGCCTTGCTAATTATATTATCTCCCATCCTGTACTCCCAATTTGGTCTATTCACACTTCTTCCCATATTTAACACATGGCATTTACTTATATTAAAGTTCATTTTCCACTTGGTGCTCCATTCGTATATTTTATCTAAATCCCCTTGCAGCTCCTCACAACTACTTTTATTTGTTATTTGTCTCATAATTTTTACGTCATCTGCAAACATTGACATGTAGGAGTTTATGCCTATCGGCAGGTCATTCACGTACATAAGGAACATGAGAGGTACCAACACAGATCCCTGCGGCACACCACTCTCAACTTTCCGCCACGATGAGTAAGTTCCTCCAATGTTGGTCCTCATTTCCCTATCTGTTAAATAGCTCTCCATCCATTTCAGCAAACTCCCCCTGACACATCCTAGCGTCTCAAGCTTAGATAACAATCTCTTATGTGGTACCTTATCGAATGCTTTGGAAAGGTCTAAGTAGACGCAGTCCACCCATCCGCCTCTTTCTTGGAGTACATCTACCACCCTACTGTAATAACATAGCAAACTGGTAACACAAGATGTCCCTTCTCTGAATCCAAATTGCTTTGGGGTTATTATCTTCTTTCTCTCCAACATTTTCATCCATCTCTTCCTAATTAGCTTTTCACAAATCTTGCATACAATACTAGTAAGTGAAACTGGTCTATAGTTTAGAGGGTCCTCAGGGTTTCCATTCTTGTATATCGGAATGATATTAGCTCTTTTCCATTCAACAGGAACCTGTCCTTTATCTAAGGAAGCTTGAATTATGTCCCTCACTGGCTCCACTAATTGCTCTGCACACTCCTTTAAAACCCAGGCAGACACTTCATCCGGTCCCATAGCTTTCCTTACTTCAAGTCCTCTCATCGCAGATAACAGCTCATCTCTAGTTAGTTCAATCTTACTAAGACCACTCTCCAGTACTCCCGCCTGTGGTTCGTCAAAACCTTCCTCTCTAGTAAAAACTGACCCCAATTTGTTATTCATTACCTCGCACATGTCCGATACATTTTCATACGTCCTAGCATCAACTCTTAATTTAGTAATTTGTTTCTTTACCTTCAACTTACTGTTTATATATTTATAAAATAATTTAGGATCACTTTCACATTTATTTACTATGTTCTTCTCATAGTTCATTTTAACTTGCCTAATTATGTTAACATATCTATTCCTCTCCTGTTTATATTTATTCCGATTACTCTCAGTGTTCCTTCTTCTTAATCTAGCTCAAGCTGCATCACGCCTACCCAAAGCTCTTTTGCATTTCAAATTAAACCAATCTTTCTGCTTAGTAAAATTTCCAGTTTTATATCTTGGGACAAACAGATTGGTTCCTACTCTATAAATTTCGAGGAATCTACTATATTTACCTTGTACGTCCTGTTCCTTCAAAATAAGATCCCAATCTACTCCCTCTAAATATCTTTTCAAGGATACATAATCAGCTTTACTATAATTTAATCTGTCATTTATGTAGCTATTGTCTAATCTATTGGCATTACTCGAGGTCAACTTCCATTTTAGTAATAGGTGATCACTTTTACCTACAGGACATAGATAGTTTATATCACTAATTTTGTGAGGATCCTTTGTAAAAATCAGATCGAGTTTAGAAGGTTCGTTATTACCCCTCATTCTTGTATTTTCCTTCACATGTTGTGTGTAAGTACATTTTCCGTAACCAACTCCACTAGCCGACTTCCCCAAGATCTCTGATTTGGCCCTGCATCTCCCGATTCCCAATCAACCTCACTACAGTTGAAATCTCCTACCAAGATCAATCGATTCTTCCTTAAAAGCAATCTTCTCAACGACTGAATCATATCCTCGACCATCTCCTCAAACTCCAACTCCCTCCATGTTCTGGTCTTTGGTGGCATGTAAGCTACTGCTATGTCTAGCTTTTTTCCTTCTATATCATTGAGTTCAACTGCCATTATTTCTGCCTTGTCATTATTTAACTCCACTTGCTTTGCTGTCATAGGGTTCTTAACTAATACTGCCACTCCACCTCCCCTTTTTCCCTTTCTATCATATCTCCATATATTATATCCTTCACTAAACACTATATTGCTGTCAAAGTCCTGGTTCAGCTTTGTCTCCGTCAAACAGACTATCTGTGGTTGATCCTTTCTTAATATATCATCCAATTCTACCTTTTTACTGTTTATTCCATCTATATTAGTGTAGTAGCACAGTATATTGGAATCCTCCTCCTTGTTTCTCTTCCCTCCCTGCCTCCTATCAGGTTCACCTCCTCCTCCATCCCTTCCCTGACCTACCTCCACATTCCCTGCTAGTTCTATTCTCCTCCCCCCCCCCCCCCCTCCACAATCTCCCGCCCCTCCCTCACCATCTCTCCGTCCTCGGGCTGATCCACTACCTGACTCACCGTCTCCATCCCCTCCTCCTCCCTCACCATCTCTCTGTCTTCGGTTTGATCCACTACCTGACTCACTGTCTCTATCTCCTGCTCCTCCCTCACTATCTCCTTGTCCCCGATTTGATCCACTACCTGACTCACTGTCTCCTTGTTCATTTCTCCTCATATTTTCCTTTCTTTCTGACTCTGAGTGTACCACTTCTTTAGTTTCCCTTCCTTTACTCTCCAAAAAAAAATCCTTTTCTCCTCATCTGACAATTTTCGATTTTCATCGTCAGCCCTTGCTTGAACTTCTCTCAACTTTTCCCTTTCCTCTATGCTTAAGTCCTTTTTCACCCTAATATGTTTAATTCCAGTACAACTATTTAGCCTCCAGCTTACAATGGTTAATGCTTCAACCACTGACCTAGATTTAAACTCTGCTTTTATCGGTCTCATCTCACCCTTTTTATATCTTCCTAGCCGTCTTACTTCGTCCAGTTCTTTCCCCCAATCACAGCCTTCGTCTAGACACTCCAATATTTTCTTTACTTTGTCCTCATCCCTTCCCCTTCTTTCCCTCATATCTGCTAAATGTTCTTCAATGTCTCCAAAAATTATTATGCTTTTACCTCTATCTACTGTTTCCCTCACTACCTTTTCCTTGCTCTTCAAAACCTGCACTAAATTCTTCTCAAACTCTCTTTTCTCTTTTTCTCTCTCTTCCACCTGCTCCTTCATGATTTCTTCCAATGCATCCACCTTAGCATTCCCCACCCTTGTCCACTCATTTTTCTCCTCACTTATTACTCTCTTTACTTTCTCACTTAAATGGCCCTCATACTCCTTTAGCTGCTCCTTGAGTGCCATGTTCTCTGCCTCCAGCTCATCTACTTTCCTTATCACAGCATCTAGGTTAGCAATTAATGGCCCATCTGCAGTTGCTACTGAACTGGCTCCACATATTTCTGTCAGTGACTCCACCTTCACACCTATATCTCTCCTCCAATTCTCCATAACTCCCTTCCATCTTAACAGACCCATCATCTGTCTCTTCACCACAGTCAATTGATCCTCCACTTCATTACCCTCTGCCAGAAATCCCTCAAATTCATAGCTCTCTTCATCTCCCAATAAACTCTGCCTCCGTTTGCCTTGGCCGGCCATTGTTTATATTTATGTAGCCTACAGTTAAAAATATACAAAACACTTAATAAAATTACAGTAAAATTAAACTACTACCTGGGATAAACCCAGGTAGCGCCGCCCCCGTTTGTGTCACCCTATCTTGAAAAAAGAATAAATGGAAAAAATAAATAGAAACAGGTGTTTGCGAGGTCACCACGAGCAGGTGGGGTACGACTTGATTACCTTCCTAAGAAGGTAACCCAACCGAGGTGTCGCAAGTACTAGGCAAAGATGAAATTGAAAACTTTAACCGTGTTTTGGGCCTTCAGCAGTAGCAGATACGTCACTCGGAAAATTAAACCTCATTGGTTACGATACTGCCACTGCGCAAACATTCATGTGGCCAATTGTACATGCCATAGAAAAGAGAGCGAACTAAATAGGAAATCAATTCAAGGGAACTGATTCAAGAGATGCCTGGCATCTTCAAAGGAAGAATGGTTAGTGAGGAAGTGTAGGAGTCATTGAGGAACAATTTGGTATGGAAGTGTGACCAGGAAATCCACAAGCTGAGACCTGTGGAGGTCATGCAGAATTACAATAAGTGTAAACAGGCCAGATGTAGTAAGATAACTATTTGGTTCTTTTGGATTGAAAGAACATACTCTGGACACTGAACACAAAGTGGTTAAACAGATATAGAACAGTATTCTATGGTATACGTCCATGTGTAGAGAATGGATGAAGACAAAATGCTATGAGAGATAAATGTAAGTCAAGTGAGAGAAACAGGTGGTAGTGGAGAACATCAATGGTTTGGGGAATCCTTAAAACAAAAGAAGTAAATTGTATAGAAACACAGGTAAAGGGAACATGACTAGAGAAAAAGCATGGAGGCATTTTTGTTATGGCTACCCTGAAGTGGGAGCTTCCAGTGAAGAAACAAATCATCAAAGATAATGTTGAACAGTAAATAACAGAAAGGGAAAACTATTATAAATCTAGCATTAATCTATAAATAACTAGTTACTTAAAACAAAACAATACATTTTACTGGTAAATACTGTATTCAGATAGGCCTACTGTACTACTGGTATAAATACAAAACAAAAAGAATACAAACCATTATTAATTTTACTGTACAGTATATTAATCTTCTGTTCTGTCTTCCTGGTCAGCATTCTTGACAGGCTTGGAGCTCATTACTTCATTATCATATTCTGGTGGAGTCAGACAAACACCTGCAAATAAATAATATAATAATACCAGTATCATTAACACTACCTCTAAGAGTACCAGGCTGGCAAATGAGAAAATATTTACCCCTGGCCAAAATTGTCCCTTTATTTTAGTCAATATTTGTAAATATATAAATTTACAGTTTTGCTCTACTGTATAGTTGCCTAGTATGCCCCTGATGATGATGATGCATTTTTTTACCACCATGCACTCCCTGCCCAAGAGTGGAGATAGGGTACGGTACATGCTCTGATGTTTCAGGGACTTCAGTGGACAGTTGTTGTAGTTGCTGTTCCTCAGGTTGTCTGGCCGTGCAGTCCCAAGGTCCCGAGCAAGGCTAAGGCCATAACCGAGCGGCCTAACAAAACCCTCCTGCTTACCACTAATAAAGCCCAGGTGACCAAATCCATTCTAAGGCGGGGAGCTGAGGAGGGTGCGGAAACACACAGGAAACTAAAGTCCCAGTGGACAGTTGTCACAGATTGCCAAACAGCACCGTCCACCACAGCACTGTCGTCGGCCAATAATACACACTGGCTGGAATGAGCCTCGATCCCTTGACCTCTCGGTTAGCCAGTTGCTGTGACGTCTCCACCCAAGATACCTCTTCAATTTCTCCCCTGTCCACCATGTCCTGCAGCACTGCAATGTCGATCCTCAATCTCCTGTCGTCCACACTTTTGCATGAGTGAAGTGCGTCTACTAAGCTCTTATTATCCACATAACATTTTATTCTGTAGCTTCCACCCCCAGATATTTCACTTAAAATGCTGGAGAGGTAAACAGCAGCTTCCGCACACTCAAGTAATGCTAGCGTCTCTGCAGATAAAGTGGACTTGACGACTCTTCTTATCTTCCTAGTCTGCCAAAATATTGGGCATCTCTTATCATCGGCATCTCGCAGAAAGATCACAAAGCCACCCTGGGAACCGTTACCTGCGAGGTTGGCAAACGAGGCATCCGAGAAACATTCCAGATGGCAGTCATGGATGGGTCCCAATCTAGGAATATACAGTTTCATGTTATCTGTCTTCACCCTGTCAATCACCTTGTTGAGCCTGAGCAATTCTGCAACAGTAGCTTGTTTTCTGGCCACACTTAACTCACACACGTCAAAGGCGATGTCAGGCCTAGTGTGAGTGGCTATCCAATTCAACTGTCCAATTAATGCTCTATACTCCGACTTCTCTGGTTCAGACAATTCTCCCGTTTTTACCAGTGCTCGCTGTCTGCTGATTGTGAACGGCAACAAGGATGAAGCGTACTGGAACTGATCAAGAGTTATGCTGCCATCGCTCTCAGATATGATGTTCAAACCCACATATCTAAAGGCTCTTGACTCTGAGCTGCCGACCAGGAACGCCTGACTCACTGGTTTTATCATGTGTCGCTCAAATTCCTGTGTGCCGGCCCAGAGAAAATCGTCCACGTATATACATATGATGCCATCAACGTTGCCCCTATTACTCCAGAAGAACAATGCTGAATCCAAGGATGACATTTGAGCTCCGACACAACAGCTGATCCTTAACCCGCAGATACCAGTGCCTGGCAGCATCACATAAACCGTAAACTGTCTTCTTTAACCTCCACAGCCTACCATCAGCATACTCTGGAGGAGGGCGTAGATAAATCACTCGTTCAATCATGTTCCCTTGCAGATAGGCCGCCTTCACATCCATAGAGTGACAAACCCACTGGTTACCTGAGGCAAACGCAAGAGCCAGACGTACCGCTTCCTTCGAACACGTAGGCGAGTCCTTTCGTAAATCCACAGTGTCCTCCTCGAATCCTCTGGCTACCAGACGTGCTTTAACAACCGGCTTGCCATTTTTTATTTTCTCAGTCATCACCCAACAGACAGAAATAGTATCTTGTCCAACGTCATTAACTTCCTCGTACACATCATTACCCCTCCAGTTCTCAATCTCACTGTCCTTGGCCTTTAAAACATCCTCAGAATGGAACAGAATCAACATTTCAACATCATCATCTACCACTTCCCAAGTGCTAAAATCCTTCTGTACATCCACCCAGCCAATACCGCCATCAGAGTCTCTTTGTAAGTTGTAACAATTTTTATACTGCCCAGTTGCTTTGCCGGCACGACTCACAATTTTTCCAGACACCGACGCCCCACTCTCTGCATGAATACCTCTAATCCGCTGGCCAATCTTGACCTTAGAAGCCTGATCACCAGATGTACCAGCTACCGCCGGCTGAAGGGCCACCATGTCACCATCCTCGGACTCATCATCTGGAGGGTATTGCGACACAGCTCCCGAAGACTCTTCACTGGATTCCTTCTCGCCCAACTCAGCCTTGGAAACCTCAACCACTGTATCCCTTCCCGGAGCCGGCGCTATACGACACTCGTGAGCCCTCACATAGATGCCCCTGTGTCTTACCAAAACTTGCTTCCCATCTCTGCCGATGACGATACCCGGGCCGTGCCACTCATGACCGTCATTTCTCTTATAAAATACGTCATCACCATTCTGTACAATGTTCGAATCACTCGGGCGCACGTTGTGCCGCAAAGCCCTGGTCAACCACTCACAGGATTCTATCCTCAGAAATTCCTGTCTCGCCGTGTGAAGAGCATTCAGGTTATCTCTCACAATGCAGGATGGAGGCATCCCCAACGCAGGAGGATCATTGGCCCAGACACTAGGAAACACAGGGTTGTAGCCAAAAACAAGCTGGTTAGGCGAGAAGCCCGAATAGTTCGTAAGGGCATTCCTCGCAGAAATCGCCCAAGCCAAAGCCACCTTAAGTTACAACGTGTATCTGCCATGATTTTCCTCACAGTATCACCTATCACTGCATTCTTACGTTCACAAACCCCATTACTCCAAGGGCTCTCAGCAGCTGTGGCCATAATCTTTATGTTAAAAGCCTCACCAAGCGTACGCATATCAGCATTGTTAAATTCACCCCCATTATCGGTAAGAAACTTCCTTGGTGGGCCAAATACAGTAATCCAGCTCCGAAACACTCCATGAAGGATGGTAGAGGCACACTTATCATTAATTACTACCGCACTGTAATATCTTGTGGCCAAGTCAACCATAACCAAAAAATACTGTCTCCCCCAAACCTTTAAGTCCATAGCCACAGTCTCATTAAATTTATTCGCCATAGGCAGGCACACCACAGGACGAGGCCTAACCTTCTTGAATTTGCAACAAACTTCACAGTTTTCAGACACTTCACTTATTGACCGTTCCAAGTCAGCATTGTTAATTCCCGCATCCTTCACAAGTTTCAATAGCTTAGCCAACGTAAGGTGACCAAACTGTCTATGAAGCTTCAGTGCAGTTCCTTTTCCACCGGTTTCTAATGATGCCAGTGTAACCATACTCCTGGATTTCTGGCCCAGTCACAACGAAATGGGCAACAGATAGTGTCCCGATGACGTACACTCCAAACAAATGTCTTGTCCACAAACTCTCACCATGTCCGTCTCAAAATCCAACACCATTTTCGCCTTTTTCATCGACTTTTTACTCAAAAGCAAAGAAACGTTACACTCTACCACATCCGTCACAACAGTCGCACGCACATTGCCCACCTGGCATGGCAAGGTCACTCGCTTCATCGATGGCACTGTGGCTCCATCCGCAAATGTAAAAGTCGAAGTTGAAGTGCCTTCGGTAATTTGAGCTTTTTCATAATCACTTAACTCATGAATGTAATTTTCAATCCATTCCGATCCACACACAGTTGTAGAACATCCAGTATCCAGTACAGCACAACCCTTTGCTTCATCAACAAGCTTCTGCAACTTTCCCCTGTGCTTGTCATCCTCACCAGCAAACCCATAAACATGGATAAATGCACTGTCTCTCCCGCATCATCTCTTTCACAAGAATTCCCCTTATTCTCATACGCATCAGGACAATCTCTAGCCCAATGAAATTTTGATCCACAAACTGCACATTTTGACACTCTACCATCGGGCCCCAAAGGATTTTGTTTCCTGCCATATCTATGATTAAAACCTCTACCACGGCTTCTCATAGCACCTCTTCTAGCTAAAGGCCGTGCTCGACCCACACCGCCTGTATACAATGCTTCCTCTTCCTTCATGTCACTTTTACCTTCAGTAACAAACACGGGTTCACTTTTAACATTCACAACACTTGTCCCAACAGCTGCTGTCTCACCACCAAAAATACGGCACAGACCTGACTTCATATGTTCATAACTCACTTCAGTAACTGCAGACATGGCCAACTGTCTTTCATTATCAGACAAATTACAAGCGTACAACAGCATAAAGGCCTTTACTGCATCCGGTAATGTCATATCCTGTTCCGAACATTCAAGATACGTATGCTCAAACTTAGACACGAAGGTACGCATATTCATGTCACTAGGCCGCCGTAGATTATAAATGTCATGGAACGCCGCAAACTGCCGTCTTCCTTTGTCCACCAGTAACAGCATGCGAGTGCTCTACATACATAGAGTACACTCGACCCTCGCAAATCCGGACTTCACCAATCCGGACTTTCAACAATCCGGACACAATCCGGAGTCCGGTCCGATCGTCCGGTAGTGCGTACCGTAACGCATACTTGTCCGAATACTTAAAATTTTGTCCGGTAGGTGGCTCTCGCGACGGGTGACGCCACCCGTTCCCGCCTAGTCATTCAAGCTTGTTTACAACCCGCCGTGCGACTACCTGGTTATTAAGGTGTTATTATCGACTTTCATTGCCAGCCACCATGCCCCCCAAGCCTCAAAAGACTGTCAAGCGGGTAAAGGTTACTCTGAGTGTAGAACAAAAGCTAGAACTGATAGGGAAGCTTGAGAATGGTCGTACAGTGCTCCAGGTTTGTGAGGAGTATGGGTGCAAGAAGCAAACCGTCTCCGATATACGTAAGACCAAGGACAAGTTAAGGAACTATGCTGCTAAATTTTGTGTCGAAGGCAATAAATCTAAAACTGGCAAAGCAAGACCAAGGAAAAATATGACCACAGCTGATCATTCCCAGCTAGATGCAGCTGTACTGAAGTGGTTTCTTCAGGAGAGGTCTAGTGGCGTGAATGTACGGGGTGTGGAGATTATGACCGCCGCAGTGAAGCTGGCTGAAAATTTAGGCCTAGCTAACTTTAAGGGTAGTGATGGTTGGTTATGGCGGTTTAGGAATCGACATGGATTGTTTAATGTTAAAACTCATGGGGAAAGTGGGAGTGCAGACAGTTCTGGGATAGAAGCTTTCCGTGCTCGTTTCCATAAGCTTGTGGAGGAAGAGAACCTAACCCTCTCTCAAGTATATAACGCCGATGACTGGATTTTACTGGCGTTCTATGCCCAAAAATACCCAGGTAACGAAGCATGAGGGGAAAACAAAAGGAAAGAAACTATCCAAGGAACGATTATCAGCTCTGTGTGGGGGAAATGCCAGTGGCACGCACCGTCTCAAGCTGGCGATTGTGGGAAAAAGCAAGAGGCCACATGCAATGAGGAACCTAGACATCGAAACAGAACTGCCAGCCAAGTATTACCACAGCAAGAAAGCCTGGTTCAACTGCGCTATTTTTACTGCATGATTTTTCGAATACTTCGTGCCAGCTGTCATGAGATATCAAGTGGAAGTTTTGGGCATCCCCAGAGACGAAGTGAAGGCAGTTCTATTGTTGGATAATGCCCCAGCCCACCCCAGCGCTGATATATTGGTCTCACCTGACGGGCGAATTAAAGTTGTGTACCTCCCGCCTAACACCACAGCACTTATCCAGCCCATGGACCAGGGCATTATTAGCGCCCTCAAGAGGAAATATACCAGGAAGTACCTCAATGAAGTCCTGGTGGTGCTGGAGGACGAGTCCGACTCAGTACAGGACACTCGTGGGGCACGCACACTGGCTAACATCAAAGCCTATAACATCCGCTCTGCTATTTGCAATCTTTGCTCTGCTTGGGATAGCCTACAAATTTCCACCTTAGCCAACTGTTGGAAACCATTCCTTCATGCCGATGATGATCCCAACGACTTCGAGGGGTTTGGTAATGATGCGGCTGCTGATTTCCACAACCTATTGAGGAATGCTGGGGAAAAGGATGTCACTGTGGAAGATGTTCAAGATTGGCTGGACGAGGCAGAGATAGTACCAGGGCATGAAATTTACAATCATGAACAGATCGCAGAACAGATCCAGAGCCAAGAAGCAGAAGAAGAGAGCAGTGACGAGGAAGAGGAACCAGTAAACCGACACAAACTATCGTCACTGAGGGCCAGTGTGGACGACCTGATTGCCTTCACTGAATACACTCCTGAGGTAGCGTCACACTACACCCAGCTACGTTTACTCAGGGAGGCAATCATACTGAAGCAGCACCAAGTGGGTAGGCAGACGAAAATCCACTCTTTCTTTCGCCGGCCAGGCACAGCCACCCTAGCCACCACCCAGGAGCCTCAGCCGGGTCCCAGTAGTGCCACCACCCATGAGCCTCAGCCAGGTCCCAGTAGTGCCACCACCCAGGAGCCACAGTCGGGTCCCAATAGTGCCCCCGACCATCGCCGGCCAGCCACCACCCAGGAGCCTCAGCCGGGTCCCAGTAGTGGATGTGGATGTGAGGTGGATGATCCGATGGTCGTGGATTCGACCTCGGATTCTGATTAACCCCCTTCAATCAACCCCTGTACATAGTGTAAATAGAAGATTTAGGATAAGGCGAGTACTGTACAGTACTGTATATTACGTAACTTTTATTTACTGCTAGGCTATTAACCCTCTCCGACATATGACGCAATTTTGAGCCTATTAGGGATACTTTAAAGCCTTTATTACCATCAGGGTTTTTTACAAACCTTTATTTTAGTTACTTCAACCTCTGCAGTTGTCTTTGAGTTAGATGTGGGCAGAAAACTAATTTTGGAGAGGTAATTATAAGAGTGAGAGAACTCTATTTCTTATTGCTAATCTGGCAACCTCTGCGTCATATATGTCTGAAGGGGTTAATATTAATAATGTGTGTGCGTATGTGTATGCATGTGTGGCCCCCCCGTACACTATTTTCTGAATCCGGACTTTTCCTGAATTCGGACAAGGCCCAGTCTCTTTTAGTCCGAATTTGCGAGGGTCGACTGTATATACATATACAAATTTAAAAACCAAGTGCTCCATACGAAGCGCGTTTCTGGTCTCACATCCTAATGGCGGCGCTTCAGGCAGCCCTGTTAAGAGCTGCCTTACTTGTCAGGTTCTTTGATTCAAGATCAGACTGCAAAGTCCGATCCCACTTCTTTTTTGGTCCGCCCCTTGGTGCAGCTCCCTCCACATTCATGGACTTGCATCTTTTCACTCAGCTTTGTTCATCCATCCTCTCCACATGTCCAAACCATCCAAGCCTGCTAGTACGCATCTCATCACTGATGCTCTTGATATCTAACCTTCTCCTTAGCTCTACACTTGATATCTTATCTTGCAGTTTGGCACCACACATCCATTTCACCATTCTCATCTCATTCAAATTTTCTAGTATATGAATCAGTCCCAAAATAACATTACCCAGGTTTGCCACATTGGTTTACATATGCTAACATGGGTAAGGCCAATACCTTCCATTTCTTGACTAGTGTTACAATTTGTTTGGAAGAACCTAACTTTAAAATATGGATAGGTGATTAAAAATATATCTACAGTATTGTTTTTTTGTTTTAAATATTTCATACTATACAATAAACACCCTAACTCAAACTCTATATGCTAAATGGCTTCATTAACAAGCGTTGCAAAGCACCAAAGGCCTCCGTCAAATGCTGTCCATCACCCAGATGCCCCAAACCTTTCTCCTTCCTAGTATTGGTATATCTCCCACCTGATAACTCCCTCGGCTGATCCAGTCCAACAAGAAGAAGAAGAACAACAACAATAGTGAGACGAGCAGTAATAAGTCTCTCTTTGATTCCCAACTGAGTAAAAAATGCTAGTTTCCTCGAGTTTAGTATACAGTACTGTATATGGCTTACTGGTATGCTGTTTGTATATAATTTATAATGTAAAACTTGCAAAACAAACAAACCAAAACAGGGACGACACAATACAGTACTGTATAAAGACAAAAGAACTTATCAAAATTGCTATGTAGAAATAATGCTTTAAAATAAAAATTTGAAATAAAAGAACACAAAACTATGAAAGACTCAATACTTTACAGTATCTGGCAGTCTTGAGTCTCAACACAAAAAATAGCTTAACAGAATTGCAATATGCAAAAAATTACAATTTGTGTATCACAAAATAAAATAGTCTAAAAAACACAGACCGCCCCCTACCCTACCCCATGTCGTCTGTGTCTCAGTGTGTACAGTTGGAAAGACATGAACCTGAGGCATGTGCTGTGATTCAATGACAGGATTTAAGGGAGTGTTTTTTTCTGGACCTAAATGGCATGAAATGTCTGTAAATTGACATAAGATAAGAGGCAAAAGGTCTTAAAATAGCCAAACTAATGGGGAAAACCTCTTAAAATCTCAAAACTAATGGGGCACAGTATGAGGGAGAATGGGGTCCAGAACAAATATCTCCTTAATCAAGTGTGAGAGTGAATGGTGAAAAAAGTAAAATGATTACAGTAAATGTGTGGTCCACAAGGAGTTGGTGCTTTGTCCTCTACTCTTCATTCCCAGTAGGCTGTTGACAAATAGGTTTATTATTATTATCTACTCTTCATTATGGTGTTAGAAGCACTATCAAGAGATTTTAGGACAGGACTGCTATGGAAGTATTTTTATGCTGACAACCTGATATTGATTTGGAGGGTGCTGATGAAAATATTGTGAAGTGAAGGAAGGGACTGGAACCAGGGGCCCTTGAGTTAATGTGGATACAATAAAGGTAATGTGGATTAGAGTAGATGGAGGTACAGTACTGTAGTAAGGAGTGGGGTCTGGTTATGCAGTGTATGCAAGAAGGGTGTGGGTAGCAACTAATACTGACATTGATTGCAAGTTCCGGTATACCTGTATGACATACTGTACCATGGGAAACACCAAGGTGACCTTAGATGATGATGATGATCAGCACTGGGGGTGGTGCAGAGACTACCTTGGATGTAAGAATCAGAAGTGGGTGTAAGAAGTTTAAAAGAGCTCTTCTGCTACCACTATTGACAATAGAAGGTCTCTCCCTACGTACTAAATAGTGTTTTGAATGAGCATAATGAAAGTGCGTTGTCACAGTGAGAGAGGAACTAAGAAAAACAGAGTTGAGAGTGTGACTTGATATAGAATGTATCGATGAAGTACTGTAGTAGTAGTAGTAGCCGTTCTTTAGGCTGCCTGACAGAGCAGCCCCGAGCTCCTAAGGAAGGCCATGGCCATGGTCGAAACTGGGTTTTCCCACAAAGTTCTCAAGGAGTGTGTTTTGTGTTGTTGGCGTAAGTGGTTGACTGGTTGTATGGTATGCATTGTGCTATGAAGTACTGTACTGTAATGCATACTGGCAGACTGTGGTTGTTTGGCTATGTGGAGAGAATGGATGATATTAACTGGATGAAGCACATAATAAGTATGAAAATAGTTGATAAACAACAGTTAGTTGATTGAGGAAGACCTGGGTCGAGGTCCTGTGAGAGGATCTCAAGGTTCGGGGACTTGACAGGGACAATGCAGGGCATTGTGCAGCATGGAAAGAAGTCATTAGGTGACCAAGGCATACCTGTACAAAACATACAGTAGCTTTTCTATCTACTAATACTGATAATTTGATCTAAACACTATATGAGGAGGAGCACTTCATAAACAAAGTTTTGCTTAAAGTTTCATCCAAATACCTTTCTTTCTTGTGTGCGACACTTGTGTGCGGCATGAGCTTATACAGACATCCTAAGCGCAAGAAGGTATACTGTACATACCCAAAAGGAAAGTGTGGCTGCTGAAGAACAAGGAAGTTAGGGATAGGTTTCATAGTGAACTGGAGGAAATTAATAGAAATAAGGAAGCTAGGCCTAATGATGTAAATAGTCAATGGAACTTTCTTAAGCATACCCTTATCGATGCCACTGACAAGGTCTGTGGGAAAACAAAGGGTCACCCCAGGAATAAGACCTCCTGGTGGTGGAACGATGAGGTAGAACATGCTGTGAAAGAGAAAAGGAGATGCTTCAAAGCATGGAAGAAAGGAGGAATACCAGGCAGCTAAACGAACTGCCAAAAAGAGTTATTTACAATGCTAAAAAAGGCATTAAGGACCTGGTCCTCGAACAAGTATGTAACACTGACAATCCCAATGGGATCTTCAACCTAGCTAGGCGAGTTAAAAATGACAGTAGGGATATTTTAGGTGAACAGTGTGTTAGACACGATAATGGAAAGATCGTGTATGCAGAACATGAAATCAGAGAAGCATGGAAGGCACACTATGAACGATTGCTAAATGTAGAGTTTGAATGGGATAAGGAACAGCTTAGTATCAAAAAACCAAAATATGGACCCCCTCCTTTGATAGCACCAGCTGTAGTGAGCGACGCAATCAATAAAATGAAGGACGGTAAAGCTCCAGGGTGTTCTGACATTGTCGCTGAGATGATAAAAGCCTCAGGGGAGACTGGTGTCAACTTAGTCACTGAGTTGATAAACACCATTATTAAAGATGAGAAAATCCCAGAGGATTGGCTCAAAAGTGTAATAGTAAATATATACAAAGGAAAAGGGGATGCGCTAGATAGAGGAAATTATAGGGGCCTGAAAATGCTTGACCAAATCATGAAGGTCTGTGAGAGAGTCTTTGAGGGTTTGATCAGGAAAAGCATCTCAATTGATGATATGCAGTTTGGTTTTTTGCCAGGACGGGGTACAACCGATGCTATCTTCATAGATAGGCAGATACAGGAAAGATACTTACCAAAAGGCAGGGATCTTTACTTTGTGTTTGTAGACCTGGAGAAGGCCTTTGATAGGGTGCCTAGAGATGTTGTGCAGTGGGCTATGAGGAAACTTGGTGTGGAAGAGTGGCTGGTGCATGTGATAATGAAGATGTATGAGGATTCGCGAAGTGCGATGAGGGTGAAGGGTGTACTGAGTGATGAGTTCGCAGTCCGTGTTGGAGTCCATCAGGGTTCAGTGTTAAGCCCCCCCTCCTCTTTATTATGGTCTTGGAGGCACTGTCTAGAGTTTTTAGAGGCGGACTCCCGTTGGAACTGTTTTATGCAGACGATTTAGTCCTAATAGCTGACAGTATGCAAGATGCTGAGGCCAAATTCAGAGAATGGAGAGAGGGCATGGCGAGCAAGGGTTTAAGAGTCAATATTAACAAAACCAAGGTTATGCATTGTAGATTGAGACGAGGCAATGTGTAAAAGAGCAGTGCATACCCATGTGCAGTGTGTGGAAAGGGTGTGGGTGTTAACTCCATTCAATGTAGCATCTGTCGATGTTGGGTACACCATGGGAGTAAGCGCTGTAGTAGAATAAAGGGACCCCTGCCGTAGGATAAGCCAGAAATAGAGAAATTTGAGTGCATAGTGTGCAAAGGCGAGCTTGTGTTAAGTGATGATCCTGTGGCTGTGAATTTTGGAAATGAGTCATTGGAGCTGGTGAACAAGTTTTGTTACCTAGGAGATACCATCTCTGCCGGTGGTAGGGCAGAGGCTGCACACTGTTGCTAGAATTAGATGTGGCGAGGGGAAGTTCAGAGAACTGCTGCCAATCCTGACCATGAAAAGAATGCCTCTCCCCTTGAAGGGAAAGGTGTTTGCCTCATGTGTTAGAAGTGCAATGACGTATGCCTCAGAAACATGGGCCGTTAAAGTAGAGGATGTCAGCAGAATGGAACGTAATGAGATGAGAATGGTGAGATGGATGTGTGGGGCCAGGCTACAGCATAGAATAACAAATGTTGAGCTGAGGAGACGTTTAGGTATAAAGAGTATTAGCGAGGTGATGCGTACAAGTAGACTGGGATGGTATGGACATGTGGAGAGAATGGATGAACAAAATTGGGTGAAAAAATGCAGGTCTGTGATTGTGGAGGGAGCTGCACCAAGGGGTGGACCGAGGAAGACCTGGGATCGAACTATTCATGCCGATCTCAAATCCAAGAACTTGACAAGTGAAGCAGCCCTTAACACCGCCGCCATTAGGACAAGAGACTGAAACTGCACTTATGTGTGGAACACTCAGTCTTAAAATTATGTATGTATGGCTAGGCTCCTGAATCTTCTCCTCATAGGGTTGGATGGCGGGTTCCTGGATGTGGGGTGGTGCTGGGTGAATCATGTTCTCCTCGTCAGGTCCAATGTTACTCTAGCACCGTATGCCACATGTGTTTGTTAATTTCATTAATCGAGTTTAGGAGTAAAGTTGGTTGGTGGAGAGAACATAATAATTCATTCAGGTTCAGTAGTAGTTTATCGAGAGGCCTTCCCTAGGGTTAAGTGCCCCATTAATTACTATTTCCTTTCACCTATGCATAGCCTATGATAGCGCAGTTGGAAAGTGTGTACATGCTTAGATTGATATGCAGGATTCGAAACTGCATAATAAATCGTAGGCTTGTCCACCTTTCTTTAACTGTCTTCGTGGTGCAATGCATAAGTGTGTTGATTTTCGGTGTGAGCATCCTAGGTTCGAATCCCCGGACTGCCACATGTGTTTGTTAATTTCATTAATCGAGTTTAGGAGTAAAGTTGGTTGGTGGAGAGAACATAATAATTATTCAAAATGTTAGCACACTTTTTGTATTCATAACTTAACCCCACACAGGCTAGTAAAGAATGTAACAAAGTCAAACTTTATGCTAATTTACAAGGGACATGTATTACTTGTTAATAAAGTCAGAATTTTCCAATGTTTTCCTTATGCCTCATATGAATAACCTTTATGCTTCTCTGTCATCTGTCAACTAACACCCCTCCTCTCACCCGACACCACTTTCACTCATATACCTCTCAACTCCATCCCTACATCTCACTCTCAGTCTGCCTCTCCCTCTCTGCCCTTCCACCTCACATACATACAACCCAAGTAGTACAAAAGAGATGGGTTGTTGTTGTTGTTGTTGTTCCCTAAGCTGCCTGGCCGAACAGCCCCGAGTCCCTGAGAAAGGCCATGGCCACGATCGGGCTTTCCCACAGAGCTCTCATTGAGTGTAGATTGTGTTGTTGGCGTAAGTGGTTGTGTGAAATGCAGTCTTCTATGATGTGTTTAATGGTATGGGGTGCTGTGTTACATCCCGGGCAGGCGTCGACAACGGAGTCATCCAGTCTCTTCTGATAGCTCAGGAGAGCTGGATGGTGTCCGCATCTCAGCCTGGCCAGGTGGACTCTGTCCTCGCGAGGAAGGGAGGATTCGGAAGGATGGATTTCGGGAGGTCGTGCATGCAGCTGTGTGTTGTCTGTGAGTGAGTGGATGGATCGGTGAGAGATATGAGTATGGATGTGCTTCTGGATGTTGGTTCGGGGTGGGCAGGGAGGGAGAGAGGACAATAATTGTGTGTGATACCGTGTGCTGGGTGTTGTTTTGATATTTCTTGGTGTCTGTGGGTGTGTTGCCATGTAGTTTAGTGGGTGGTCTTGGTTCGTGGAGGCTGCTGCTAGGAATTGAGTGCCTCTCATGTCCAGATGGTCTTTGACTTTGAGGATTTTGGTTTCTTGATGTAGGTGATCTGTGGGTGCAGTAGCTGTGCAGCCTGTAATGATCTTCAGGGCTTTGTTTTGAATAGTCTGTAAGGTCTTATGATGTGTTTCAGCTAGGTTAGAAGCCCAGGCTGGGCTTGCGTATTCCATCACTGATCTTATGTATTGTTTATATACTGTGGTGGTAGTTTCTTTGTTGTGTCCAAATTTTGTGTGAGCAAGTGACCTGAGGGCGTTAAGTCTGGGTGTCAGTTTCTTTTTAATGTTTGTGGTGTGCTGTTTGAATGTCATATGAGTATCATATGTTACTCCTAGGATTTTGGGTGTGTGTGTATGTGTTAGGGGTGTGTTGTTTATGGTGAGTTGAGGGATGTATTCGTGTTCTCCTGTCCAACTTGTGAGCAGGGTTGCGGTGGATTTGGCTGGGGCTAGATTAAGTCTGTTTGTAGTGCACCAGCCATGTAGTGTGTTGAGATAGGGTTGAAGGAGATCTGTTGCTCTTTTTGGGTCATGGTGTGTGCATGTGAGTGTTATGTCATCTGCATAGGAGGCTAAGTTTATTTGGGGCGTATTGGGTGTAGTTATATCGTGCATGTACAGATTGAAGAGTGCGGGCGATAGGACGGATCCTTGTGGGACTCCGTTTGGAAAGTTTCTGATTTTAGATGACTGACCGGCAAAAGATACGGGTGCACATCTGCCTGCTAGGAAGTTGGCCAGCCACCGTTTTGTGTTGTTGTGCATGTTTGTGTTGTAGATTTTGTTTGTTAGGTTGTGGCGGGGGATGGCATCGAAAGCTTTACTAATGTCGAGTGTGGCTAATAGTGATCTGTGTGGTGGTCTAGCTGAATTGATGCCGTCGAAAGCTCTTTGTGTAAGGTCTGTGAGAAGAGTGTTTGTGGAGTGCAGTGGCCTAAAGCCATGTTGTGTTGGAGCTAGGGGTAGGTCAGGTGTAATTAGTTGTAATACTAGGCGTTCCATGACTTTGGAGGGGGAGCAAAGGAGTGTGATGGGGCGGTGCGAGGAGGGTAGCGTGGGGTCTTTGTTGGGTTTGGGGAAAGTGATGATGATACCATGCTTCCAAATGTCTGGTATTGTGTTGTGTGAATAGCTGTAGTTTGATATGTTAGTGAGTGCTTGTATGCCTTGTGGTCCCAGGTGTCTGAGGTGTATGTTGCTTATGTTGTCTAGGCCACAGGCGGGTGAGTGCTTGAGATTGTTGATGATATGCTTTGTCTGGTGATTGGTGAAGGGTGTATAGTCAGGGTCTGTGGGGAATTGTCTCTTACGTCGGATGACACGTCGGTCGTCTTTGTGAGGTTTTAGGTGGCTGACATGTGAAAAGTGATTGATGAGAGTGTTTGCTTGTTGTTTACATGAAGGAGTAGAGTCTGTTGTTGTGATTGCAGCATGTGATTGTGTTGTGTTGCTGTTGGAAAGTGTGATGCTGTTTAGTGTTTTGTATAGTTTTTTGGGGTTTGTTTTGTGATCAAGTGTTTGTAGGAAGTTATTCCAATTTAGTTTTTGTTGTTCTTGTATTTTGTTGTTAGTTTGGGTGTTGAGTGCTTGAATTTGTTGTGTGATGTCTTGTGTGTGGGGTGCTGGGGAGTGTTTCAGTATGTCGCGTTGTCTGATGAGGTTTTGAATTTCTGGTGTGAAGTTGGGGTTGTGTCTTTTTCTGTTACCTCTTGGAATGTGTTTCTTGTCAGCGTTTTGGATAGTTTTATTGAGTATGTGTACAGCATTGTTGATGTTAGTGATGGGTGTACTGTTTAGAGTTGTGAAGTGTTGTTCTGTCTCATTTGTGAATGCTTCCCAGTTAGCTCTTTTATAATTGGTGTATGTGTGTTTGTGGCTAGCTGGGGTGAGTCTGGTTTTGGTGGTGATAATGATCGGGAGGTGGTCAGAGCCTAAGGTTCTGACCACCCTCCAGGATGTTGTGGGGGCGAGTTCTGGGGAGCAAAAGGTGATGTCTGGAGATGATGGGTTATAGAGGGCTTGGTGAGGAATATGGGTATGTTGATGGATGTCGTTAAGGATGATGAGGTTATCGGTTTGGTTTTGTAGTACCAGCCCTCTGTCTGTGTCGGGGTTGTCGACAAACCAGGCCGACGTCTTGGCGTTGAAGTCACCACCCAGGATGATGTGTGGTGTGTGGGGTGTTTGTGATGTGTTGTAAGTGTGGTCTGTATTCATTTGGTACTGTAGGGGATGTTTGGGGAGGGATGTATGTGTTTATGATGGTTATGTTGGAGTTGTTGCCAGTGCGTATTTTAATTGACTGTATTTCTGTTGTGTTATCATTTGGGGGGAGGAGTGATTTGGTTTGTACACTGGTTACTATGTATGATATTTCTTTGTGTACCAGGGTGATGAGTCCACCGCCCCCGCCGACAGCCCGGTCTTGTCTGATGGTGGTGAAATTATGAAATGTGGGTGTTTTTTGTGTTGTGCGGAGTTTTGTTTCTTGTAAGATGGCAATGTGTATGTTGTGTTGTTTGATGAAGTGTGAGAGTTCGTGAGATGGGTTCTATTGTATTGTTAAGACTCCTTCATTATGTAGGTATAATTTCTCCAGTAAATGTCTAACCTGTGGCCCCGTAATAGATCTCCCAGTAGTAGGATGGGAAGTTCCGTCATGGTGGGCAGATAGGGATGGACGAAGGTTCTGAACGGCAGTCTATATCACATCTTGCTTCTTGGACTGGTACTACAGCCTGCGGAAAAAAGAGGCTATGTAACTAAAATCTTCCATACTGTATCTTTCATTCTACTACCATCATCATAATGCATGAGGAAACAAATATCAAGAAAAGAGAAGTACAAACTTACATTTTACTGAATACTGTAATGAGTGATCAAAGAGCAACTTAGTTTTCTAGATATAATATATTAAAATGTAAAACTTGCAAACTAAACAAACCAAAATTGGGACAAGGACAATATAAAGTCAAATTAAATTATCAAAATCGCTATGTGGAAACAACGCTTACTAAAATGAAAATTATTAAATAAAAGAACACAATCCACCACATAGGGTGTACATTACTACATGAGCAAGTTAATCTGTTTCCCAAGCAAACTAATCGCACATATAACAACGCACTATCGTCACGTTAAAGGAAGTAGTCAAGTTTGGGAAGTCCGGGACGTTCTGGCAAATTTTACTAAACTCTGCATGAATAAAGAAACTAAATGTTAAATGTCAAAATATTATTTAAAATCAAATTTGCAACATGACAAGACATTAACAATAGTACAAAATACAAATATTGATAAGATATCTATACTATTACAAAATAATATATAAAATACAGTACAGCACTCACTAACGATAGTGCTATCGGGTAGGTACCTGTAAGCATAGCATGCCTCAAGTGACCCCTATCAATAACTACCCTACAAATAACCTACATTTATAGCACAAATAAACTAAGGAAATCGCAAAAGTAAGCAAGTGATACTATCGACAATGAATACATATAATATAAAGACAAATAATTGCAAAATATGAAGTAACAACAGATTTAAACAAAGAGTACTCTTTTAACAAGAACAATAAATTTAAAAAATCATCAATATTAATAATAGAAAAAAGAAAGATAAACAAAAATAGACAAAAACAATAAATACAGACAAAAAGTAAGCAGAGGTTATACAAGAAACTTCAAATTAAAAATGCTTGATTACAATTATTGATGTCAAATTTTAGAATACAGTCACAATAATTGACCCTAAAAAGATTAAATTTATGGAACAATTTACTTGCCTCAAAACCTCTGTCCACTAAGAGTCTGTATAGTAACCTAGCTCTAGCCCAAAAGTCATCTACTTTAGTGCAGATTTTACAAAATCTTATTAATTGGGAATAAAAACAATTGTAAGTTATTTTACTATCGATATTACTACTGTACTAGGGAAAGGAAAGTTTATTACGTTAAAATTAAAATCATCAACTTTGTGATATACTTTAAGTATGCACTGTTCATTAACAATCTCTATATTTATATCAAGAAAATTTTCAACTTTATAATTTACGTTACATTGTGTGAGGGGAATAGAATTAGGGTAAATAAGTTTAGCAACTTGATTAAAATTTAACAAATTGCAAACAAGAATATCATCAATATATCTACTATTATTACTTAACAGTTTAGCAAGTGCTAATTTTTCTGGGATTTTATTTTTCTTGCTACTGTCAACTAAGTCTTTTATATATTTAAATTCTAAAGCAAGCAAGAATAAGTCTGCAATTAAAGGGCTAGCATTTCCACCCATAGGAATTCCTAATATTTGTTTGAAAATGTACGGGCCGAATCTAACATAAGTATTGAAAAGAAGGAATTTAAGGGCATCTTTAAGTTTAGTTCTATCAAAATATACAGAACTAGTGGGAGTAGAGCTAAGTGATGCATTATTAAAATATGTATAAACATTTATGAAATAATTACCATTCCTAACAAACCTGTCAAAGTGCAAATCTATAATAAAGCAAAGCTCTGAATATACTAAATCTAAAGGCAAATTGGTATACAAAGTTGAAAAGTCGAAGCTATGTACCGAGGTAACTTTCGGCATGGTATTTATTTTATCAATAACTTCTAACGAATTGTCAACACTCCAGTAATAGTTAATGCCAGTTCTTCTCATGATGGTGTTACAATATCTTTTATGAGTACTTTTAATGTATTTTAAGCAATTTACGACTTGTTCTGATAGAGTTTTAGTGGTAGCAAATTTTGCTCCGGCAATAAAGCGATATTTATAAGGTCTTTTATGAAATTTAGGTAACATGTATAATTTTGCAATGCACTTGTTCTTATCAGAAAGTTTAATATCAAATGTTATATTTTTCTTGGTATGTTCATCGATTAAGTTATCAATATTCAGATTATTTTGAATTTCATAAACAGAATTACCGCAAATATTTTTACGTAATATGTTACCCTTAATACCTAATTCTTTTTTCATGTTTTCAAGATAAAATTTCTTACATGTGAAGCTATAATTATTGCTGGCTTTATCTACTGTAGTGATTACAAAATGTTTATGTAAATTTATTAAATCAGCTTTAAGCTTATTATAATTATAGTCTATAAAATCTGAAAGATTAAATTCATTTTTAACCCTCTGTTCCCGGAAGGGCTCTTGAACGCCCATAAAAAAGCATACACGAGCTGCCCGGAAGGGCTCTTAAACACCCATGAGGTCAAAGCCTGTGAGCTTCGTGTGCGAGGCGTCGGTCCGACGCATGTAAACAACAGCCGGCTGGACCGTCGCCCCGCATCTCCGGCCACAAGAAGGAGAGCGTCGCTTGTTCGTGTGTGCCTGTATGTTGTTGTTAAGTATCCAAAAGTAGTGTAAAGTGGCTGTTTTGGCCATAAAGTTATCTCCAATGAAATCATCATCACAGCTCAACCAGTTGACTTAGAGAGCTCTACTTAATGCCATTCTACAGGTAAATAACACAGCTACGCTTGGGGATGCGCGGGAATGCGGGAAGCAGTCAGATTAACAAATATACGGTAGCCTAGCCTAGACGTTTTTCGGCCAAAACACCCGGGTTTCGGGGAATATATATATAATACATAGCCGGGGCTGGAGGGTTAAGCGAGAAAATTTTATTTCTAATTAACTTAATTAATAATTTAGACCATGCTTCTAGTTCTCTCGCATCACAGCACGCAATTTTTAACAATTTATCTTTTAATTTATTGACTGAAAAAACAATATCTTTTAAAATTATGTCCCATGTTACTTTATTACTCCCTATTCTAAATTTAAACCCTTTACGACATAGCTCCGCTAATTTGTCGTTTGCAAAATGTTTAACTAGTTCTACATCACCTGTTAATATGTGACATATCGGACTATAAATGAACTTTGCTAGTGCATCACGTCTGCTAGCTGGCATATCCATGACTCTTTCACACACGCATTTATTATTATTGAAAATATCATTATCTGAAAGATTTCCTAAAACTTTATTATAATTACAAATAATAGACCCAACAGGTCGTTCATATGAATACACTATTAATGGTTTGAAATCTTTACAACCATCTGGTAACATGGACTTAACTTTCTTTGAATTAATAAGATTTGAATTAATAAGATTTGAATTAATAAGATTGAAGACTGCACACCTTATGATGTAGTGTAGCACATTGTAGAGGCTAACTTAATAAAAAAACAAAAAACTATTAATAGATACATAAATCAATGTAACCCTGTGTTGTCTATGTCTTAGTGTGTGCCTAGCTTGTTGTCTGATTTCAAGCATTGATACATTACTTTTATTTTTTATTATAACGTAAAACTTGCAAAATTACCTAACCAAAACTGGGACGATACAAGATAAAAGCAAAAGAACTCATCAAAATCGCTATGTGGAAATAACGCTTAATAAAATATAATTTTGAAATAAAAGAACACAATTCACCACATAGGGGGTACATCACTACATGAGCAAGTTAATTTGCTTCCCAAGCAAACTAATCACACATATAACAACACACTATCGTCACTTATAACTTATACTTATTAAAGTAAGTGGTACCCAGTACAGTATATCTATAATTTACCATACCCTACTCTTAAAGGTGATCATGATCATATTTAAGAACAACTATAAGAGCGAATGATGAAGAATATGAAGAGTTTCAGGAAAGGTGCAGGTCCATCAAGGGTCAGTGATGAGTGGGAAAAATACTGTTAACAGACTTTGCAATGGAAATGCTATTATTGCTATATGCTGATGACCTGGTGTTGATTGCAGATAGTTTGGAGGACACTATACAGAAAATTAAAAAGCCAAAGGAGGGGGTAAAAAGCAGGGGTCCTAGAGTTTATGTAGGAAAAACAAGCTTCTTTGAGAGAGGAGCAGATAGTGGAACTACAGTGAAGATTGGGGTATGGATATGAGATGCATGTAAGAAGGGAGTTGTTGTTGTTGTTGCTGTTCCTCAGGCTGTCTGGCCGAGCAGCCCCAAGGTCCCGAGCAAGGCCAAGGCCATAACCGAGCGCCCCCACAGAACCCTCCCAGCTTACCACTAATAATGCCCAGGTGACATGGAGTAGGTAACAATTATATCCAGTGCGTTGTGTTGAATGGTGGGTGCTTTATATATAAAGTGTAGTGGTGTAGCGTGTGGAAGGTGGTCTGAGTCTTGTGGTTAAATACTGCCTTGATGGTGTAATGGTTACAGTGTTTAAAATCTGTATGTGGTATCCCAGGTTCGAATCCCGGTAGGATCACATGCTTTAATTAATTTATTTGGGAGGTGTTTGGTGTGTGGAGTGAAATAAATATTTTAGAATATACCTGTACTGTATAACATGCCGTGGGAACTGCCAACCTGAGCTTGGTGGAAAGAGTCCACATTAGGAGTGTGTTGAATAACTTTGCTGCCTGAGTGACATGATCAGCACTAGGGGTGGTGCAGAGGCTAGCTTGGTTACCAAAGTTAGAAGTGGAAGGAAGAAGCTTACAGAATTGTTACTGGTACGGTACCAATATTGACAATGAGAGGTCTCTCACTCCATACTAAGAGAAACCTGTATGCTGCCAGCCTGCAGGGTGTCAAACGGAAGCCGAGTCCATTAATTTTAGTCATTAATATTGTTTATATGGAGATAGAATTATGGTTTATAGTTCAAATTATGTCTTTGGAAGTGATAAAATGGCCAAAACAATGCTATTTTATGTTAATTTTTTGATATTCCTTCTCAGATTCATTCCAGCCTTTACACAAAATTGCTTCGGTTTGACATCCATCTGCCGGGTGAGAAGTGTGCTTCTTTATGGTAGTGAGACATGGGCAGTTAAAGAGGGTGATAGCCAAAGAGAAAATAATGGAAAGTTGGATGAGGAGGATAAGAGAAATTTTTACTGGAGAGTGAGGGACGGAAAAGTGAGGAAGTGGTTTATAAGAGTAGAAGGGAGGGGGAGATCAGGGAGGGGAGAGAATGTGATGGGAGTTGTGACGGAGGAGTAGAACGGGGTGGAGGTGTCACAGGGAGAGACAGGAGACAAAGAGGCAGACCCAGTAGTGCTAACGGGGGAGTAGGGTACGGACTGGAGGAGCGGGATGGTGTAATTGCTGAAGGAATGGTAGATGGATTAAGGATTATGTTTAGTAATGTGGATGTGTTTACCCAGGACAAGAAAAGAGAACTGATATGTAGGTTGCAGGATGAAGAGAAAAAACCTGATGTCATAGCCCTACAGGAAGTAAGACCAAAAAATGCTAGAATTGAAAGGGAACTGGTGGAATATAGTTTGGAGGGTTTTGAGTTATATGAGAGAAATGCTATTAGAGCAGAGGTTGGAAGAGGACTGTTTATTTATGTAAGAAAAGAGCTCAAGGTTAATGAGGTGGATATGAGACAGCAGTATTGTGAGTATTTGTGTATTGAAGTAAAATGTGTAAGAGGATCAATTCTAATTGCCTCTATATATAGAAGCCCAAATAATAGCAGGGGAGAGGATGATAACCTACTGAAAGCAATGGAGGAGATAGATAATAGAGAGAACAAATATAAAATTTTGATTGGAGATTTCAATTTGCCAAGGATCAACTGGGCAAATTGTACTACTCCAGCAGGACAGGGTAGCCTGGAAAATAAGTTTATAGAGAAAGTGAGAGATTGTTTTTTAACGCAACATATTGTAGAGATGACAAGATATAGAGATGGGACGCAGGGGAGTGTACTTGATTTGATTTTTAGCAATGAAGAGGATATAGTGGAACATGTTAATGTGGATAGCCCTATAGGTCGTAGTGACCATGCCTGTATAAGCTTTAGTTGTAACATTAAATCAGAGAGGGATAATAGAAGCAATAGAAAAATATACATGTATGATAGAGCAGATTATGTGCTGCTGAGACGGTGTTTGGACATTGACTGGGGGGAATACTTGAACGGTGAAGACGCTGAAGGAATGTGGAGGAAAATTAGAGTCAAACTGGAGAATGCTGTGTCCAAAAGTGTACCAGTAAAGGAATATAAGGATAAAACAAAATTGAGGAAAAGAACTAACCCAGAATTGCCAATGAAAAGAAAGCTTTGGATATTGATTAGAAGAAAGAAACGATTGTGGGAAAGATTAAAATTGTTAAAAAGAACAGGGGGTCTAGTATAGAGGCTAAGGAAGTGGATCTGGAACGCAGACAAATAAACAATAAAATAAGGTTGGAAACAAGGAGGGGGGTGAAGGAGAGGGAGAGAGAGATAGCTAGAAATGTGAAGGATAATCCAAAAATATTCTGGAAGTACATTCAGGAAAAGTTAACAAGAAGAGTAGGGATCCCAGAGCTGGTAGGGGGGTTGAATGATGGGAGTAGAGCGGAGACTGATAAGGAGAAAGCAGAGGTGCTGGGGAAATACTTTGGGGGGGTACTAACAGTGGAGTCGGAGGATGCAGTGCCTACTATTCCCATCAAACAGGCATCGGCACTAGAACTAATAGAGTTTTCCCATGCTAGAATAAGAAGGGCTATAGAAAAAATGAACAGAAGTAAGTCACCGGGACCGGATGGGATACACCCAAGAATCATAAAGGAAGGAGGGGAGATGTAAGTAGAGCCATTGAAAATGTTATTTGAGGTATCATTTAATACAGGACAAATCCCGATGGACTGGAGAGAGGCGAACATAACAGCTATATTTAAGAAGGGAAAGAGAAATGACCCAGGGAATTATAGACCAGTCAGTTTGACAAGTGTTGTGTGTAAACTAATGGAAACGGTAATTAGAGAAGGAATAATGGATCATATGAAGTCAAACCAACTTTTCAGTGGGAGACAGTTCGGATTCTTGCCGGGGAGGTCAACGGTACTACAGCTAATTAAGGTGGTAGATGATTGGATGCAAATTCTAGAAGATGGTGATGTAATAGACGTGGCATATTGCGATTTTATGAAGGCCTTCGATAAGGTCCCACATAAAAGGTTAATAGAGAAAGTTAGAAGCTATAATATAGGGGAGATATGTGTGAAATGGATAGAAGCCTTCCTGAAAGATCGGAGACAGAGGGTACTGGTGAATGGAATAGGCTCGGGGTGGAGGGAAATTACAAGTGGGGTACCTCAGGGATCTGTGTTGGGACCACTGCTGTTCGTTATATTTATCAACGACTTACCTGAAGTTATAACTAATGGAAGTGAGGTATACCTGTATGCGGATGACACTAAGCTGTATAGAAGAGTGAGGAGTAAGGAAGATATGGGTTTGCTTCAAGGAGATGTGGAGGGCATGAAGGGATGGTCTGAGCATTGGTTAATGCCTTTTCATCCAAAAAAATGCAAGTACATGCGGATTGGGACCAGCAAGATAGACAAGGTAGGATACAGTATGTATGAAGCGATGGAGGAAGTGAATGCAGAAAAGGATATAGGAGTAGTGATAGACAATAAGTTAAATTTCTCAGAACATTTAGCGAAAAAGATAAACAAAGCCAATAGAATTGTAGGGCTGATAAGGAGGACATTTGTGTCACTTGACGAAGAAATCTTCAGGAATCTCTATACAAGTACAGCGCTGGTTAGGCCGCACCTGGAATATGCGAACCAGGTGTGGGCTCCATATATGGTAAAGGATATAGAAGCAGTGGAGAAAGTGCAGAGGAGAGCTAGCAAGCTAGTACCAACGTTGAAGAACGCGGGCTATGAGCAGAGGTTGAGGACACTGGGGCTTCCAACACTGGCATATAGGAGAAAGAGAGGGGATATGATAGAGACTTTTAAGATAGTGTCAGGAAAGTACGATGAGGATGTGTGTGAAGGTATCTTCTTGATGTGGGAGGGAACAAGAACGAGAGAACACTCTAAGAAAATTTACAAAGAAAGAAATAGGCTTGAGAAGGCAAAGAACTCATTTTGTGATAGAGTGGTAAATGAGTGGAACGCACTGCCCCAGTATGTAGTCGATTCCGAATCAATAAGGGAGTTTGAAAGTAATCTTGATAAAGCATGGGGAAGACAAGATTTGAAGTTTGATTATAAAACAAAAATACAGAATAGTAAAAATGTTGCGTCTGCTACCGCCGCCGCCAACACCGTGAACGACCGCAGCAGTGCAAGTACTGGTACTGAGCTGGATACACAGGCATAGTTTGCCTTTTTCCAGAGGATCTACTGTAAGAAAGACGTGAGTGTACTGAAATGAACATGGTGAAATGTAGGCTAAGTGTAATGTCACAGTGAGTGGGACCAACAAGTGCAGAGTTTAGAGAGTGAATTGGTACAGTGTGTCGATGAGGTTGTTGTTGTTGTTCCCCAAGCTGCCTGGCCGAACAGCCCCAAGGCCCCGAGCAAGGCCAAGGCCATAACCGAGCGCCCCCACAGAAACCCTCCCCGCCGACCACAATAAAGCCTGGGTGACCGAAGCCACTCCATGGCGGGGAGCTGAGGAGGGTGCGGAAATGCCCGGGAAACCATAGCCCCACCCAGGGCCCTGTGTCCCTCAGCAATTATGAAGAGAAAGTTGAGGGGCAAGGGAAAAATGTGACGCTTTGGCTTCCAATCTTGGTAGATTGGGTTAGATCCACGTTAGAGACGCCGTCACTTGAGATCTAGAAAATATATAAGTAAAAGGAACAGTCAGAGTAAGCTATGGGTATGGCAGAGATTGCTCAGTTCTCACTCTGATAGACCATCCCATCACCATATGACTAGAACCCAATCCTCTCAGCATCAGCTAGGAAAGGCCCTAGAAAGCCGCCTATGGCGGGGGGATAGCTCCCCTATTTCAACCCTTTTCGGGGTTGGGCACCCGCCCTGAATTATGATTAAGAATGTTTTCACATTAGCTCCGGACCTCCCGGTCGATGAGGTGATATATATTGGTAGACTGCTATGAACAATTGAAGATGATTGGATGAAGCACGTTAGAAGTAAGGGAGTGATCGATAGGACGACATTTGGTAGACCAAGGAAAACCTGGGATGAGGTCCTGAGACCGGATTTCAAGGTTAGGGGATTTGACAAGGACATGCAGCATTAAGATTGGCCACCAGGTAAAACATGGATCAGCCTTTCAACCGATATCAATATACTGATCCCTCTTGATTACTAATGTGATACATTAACTCTACCAAGGAATGGGGTGAATTGGGACATTTTATGGGATGGATGTAGTTACCGGGTGTACTACTACCGACATATAACATAAATCATCTATAAATACTTATAAATCTATAATACTTAGGTTAGGTTAGGTTAGGTTGTTTGGTTAGGGTAATGTATTTTTGTATCCAAAGGCAGTCAAAATAGACGGAAACATGATGGTGAGCGTCCGCGTAGTGTACACCCGGTAACTACATTCTTGTCCATTTTATTGGTAAAAAGTATTAATGTTGCATATCTTTCACACAAATAAGTACAAAAGTATTAATGTTGTATATTTGTTCATACAAACAATTGAGGAAATATATATATTTATGTGTTTGTTTATGATGTTTTATAAATTACGGACCGTTCTTCCCTAGCTATATATCGGTATTGTTGTCAAACTGATGTCTAACAGATGATTCTACACAGAGTTATGACTTAAAACACTCCCAAAGAAGTCCGAAATCACTCCAGTTTATGGTACAATACCTTCTTGATGTGGGTAGCCCTCTCCAACATTCTCCTCATAGGGTGGGCTGGTTGGTTTCCCTGGCTCCTGGTGGTGTGTGATGCATGTACCGGTATGTCCCCATCATCAGCTCCATTATAACTTGATCAGTGCCGGCCGGGCTCTGTAATTATTAAGCATTTTAGTACACACAATGTATAGGCCTACTCATAAACCGTCCCCATACAGTGACAGTATACGCAAATAAATTATGTGTAGAAGTTAAACTTTATAAAAATATATATGGCCCAGTCCAACCCTATCTCAACACACTACATGGCTGGTGCACTACAAACAGACTTAATCTAGCCCCAGCCAAATCCACCGCAACCCTGCTCACAAGCTGGACAGGTGAACACGAATACATCCCTCAACTCACCATAAACAACACACCCCTAACACATACACACACACCCAAAATCCTAGGAGTAACATATGATACTCATACAGGGTGTCAAACGACGCTGTTTTTTTGAGTGATAACGCAAATGAACTTTTTGTATAATGATAACAGAAACCCCCAACTGTTTTTTTTTTTTTTTAAGAAAAAAACCGGTAAATTGACACAATTTTGGTCTCCATATTTTCCATCTTGATTGCTCTTAGATTGCAGGAAATGCTGTTTTAGTCATCTAAATTCTCAAAAAAAATCCGGGGGGACATGCCCCCGGACCCCCCTAGAGCTCGCGCCTTCGCCGCTCCGTCGCGCTATAATGATAACAAAATAATAAACCATAATGATAACACAATTCATATTTTGTGGATTGACACCCTGTTTAACTCATATGACATTCAAACAGCACACCACAAACATTAAAAAGAAACTGACACCCAGACTTAACGCCCTCAGGTCACTTGCTCACACAAAATTTGGACACAACAAAGAAACTACCACCACAGTATATAAACTATACATAAGATCAGTAATGGAATACGCAAGCCCAGCCTGGGCTTCTAACCTAGCTGAAACACATCATAAGACCTTACAGACTATTCAAAACAAAGCCCTGAAGATCATTACAGGCTGCACAGCTACTACACCCACAGATCATCTACATCAAGAAACAAAAATCCTCAAAGTCAAAGACCATCTGGACATGAGAGGCACTCAATTCCTGGCAGCAGCCTCCACGAACCAAGACCACCCACTAAACTACATGGCAACACACCCACAGACACCAAGAAATATCAAAACAACACCCAGCACACGGTATCACACACAATTATTGTCCTCTCTCCCTCCCTGCCCACCCCGAACCAACTTCCAGAAGCACATCCATACTCATATCTCTCGCCAATCCATCCACTCACTCACAGACAACACGCAGCTGCATGCACGACCTCCCGAAATCCATCCTTCCGAATCCTCCCTCCCTCGCGAGGACAGAGTCCACCTGAGCTATCAGAAGAGACTGGATGACTCCGTTGTCGACGCCTGCCCGGGATGTAACACAGCACCCCATACCATTAAACACATCATAGAAGACTGCATTTCACACAACCACTTACGCCAACAACACAACCTACACTCAATGAGAGTTCTGTGGGAAAGCCCGATCGTGGCCATGGCCTTCCTCAGGGACTCGGGGCTGTTCGGCCAGGCAGCTTAGGGAACGGGAACAGGAACAGGAACAACAACAACAACAACAACAACAACACAGAGTTATGACTTAAAACACCCCCAAAGAAGTCCGAAATCACCCCAGTTTATGGTACAATACCTTCTTGATGTGGGTAGCCCTCTCCAACATTCTCCTCAGGCTCATAGGGTGGGCTGGTTGGTTTCCCTGGCTCCTGGTGGTGTGTGATGCATGTACCGGTATGTCCCCATCATCAGCCCCATTATAACTTGATCAGTGCCGGCCGGGCTCTGTAATTATTAAGCATTTTAGTACACACAATGTATAGGCCTACTCATAAACCGTCCTCATACAGTGACAGTATACGCAAATAAATTATGTGTAGAAGTTAAACTTTATAAAAATATATATGGCCCAGTCATAGCTTTTTCATGAAATCTAAGGGTTTAAGTTACCGACCAACCAGTGACGGGCCCCATCGATGATTATTAGTGTGTTATCACTTTCATGAACGATACTTTGTTGGTGTATATGTAGGCCTACTTACCGTCGCAAATTAGTTATAAGTGAAATACGAGAAACTGTAAAAAATACCTCCCTGTCGATGGTAGGTTAGGTTAGGTTAGGTTAGGTTAGGTTAACCCCATAATACTAGGTTAGGTTACTGGTTAGGTTAGCTTATTTGGTTAGGTTAATGACAAAACTTGGCTCGGATTTCAAGGATTTAGCAGGGGTGTGGGGGCGGCAGCCCCCACCCTTTATACTAGGTTAGGTTAATTTTAACCACATTGTTACTGGCTTTATCCACGTTGAAAAAACAAAAAAACCCGAGCCAACTTTCGAAATGAGGTTAGCCTAGGCTAGGCCTAGGTTACTGTGATTTTGGACTGAAAAATTGAAAAACCCGAGCCAAGTTTGGTCAAAACTTGGCTCGGGTTTTTCCATTTTCAGGTTTTGTTACTTTTAAATATTGTATTATCAGAGTTCTTCCAATAGCCTATTACCCCTTTATTTACGCCTTTTACCCCGCAATTTCCCTGATCTTCATAGCCCTCCCCACTATCGGGGCCGTCTTAAGATTGATGGCTAATGGGAAAATAGTAAAATGCAAGTCCTTGGTATTAAACAACACTGTATAGCCTATCAACGAAAAAATAAAAAACAACAAAAAATAACCTGAAAAATTCGTCACTGGTTGGTGATAAACATTTACCAATCTAAGTTTTGTAACTTGTTGATGGTGTTTAATAATGTGATTAGGCTAATTTGCTTTGATTACATTCACATTCACAGCCATTCAAACAGTACGATAACATTCCACAAGCACCCCAAACAGTACGGTAGGCCTGTACTGTAAAGTTCTGTACGCAGCAATGGAAGGTTAATTGGGCTAGCAGCTCTTCTCCGTAACTCCCGTAAACAAACTAGAAATTACAAAGTAATTGCCTCGGTCCCCTTCGGATATAGCAGAGGCGATTCATTTGTGGCTACCCCTTCAAGGACCAAATGCATCTGACAAGAGACAGATAGATAGCATTAGAAATAATGTGAATGTAATAATATTAATAATAATAATCGTCTAGTTACTTATATAGCGCCCGTATCTCCTCCTTCAAGGATTCACAAGCGCTTGGCTTTCTTTAGTCTACCAGAGACCATTACCCATCCCCCTTACTCATGGGGTTCGCAGCCTACACAGTGAGGCTGGGCTGCGTGACACTACCTTCTTCTGAACACAACAGCACACCGAACACCGAACACAACAGCAATCTTTATCGTCGGCAACGAGAGAAGATAATACAGTGCCAGCTACACCATCCTCAAATTTACCTACACAAACTGAACCAAATGAAGGAGCCAATGCAAGGGAAAACCCATGGACTATGGTCAAATGGGTGAATGGCAAGCCTCGCAGGTTCACCCTAGACCGAGAAACCAGCCAGGAATTAAAGGTAGGGTCAAGGATACTGGCCTCAATACCATCAAAAGGCCCCGACTAGCTAGGGTGTTTGCCACAGGATTCAACCCTAGTGTTACTGCTGAGAATCTCAAGACATACTTGGCTGATAATCTACATATAAATATAGAGGTAAGACAGCTGACCACCCTCTCCAGGTCCACTACCTGTGCCTCCTTTTGTATAACTAGCGAATGTCCAGATCCAGATGTTTTCATGAATCCTGACCTGTGGCCAGAAGATGCATATGTCAACTGGTACAGAGAACCAAGACAATATCCCAATGAGGACAGTGCAGAGGCTTCTGGGACTTGGAGGCATCGCACACCACTATCCAACTCGCAGTAATGGAGGGGATACCAACAACAGCAGCAAGTATAAAAGTAACTTCATACAATTGCAGAGGACTCCCCAAAACAAAGAGGAATCTCCTGTTGCGACCTGACATCGTATCTACATTAAGGACCAGTGACATAGTCTGCCTTCAGGAAACCTGGTACACAAAACAGGACTTAGGTAATTTGAACATATTAGATAAAGATTTCCATGGGTACGGGGTCTCCACTACGGACACACGTGATGGTATTGTGGCAGGTCACCCCCCAGGGGGAGTTGCAATAATGTGGAGATCGTGCCTAGATAGTGTAATTAAAACCATTGAGACAAATTTAAGCTGGTGTGCGGGAATACAGCTGGAAGTGGGACACAGAAAATTTGCAATATTTTGTGTTTACTTACCGTATCAGTGTGCAGAAAATGAAGAACTTTATTTGGAAAAGTTAGGGGAGCTTGGTGGCCTAATTTCTGAATTAGAGATAACGTGTTACTCAGTGGTAGGTGATTGGAATGCTACCCCTCACGAGTTGGGTGGTTCCATGTTTGCTAAACATATGTTAAGGTTTTGTGAGGAGCAAGGTTTAATTTTGTCCTCCAAAAACCTGCTTCCAGAAAATAGCTATACATATGTTAGTGAAGCATGGGAGACCAGGTCGTGGCTTGATCATGCAATCTCTAGCTCTGACTTTCATGACTCTATCTCAGAAATGGCCATAAGATACGACATTACGGATGACGACCACATACCTATAGAATTAACAATCCAAATTAATAAAGCACCGGAAATAACAGAAACTAGCAATAGCATCAAGGCAAAAGTTCCATGGAATGTAATCTCAAATGAAGAGTGCCAAATGTACTGTGATAAAACCAAGGACTTATTAAATAGGGTGCAATATGATGGTAATGGTGTAGCACAATGCAGGGATCCAAAATGTAGTGATGCACAACACAGAAAGGACATTATTACATTTTACAATAGTATAATAGATTCTTTATCAAGAGCGGGGGAAAGTATTTTTAATAGCCGTAAATATAAGTCCTCGTTCAATAAGCCAGGTTGGCAAGACTATGTGGCTGACCTGTATCAGGCCTCCAGAGATGCTAGGTCTCATTGGCTTGAAGTAGGTCAGCCTAGACAGGGGCCTATATTTGAACTTCACAAAAGAGCAAAGGCTAGGACCAAATATGCCATTAGATTTATTAAGCAAAATGAAAACCAATTAAGGAAGGAAGCCCTTGCAAAGAGTCTGGCAGAAAAGGATACTAACTGTTTTTGGAAGGACATCAGATCCATGCAAAATTGTAACACACCATTACCTGTCAGTGTTGAGGGGGTTACGGGTGAAGAGAACATTGCTGACTTATGGAAAACTCATTTTAAGGAACTACTTAACAGTGTAAACCAAAGGTCTACTAATGGTGCAATTCAATATGTGAAAGATAGTAATTATGAAGACATTAAAGTGACTGAAAGTGATCTTGAGAATGCCATAAGAAAACTTAACCTAAATAAAGCTTGTGGGCTGGATGGTATATATGCAGAACATCTTAAATATGCAGATAAGTTGTTAATAGATAAACTTAGTTCTTGCATCACCAGTCTATTTACGCATGGTGTCCTGCCGGAGTCTATGATATCCGTAATACTTGTTCCTGTCATTAAAGATAAATCAGGTAAAATTACAGCAAAAGACAACTACCGCCCAGTAGCACTTGCTAGTGTGGTGAGTAAGGTAGTTGAAATGATAATGCTAGAAAGAATGTCTGCATATATTGTCACCAGCAGCAATCAGTTTGGCTTTAAGAAAAATCACGGCACAGACCAATGCATATATGTGCTGAAAGAAGTGATTGATACATACAACAAACTAAATAGCTCAATTTTCTCTTGTTTTCTTGATGCAAGTAAGGCTTTTGATAGGGTGTGTCACAAAACCTTATTTGAAAAATTAGTTAACAGGGGAGTGCCTAGCTATATTGTTAGGATACTTATTTTCTGGTATGCTAATCAAAAAATGTGTGTAAGATGGGGCAACATCCTGTCAGGCTCTTTCGCCGTAACCAATGGTGTTAGGCAGGGGGGGATATTGTCTCCGTATCTTTTCAACGTCTACATGGATGATCTTAGTCTGGAGCTGAACAAGACTCGCACTGGGATTGGCAGCACCATTGTAAATCATCTCATGTATGCTGATGACCTAGCCTTAATCGCGCCCTCTGGAGCAGGACTGGATAAATTATTAAGAGTATGTGAAAAATTTGGAATCGAACATTCAGTCAAATTTAATCCTATAAAGAGCAATATCATAATATTTAAATCTAACCTTCTATTGAAATCAAAGCTACCTAAATTCCATTTGTATGAAGAAATTATAGAAGAAGTAAGTAAAGTAAAGTATCTAGGACACTATATTTCATGTGATCGCTCAGATGATGAGGATATGGGTCGTCAGCGAAGGCAACTTTACATGCAGGGAAATTCAATATTAAGAAAATTTCATATGTGCACATGGGATACAAAAATAACATTGTTCAACTCCTACTGCTCACCAATGTATACAGCACAACTATGGTGGAACTATAAGAAAATTACAGTGAATAGACTAAGTATCTCATATCACAATATCATGAAAATGTTTCTGGGGCTCTCAAAATATGAGAGTACAAGTACGCTATGTGCCTATATGAACTTACACTGTTACAAATCACTCATTAGAAAGCTAACATATAAATTCATTCAGCGCCTTAACACTTCTGAGAACAGGATCATTAAAATGCTACAAACTCCAAGCATAGTGTACACCTCCAGGATCCAGGCACACTGGAGGAAGTTGCTCTATATTTAACCTTAAGTAATGATTTCAGGTCTGCTACTCTACAGAATTAGCATACCGGTACTGATCCTCATAGTGCAGTACAGTACCGATATTCCTATACTGTACTGTAGCAACATACTGTACCGGAAGCTAAATGATGTGAGGCATGGTACTGTACACAATTAGGACAGTGGTTTTGGTAACACAGTAGTTTGATGACCACTGTTTTTGGTTGAGGCAGTGCTGTGAACTACATGATAGCAAGCTGGGTATTATTTAATTTCTTTTTATTTTATGTAGCCTATGTACAGTAGCTTATATATATTTATATATATTTATGTTACTGTAAGGTATATATGGACCCCAGTATGGTCCCCTCTGTACTGTGTGAGTCTGAAATAAAGTATTATTATTATTATTATTATTATTTCTTCTTTTTCTATCGAACCCGCCCGCAGCTTCCTCTCTCTCCAACACCCCTTCTCCCCTCTCAACACTCTTCTCTGAGCTAGTGCCGATACAAATGGCCAGTCCTGTATAGAATCGTGAGTCGTAAAAGATTCCAGGACGAGCTCCATAGAAACTGAAACTGAAACTGAGACCGTGTAGATCCACAGGGCTGACCTTTAAATCGGTACTGGCTCAGAAACGTTAGTAGGAGGGAAAGTTTAGAGTAGAAGGATAGTTTAAGGGATATTTTTTTTTTTTTTTATAACCCCCCCCCCATCACTTCCTCCCCCCTCCCTCTCACATCCGCTCCCCCCCCCCCCTACCCATTTCTCTTCCTCCACATTTTCTCCAACATCCTCTTCACCATCTCCATGTCTTGTGTTTCCATCTCCTATGTTAACCCCAATAGCGCCCCTACCCCTCTATCTTCTCTCTGCTTAATCTCCTCCCACCCCCTCTCCCCAACTCTATTCCAACTCGTCTCTCTCCTCATTATATCTTGTACATTCCGTTACTATATGCTCTACATCCTCCACTATTGGGTCTCCTCCCATTTCACATTAATTGCAGTGCGGTCCCACTCCATTCCATCTCCTTGTTCTCTCATTCGTCTCTAGCGATCCTGTCCTTGCTTTAAACAGTAGTTTCGATCCCCATCCTCCATCATAGAATAGTTCTCTAGCTGGTTTTTCCTTCTCTCTGTAATATGCCAGCGTGGCTTTATTTTCTACCCCCTCCCTCCACTTTCTTCTCCCCTCCTCCTTTATCCCTTTCTCTATCTCTCTGACACATCCCCTCCCATTTTCTAGTATGACCCACTCCTCTCTCCCATTTCGTGTTCTAAATTCCCCTCCCACACGGTCCTGTTTTATATTTATCCTCCCCAATCTTCTTTTGCACTCTCTGTTCCATTTACTTTGCTCGCTCACCCATCTGTATACCTTCCCTGGCCACCTATCTTCCTCCATCCCCTCTAGCCTCACTTTGTACTTCCCTTTCGCTTTCCCAATCCTTTCCTCAAACGTACTCCACCCCATCTCCCCTCGGATTGCTTCTTGTGCTACGTATTTATTTGCCCCCAATCCTGTCCTCCCGATTTTATTTTGTACCGTTTCTAATTTCTTCGTTTCCGCCTCTGTTGTTTCTACCGCCTCTAAGCCGTACATTATTGCAGGTACTCCTAATCCTTTCCACAGCCCTCGCACTATTTCGTAGCTATTCGCTCTTAGCCTTGTCGCGCTCCATAGTCTCCCATTCCATTGTTGCATTTGTCCAACCTTTTCACTTTTCGCCTTCTCAAACCCTTTCTCCGTAATTGTTACCCCCAGATATTTATACTCCCTTGTCTTCTTCATTCTGTTTCCTTCCAATGTCCATTCCTCGTCCTCTTGAAGTTCTCCATTCATTTTCATCACCTGGCTCTTTTCTTTACTAAATCTTACTTCAAGTTCCTCCCCGAATCTCATTGCTTCCTCTAGTAGTCTCTGCAACCCTCCTCCCGTTTCTGCCATCAGAACTACGTCGTCAGCAAACAGAAGTACCCCCAGTCTTTCCTTGTTTATCTGTATCCCCTCCCCCACTCTTTTTATCCTCTGTGTCATTTCTTCCATATATAACGCAAATAATAACGGCGATAATACGCACCCCTGCCTTACCCCCCTCTCGCTTTCTACCCATCCCGTTTCTATACTTCCTAGCGCGTACTTCGCCTTTGTTCCTTGGTACATCAATGTTATGATGTTTATATTCTTTTCTGGTATTCCACTCCTTGCCATTATTTTCCACAGCAGTTCCCTGTTTACTCTATCATAGGCTTTCTCTATATCCAGGAATGCACAGTAACCTATTTTCTTCTCTCTTTTCATTTTCCCTATCACTTCGCTTAGTATATAGATATTATCTGTCCCCCTCCTGTCTCTTCCGAACCCATTTTGCTCATCACTTATTATTCCGTTTCCCTCTATGGCTCTATTCATCCTTTCCTTCAATATCCCGCAGAAGAGTTTCCCTATTGTGTTTGTCACTGTCACTGGCCTGTAGCTTTTCATTTCCTTCTTACTCTTGTACCCTCCCTTGTGCAATAGTGTTACTCTTGCTTCATTCCATCTTTCTGGTACTCTCTCATTTCCCATTACCTCATTAAACATTTTCTTCAGCCTTCTTGCCATTTCTCCCCCCCCCCCCACCCTCTATGTACATTTCATTTGGTATCCCATCCGGGCCAGTCGCTTTTCCCTTTTTTAGTGCTTTGATCCCTCTCCTTACTTCTTCTATTGTGAGCTCCCTTTCCATTTCCATCTTATCCTGTTCTGGTAGCCTTCTCTCTCTCATTTCCAAGTTCCATTCCCTCCCCTCCCCTTGTTCATTTACCCCCCCTATTTCCTCCCAGTATCGCTTTATTTCAATCTTTATTTCTTCTGTCTTTATTATTCTATCTCCCACTATTAGTTCCACGCTTTCTTCCTCTCTACCGGTCTCACCTCTTAACATCCTATACCACTCCTTTTGGCCCTCTTTCCCCTTGCTTCTGATCTTTTCTACTTCTTCTTTCTTGTGTTTTATCATTGCCTCTTGTATTAGTATTTTAACCTTCTTCCTTTTCTCCTCGTATGCCCTTACTGCTTGTCTTTCTTCTCGTTCCCTCTCTCCGCCTTCCCTCCTATTTCTCTCTATCATCCTTCTCCTTTCTCTGTTCGCATCCCTTCTATCACTTCTTGCTTGTTTTATTTCCCTATTCCACCATGGTTTTTGTTTTCTTTTTCCTGTCCATCTTCTTATTCTTCCTATGCTCCTTTCTGCCGCTCGATTTATGTCCATCATCAACTCTCCGTCCATTTCTTCTATGCTCCCCTCTCTTCTTTCCCCTATTTCCCCTATTTCTTCCAGGTAACCTCTGTATTCTACCCATCTTTCACTTTTTAGATTCCATCTATTAATCTTCCATCTCGTGGGACACCAGTGGTGTCTCCCAGCCCAGCATCACTGGATAGGCTGGGGGACACTACCACGAGTGTTTTCGTATTTCTCGCCATAAAATTCAGTCAAATAGACGGCTGAATCGAAATTATTGGGATTAGTATTATTATTTTCAATAACAAACGTTTCATATACTATACTATATTATACTAAACTCCTACCTCTTGTATATGCAGACCTACAGTATATACACCCCCAACCCATCCCCACGCCCCCCCCCCACACACACACACACATACACCTATTTATACATCTTACTAGGCGTTATAAATATGTTTGTGTAGTCTTCTTACATTTCCATCTTATGATATATGATCAAACATAAATAAAATCCTTCATACTCCCATAACGTGCTATGAGACAGCTTGACCAAGTTCACAAGCACCATGGATGTGTAAATGCATGTATAAATGAGTATGATTGTATGTTTGTTATGGCATGTATGCTTGGGGCATAATTAGGATCAAAATTATAGATTTGTGGAAACAATTGGAAAGTACACCGTAAAGCGATCAGCTCAGTAGCAGTAGGCTTTCAAGAGTAAACTGAATAGCTTAATGAATGATATGAGTTGGGTGTGAATGGGATCTGCCTTGCGTAGGCCATTTGGTAAACATTCTTATGTACTTAAATGTATATATGTGCCTTATGAGTGCTTATATGTAGGCTATGTGCATTATGAGTGTTGTGTGTGTGTGGGGGGGGGGGGGGGGGTACACGTGCGTGAATAAGTATGAATGTGCATGTACGAGCATAAAGGCTGTACGATTGTGAGTGAAAATATGTGTTTGTATATTGGATGTGCAATGTGTGTGTGTGTGGGTGGGTTTGTGGGTGAGTGAAAGAGCGTCATTCACATGAATTGTCTTTGTGAATGTGTGTTTGTTATTAGGAATGCAAATTTGTATTTGTGAGTGTGGTTCTGAAGGAAATTAATGAAAGTGCGATTGTGGGAGGGAATGCCAATGTGTATGTGTGTGGGTGTGTGTGTGTGTGTGTGTGTTCGGATTGGAAATGTGAATGTGAGTGCGTAGTTGTGAATGGATTTTCGAATGTAGCCTACTATATGTGCGCTGGCGAGTGAAAATGTAGAAGTGGTGATTGTGTATGTACGTGTGTATGTGTGTATTTATAACTGTGTATATAGATATAGAAATATAAGTCACTGAACATGTTCATCAAGGTGAATACATACCATACGAGCTAATGACATTGTGAGTAGGAATACGAATGTGTTCCTGAATGTTTTTGTGCGTGAAAATGTGGATGTGCATGCGTTTGTGGGTGGAATTACGAATATACTGTTTGTGTGACTGTGATTGTGAATGTGAATGAGTTTTGCAATTGTGTGCATGACTCACCACTAGTTGTTAGTCAATGGGAATACACGTAATATGCGCTTAGTTCCTTATTATCACGGCTCCTTAACTGTGAATGTATTACGTGAATTGTATGTCAAGTGTTAATGTGTCGTTGGAGTGAATCACCATGAAATAGGTAATATTTTTAAAATGTTTATGCACTTAATGTCTGGCGATTATTGACATTCAAATATGATGTTTGGTTAATTTGGGATAGGAAAAGTAATTGGTAAAAATATAGCATTATGAACAATTTCAAACGCTACCGTATGAGTGCGGCCGAAGATGGTTGCGAAAACAATATAACGCTGACTTACCTGGATACTGGCCTACGTCACTACGGGGAACCTTTACCTTCAGATCCAAAGGTAATCCAGGAAATTAGCACCTACTTGTAGCAGCCCCCATTAATATCAGACTGCTCTCTCTCTCTCTCTCTCCCTATCTGTGTGTGTATATATATACATATATATATATATATATATATATATATATATATATATATATATATATATATAGATATATATATATATATATATATATATATATATATATATATATATATATATATATATATATATATATATATAATATATGTATATATTGGTAGTGGTGGATAGGACGCGAAGATACAGTAATGTGTTTTCAGTAGAAACATGAGGATTAAAGCAACGGCCGTGTACAGAGTCGCGCTAATAAGTGATGTCCCGGCACCAATTATGTTTTGATCAATAATTGGTATCAGCAATATCTAAGCTTCATTTCTTCATATCGAGTGAAATATAAAACATGTTTCTACATTTAACCACCCTCTTCAACATCTGACAGACATTAAGACAGCACAGAGCAAGCCAAACGTAATGACAGCTGGGACATGACTTATTTGCACGACCGTACACCTAATTTACATACAATATTTCAGATTATCTTGGTCCAACATCAAACACTTGATATAGGTCCTAGAACAAATTATTTCCATACGAATCCATATACTTAGTCTAATACAATCCTCTATGGTGTTATTTAGCATATATAATGCGAGAGGTCCATCATGTGTAAGTCCTAGGACCTTACACATGATAGAAATCTTCCATATTGAGAAAGGGGTGAAAAGGGGTGAAAAGGAAACTTGTATTAGGCCTAGAGCCTAGTAGGGGTTAGGAGAGGTTGTCTTGATAATCGTAGGCTTGGTTCTTGGTGGTTTTTAAGGGCGAGCAGACGAAATAACTTTCGCCCGTTAATTGCCTTGTCTCCTGTGTTGCAGTGTAGTCGTCACATGCATGCAGCTATGCAACTTATGCAAGACTTCGAACGGTGTATTCGTAGCGCGATTTGGGGCTTATTGAACGATATCGGTCGCTCGGATTCACTCTTTCGCGCTACACAAACAAACTGGGTGGTTACCATGGTTACGTTTATACCAGCGTCTTCTTTGAGGTTCAAAACAGTGATAACGAGCGTTCTTTACATCTAAACAACTGCTAGGATATTTATCCTGTAATTTCCATAAGTATACTTATGCCTAAGTGATATGCGACCTCATAAACCAGTACCAGCTCCACAGTTGTATAAACACGTAAATGCACCAAACCAGGTTCGCATCGCCAAAATCTAACACCATAGTTTGCCATATCCCCAGCCGTCTTCTACCTTGCCACCCACCATAGAAAACGATGTTGAAGGGCAGACAAATTCATCCGCCCGAACGCGTCCACGTGTGGCCATAAATTCAATCACCACCAACGACTCTACACGCTTCCAGTAACCTTCACAATGCACACAAATATCACCCCCCTTGATATGCACCTAAGAAAGCCTACCATTCCTAAGCCTCTTCAAGACCTAATTCACCTCACCACCAAAGTCGAAATACGAGTGAGAAACCTATAGATACACGCCCCAGTTCAAACCTTTCAAGTACCCCGTCGACATCTAAGAACCCCTCCAAACTATTTCCAAAACCTCGGACCTAACCAGCCTCAGAAATTACCAGTAACCAACCTTGCCAACGACTCCATAAGCCTGAACAACTTCTCAAGATCGACTATTTCCGGCATGCCCTTGTCGCCCAGAGACACATCACCCAGGACATCCCAGTCGACGGAGGGTCTACTCAGAGCTGCTATGCCCTTCTTGCCTGAAGATGTGCTAACCTGGTAGGCGCGCCGGGGGTAGCCTATGACCAACGTAGTTATATGCGAATTTGTTGTATCTATCATATAAACCATAATTTATTTTCCATGAACACATATTTTACTAATATGATGAACATATGAACCTTCAAGAGTGGCAAGATAAGCGGGGAAAGCATTTGGGTGGCTAAAAAAGACAATATTCCCCACCCGCTTGTATTCTCAGGCGGGAGGTGACGAGACATACACCTTCCCCCTCTGAGCTGTCTCGCCACACTGATCGATGCGGGAGAGATTCTCTCGTTGCATAGGATCTCTAAATGACTCGCTGTTGTGTACGAAACCGCGGGAGAATAATTCCTGCAAAAAATAGCAGATAAATTATGAAAATAAGAGGGAAATTAGGGGATAGTTGAGGAGGAGGGGGGGGGGGGGGAGGGGAGAGGGTGAGAAACATGGATAAGTGGTAGGAAGTACTAGAGAGAAATTATTTCACCTAATGACATATTCCTTTGTTTTGAGAGCTCCTGGGTTGTTTTTGAAAGGTTTTATCATGGCCTTGCTTTCATAAGGCCTATCGCATTTGCTATACGGATACTTCCGTGAGTTCTATCACGCTTCTCAGGTTAACCAGGACAACGCTACCAAAAGAGACACTACTTCAACCTGCCAGACCATAGACAAGCATTCAGCTTTCTGGCTTAAAATAAATCTATTTGGATTGCTTCACGATAGACCATAGACATCCTTGTGATAGAGAGGACATGAAGCCTAAAGTAGGAAAGGTTCGTCATAAAGCCAACTGGAGATTAGATCCAGCAAGTTCCAGTACTTGTTGCACTTCTAGTCACTATCCAGGTCTGCCCTGTGGACGTTCCAGTACTTACCAGGGTGACAAGGTGGTTGACGTAGCTCTAGTGACCAACCGGGGATCAAGTGACGCTTGTCTTAGTGCCGGCAACCTTGATATAACTTTGAGTGATGCTTGTATTAATGCCTTCAATCTCGATACTTCGGTGCTTTCTTTGGATAGCAAGGCCCCTAAAACTGAACCAGGCTCACTTAGTATTGTTACCCCGGTGACTCATCTGCCACTCTTAAACGCAGAGTCCCTAGGTAGCACACAGGCCGTGATAGCAAACAACCCAGGCTTGTTGAACCATCTCCCTCTCACCTCTCAATCCCAAGAGCGACGTGAGTGTGTCAGTTTGGCAGCCCATAACCCCCCCACAGCGTGAGTGTTACGAGACGGCGGCCACGAGATGGCACCAGACACCCGAAGGCCCCTGGACTAGTGCGAAGGTTCTCCCATACCCAGCGGCTCTTGGAACTCTTCGGCCCAGACTCGGACTAGTGAAGAAGCCGCAACTGGGGAAACCCAGTTCGGAAGTTAGACTAGCCCACGTCGAGTCTCAAGCAGGGCCTGTTCTAGTGAGCCGCGAGAGAAGCCAGGCCTTCCACCTCTACGCCAGCCAGTGTCCATGTGTTCTTCGCCTCAGTGCTCCTGCTCCGTCCAAATTAAGTGACTCTCGTGTTGTGGTAGCCGTTAAAGACACCAGTCTACTTAGACCTAGATATGCCAGGACTCTGTGAATAATATCTTAGTAACCGTAGTGACTCTTTGTAACTTCCCTTTTGTTTGTTATCATTATCCCGCTTGTTGGGAAACACAACACACCTATCTCACACCGATCTTGCGTATACATACTTCCTCGGGTCCGGGCTCCCGCAACCCCCTGAAGAGGAGATATAGATATGACATCCTCCATTACCCATAGCCTACATCAGTGGTACATATTAATTCGAGAGATCCTTGTCGCACATCTAAGTTTATATATTAGATATCAAGTAGACTTAAGGACCGTAAGTGTTTATATTCTAGAATTCATTCACAGTGTTATTGAGTAGAGTCATTTTCATGCAGACTCCAAGTGTCAATTATTATGCCATGACATTTTTCTACCGAAAAATTAACACATTTATCTCGAAGGGGGGGTCTTGGAAATATTTGTTTGATCTTGTTGGAGGTCTAGGGAGCAAACTAAAAATCTCCCCTTAACCCGTTCAGTACCAATGACGTCCTTTTCATTATATGCTGGCAACTATTAACCCATTCAATACCAGTGACATCCTTTTTGTTATACTTTGGCAACTATTAAACGCCTTTATTCAGATTAGGAAGGACATCTTAATCTACTAATAATAAGGCTACATAATATCTCAATTAATCCTCCAACAGCTTCCTCTCTCTCCAACACCCCTTCTCCCTTCACAACATTCTTCGATAAGTAGGTACGAGGTGCCATGATATAATTACTATCAAGATAAATATAGTAATATTCTACCTTGCGAGGTGCCAATGTAAAGGCTTATGATCTTATCCCTCAATACCTTCACCCGACACCTTAAGGGGAGATACGTCGCTTTTCTAGACCCCCTTCTCTCTCATATTTAGCCCCATGTATTTTGAGATTATAGGACGTTCGCCCTATTAGTTTGACGATTCTAATACCTTTCACCCCATTTCTTTGTCAATATTAAGACCTTTCGTGCCATTTAGGTGTCAATTTGTTCCTGGCGAGCGATAGCGAGCCTGTAATTTTAGGAGGAACCGGCCTTCGGCCGCGACGTTTTTCTACCGAAAAATTTACACATTTATCTTGAAGAAAGTTCTAGGGGTGTGTTTTTAAGCTTGATGGGAGTCTAGCGAGGGAACTAATAAAATTATAAATCAATAAGTAAGCCGACCCAAAAACTAAACCCTGTTCCTTTAAGATGACGGAGAGGAATGGATCGTATGTGGGTCACTGTACATTGAGGAGGTAACCCAGTGGTGGGGGGGGGGGGGGGGCCCTCACGCGAGTACAAGATTACCTAGCGTCTTTATGGTCCAGAATTCCGGAAAGGAGCGGACAGTTGACCTATTATTGTCCACGTTCCAGCGATAGATAGATACATAGATAGATCAATAAATAGAGATAGATAGATAGATAAATAGATACATAGATATATAGATAAATAGATAAATACATAAATAGGGATATATAGATAAATAGATAGATAGATATAACGATAGTGACCCTGTAGTGGAAAGGGGCGGGACAACTGAGAGATGGAGTTGGCGTAGAGATATATAAGTACAGATAGATAGATAGATAGATAGATATATAGATAGATAGATAGATAGATATAGAGATAACTCAGCCAAAACTTCTTTCCTGAATACATATTTACAGAAAGCAGGCCTAAGGATTGCAGCATCGTCAGGAGTTAAAATAGGCGAAGTAGTCAAAGGCAAGCAAGATAGGGTTTCCAATGATAAGAGTATAATCTACAGCAAACTGTGTAATGGATGTTAACAAATGTACGAAAGAGAAACAGGACGAAGTATGGAGAAAAGAATATCAGCACACAAGACTGATGTACGTAAATATAGGTTAGCTAATTCCTTAGTCGTGCACATAGACCAAAGCAAACATCTACCTAAATGGGAAGGAGCTGCAATCACAGAGAAAGGCCTAGAATCCCTAGATAAACAAATGAGAAGAATGTTGGAGGCAGCACATAGAAGTGTAAAAAATGTAACTAACCATAGGGATGGGTTTTTCTGTCTATCTAAGCATGCAACAAATATAGCTTTAATGACACGACGGGGGGCGAGGTAAGCTGGTAGGATTGACCTGGCAAGATTGACCTGAAGGTAGCCAATCAGGACACTCAGCCATTCAGGCATAGGGCAAGGAGTTTTCGGTTGGTATAAATATCTCAGATATGTTTCTATTCATTCAGTCTCTCTGAAGATGGCTTCTGAGTAGCCCGAAACGTAAGAGAAATAAAGAATTCAAGCTCTTTCCTGTGTTTCCCTTCTATCTAATTCATCCACATGTCTTAATGGATCAGCCATATATATATATATATATATATATATATATATATATATATATATATATATACTGTATATATATATCACATAAAAATGCACACCTAAGACTCCTTCTTCGAGATGTCTTAATATTGGCAAGGAAATAGGGCGAAAAGTCTTCAAATCTCCAAACTAAATGGGAGAACGTTTTAAATTTTCAAAACTGATGGGGATAAACATGAGGAAGAAGGGAATCCAGAAATACAAAAACTTCCCTCCGAGGTAGGCCTATAGTTTTCGTAATTTTACATATGTGGCTCAGTTGGTATTACACTGGTTGGAGCATCGTTGGCTTTTGGTTCGAACCCAGAAAGGTATGTATTGCAATGTTATCAGGTCAGGTGAGGTGAAGGTGCTGAGGGATAATCTATACACTGGCACCTCTATCTACTTGAGAGGGGAGAGGGGTGTTGGAGAGTTGCTGTAATATTCCCTGTGTTTAAGACTCCAAAATGGCATCAGGGTGTACAGTTGTCCTGGCTCTGTGTTCCAAAGGTGCTCTAATCCGGCCTCGTTTCAGGAAAGGATCCATAAAGAAGGAAGACTCGCGTGTGTTCCAGGACCCGTGGCGGTATGTTTACACCAGTCATTTTTACAGGGAGAATCTAAACCCAACCCCAGTCACGGTACATAACATCTTGTAATCCTTCATTTCTAAACCAACGCGGAATTTAAACACTGGATATGTATTCTGGCTCTCCTGTGCTCGGGATATAGTGTGTTTCTCATTTCGCAAATTATACACCAAGACACGCTAATACAACAGTTGAAGCAGGAAAGCTCTAGCAAAAGACAATCAATATGGCATTCTCTGAAACCAAGATTATTGGATTCTCCTTCCGGTTTACACGGAAGCCCCGCCCTCTTAACGCAATTCCGGCTGTTGATTGGTGGTAGGGCAAGGTTTGAGGGGCGGTGATTGGCCAGGCAGGATACCGTAAGGAAAGGCCACTGTGGAGGGACTGGATAAGGAATAGTTATCCATTATTCTCTACACCCACCATTTGGCTTACCTGATCGTTTATATTTCCCGTATTTAATTGCTTACTTGATGTTAAACATATAATGCTTGAAATACACAACAGTGAAAGCAAAAGAGACCCTCAAGAGCAACCACTGGATGACGAGCGCTTCTTCTTCTTTTTGGTGAGCTGGTAAACAGACCCTGGGATCCAAGATGGCGTTGCTCGCAGGGAAGTTGAGGCTTCACCCCTATAGGAAATTCCAGGTTGAAGGCGCCAAAACTTGTTCCAGTCACTCAAGCCAGTCAGTCAGTGAGCTGCGAACATCGACAAGTGTGCTCCTGTCCTCTGCCGGCGAATATTCTCACTGCTCTAAACTGGTCAAAGATCTCAAAGCTATATTTTTCACACATCGTCAACACAACCGGCAAGATCAATAATTCAGGCAGAATGGCCAGCGGTGGGGTAAGTTGATGCGCTTTTGTTTGTGGTTTCTTAAACTTTTTAATGGGGGACACTTCGACGACGTATATAGACTAATAACACACATAACAAAGCCACTCCAACAGCTTCCTCTCTCTCCAACACCCGTTCCCCCCTCTACACTCTTCAGAAAATAGGAAAAGTAGAAAGTATCTAGAGGTGGCGTTGTAAACTTAAAGGCTTATCCCTCAATACCTTCACCTGACCTGACTATACCTTAACCCTTTGAAGATTATGACGCATTTTTACAGTTTATTTTGGTGATGATTTTACGAATTTATACAGTTTAGAAGGGATCTGTGGAAATTATAAGGGTAAAGGCTATCTTAATGAACCCTCTGATTTCCATATCTATCTATCTATCTATCTATCTATCTATCTATATGCTCAGGCGCAATCCCCATTTTGGGGGTAGCCGACTCAAGACAGAGCAAGAACAGGGAAAACACAAAAACAACATAAAACAACAAATAAACACAGATACAAAACACAAACTCACACACATCCAGGTCACCCAGGAGAAGACCCAGAGACCAGGGTCACCAAGGTCGCTCCAGTACTCCCCCGGCCCACGACCACCCGGAGAGGTTCCGATCTCAGCAGGCAGACATGCAGCGGAGCCAAAGTCACAAGCCCTCCCACCACACTTCCAGGCGCACCCTTCATATTAATCGTCTCCCCGGGCCAGGCGCCTGATGGACTATTATCTAGTCCAACTTGCGCCCGACCCCTTACTCCAAATGACCACGTGTTCACTCAACTATTCACAAGCATGCTCCATTCACTCCTGTCCACCACCACTTCCCCTGCCTGATCTATAGTCATTCCTCTATCATCCAAAGCCTTTCTTACAGTCTCTCCATCTCAATGGGGGTCTTCCTGCCCTTCTATCTTCCTATACCTCCATACTTCCATATACTTCCATATACCCTTCCTAATCTGAATAAAGTCGTCAAATAATAGTCAGAAATAGAAAAAAAGAAAAGAAACGCGTCATCGTATCTTTTAAGTGTTAATGTGTGTGTCCCACACTTATAAATTCAACTTTAGTATCGACTCATGAGATACGTAAAAACAAACCCTCAATAAAGTTGTTTTATTTATTAACTTATATATTTTATTATTATTATTATTAATAGTGTGTGTATGTGCACTTACTCTAGTTGTATTGCGGGAGTGAGCATGCTCGTGTGTGTGTGTGTGTGTGTGTGTGTGTGTGTGTGTGTGTGTGTGTGTGTGTATTAATATTTTTCTTATACGTAAGAGATAATCAACGTTGAAAATATTGGTGAGAGTTTTTTCTTGCAATTTTCGGCAATTTTCGACTGGTAGCATCAGAATAAAAGTTTCGTACCGTACATATTCAGCTACTTACACTAATGTACGTTCTGTCCAAATGATGATACTAATACAATACCAATATAAATACAATACCATTATAAATACAGTATCGATGCAATACAAGACCAATACAAATGTGTCCCGAAATGTTGCCAGAAATAGGTACCAATCGAAACTAGCCATAAAAAGTGCTCATGTGTTTCAGGACTTATTTATTACTAATGAGGGTCAACATGAAGGAAAAGTGGTTCTGGGAAAAAAACACCCCCTTAAGTGACAATATACTCTTAAAGGATCAAAGAGTCATCCATTACTACATTCTCCGTCTACAATGTCTCCTACTTGGCAATTCTTTCACCCCCCCCCCCCACCTCTCTCACACACACACACACACACACATTCACGCGAGTCTAGTACTTTGCTCATCTATATTATTGTTTTCTCTCGCTCTCACTCCCCCCCCCCCCCTCCCTTTCTCTCTCTCTCTCTCCAATAACAGCCCAACTATGACCTAGGCTATTGCCCTTTGATTCGTTACCCCAGTAAATAATATTCTCTCTCTCTCTCTCTCTCTCTCTCTCTCACTCACACACACACACACACACACACACAGAGTCACGCATACACACACACACAGTGGCCGAGTACACTGAGTCATAATAATAATAACTCTTGTGGCTTGGTCCTAGTAGCGCGGGCTCGATCCCAGTTCCCTGTGGGAGAGGTTTCTGTCAAATAATTTCCTGGCTGTGGAGATTAGGTGTGGATGCGCCACCTCTGGGTTCCACCTGGTTCCCTGCCCACATCCTACTCCTGCTGGTGGTATGTAGGCGTGCTTGTTGCATCCAAAGTCTATCTGTTGACTACTTGGGATAAGTTAAGTTAAGGGATGTGCATTTTCAGCCTCATTGGCAGCCGGCTCTAAATAATCTCTCTCTCTCTCTCTCTTTCCGCTTTGTTGTCTTCTAAAATATTTATATTTATATACCTACTGACCACCTCACTTAAATCGTCAAATCTGTGTGGCCAGTCTATCAATGTAAATATTACTAAATCCTCTCGCCCCCTCCTCTCTCTCTCTCTCTCACCAACGACACCCAACCATAACTTCATATCTCTTCCATTGCTCACTCTCCTTATACCAATCCAATTTTCTTTTCAGCAGGTACAACTAAACCATATGGCCTTGAAAGAAAACACCTATCAACTCCCTGACTCCTCATAAACCCTCACACGTTATAGTAGCAATGTAATAACGACCCTGTGCCCTCTATAATTTGTAGAAGATAATGATTGCAACGGTCTCATGGTGCGTGCAATGTTGCGTGTTGAACGTGGGTGTCATTCATATTAGCCAAGAAGAATTATGCGGTTTTCTTTTACAGCACACAAAAACGAAACAAGCATTATGGGGAAAATTTGTTTTATCTGGAGCCCCTTTTCCCTCACGTTTAGCCTTATTAGTTCAGTTCTAAAGCAGCACGTTTTGTTCATAACCTTAATAAAACTGGGTTCGATTCCCGGGTAAGACGACACTGATATCTTTATTGTCTCTCTCATGTATTTACTATATACAGCCAAGATGGATTTGGGAACCGTATTTTTAGCAGGAATAAAATAACGGGAGAGGCAGCAAACAACATGATTATTTTCACACATGTAAACCGAAAGAGAGGTGGAAAGATGAAGTGAAGAAGTATATGGATGAGGGCGGTTCTGGTTGGGAGGAGGGGCGTCGACTGACTGGGGATAGAGGTGCATGAGGGCGTTTCGATCGTGGCCAACCCTTCGGGGATCACGGCGTCAGGCAATAGATAGATAGATAGATAGACATATGACTTTCATATTTTTCCATGAAATATCGAACAAATATACTGCAAAGGGATTCAATTCATCGTCAGCTGAAAATAAACAGAGTATTATAGTATATTTATATAAGCGACAAGTATGCAAAGAGATCGTAAATGATGACATAGAGAGCCATGATGGACCTTTGATGTAGCAGGTTATTATATGCTTATAACGTTAACCTTTGATGTAACAGCTTATTACATGGTTACAACATCAGATCTCGCCCATACTTAAGACCACTATAATCTGTGTGTGTGTGTATTCACTTGCTTGATCGTCAAGGGGAATCCACGCAATGCGAGCTAAGCTCATTATTATCGCGCCTCCTTAACTGGGAATGTATTGCGTGAAATGCATGTTAAGTGTTTATGTATCGTTGGAATGGCTGTGGATGTGTGTGTAGTCTGTATTTTTAGCCAATTGGCGACATCTGGAAACGAAGGCTTAGGGTTAATCTGTACGGTACCATTCTCACTACGGTACCAGTCTCACCCGAAGGCTTAGGTTGACCAGTAGCTTAGGTTGACCAGTACGATACCCATCTCACCTTGTAACCGATCACCAACCCCAGATGGGACGTCTCAACTTCGTCCACTTATACCAGGTTCCTATTTATACTGCTAGGTGAACAGAGGCTACACCGTTAGGAGACTTGCCCAAATATCTCTTCCCCGCCCGGGTCTCGAACTCGGGACCTTCTGGTTGTGAGCCAGACGCGCTATTAATTACGCCACGGGGAGGTGTGTGTGTGTGTGTGTGTGTGTGTGTGTGTGTGTGTGTGTGTGTGTGTGTGTGTGTGTGTGTTTCCTAAGCTGAATAAAATCGTCTAATAGCTGCCCGAATGTGATGAAAAGGACGTCACCGGTAAAGAATGGGTTAATCTTGAACCTTGACTTTCGTGAGTTAAAGTTATTATTCCATGGGTAATCAATCTCATGACTAATATAGAATCTTGAATATATTGAGCTCGTTATTTGACCTTGCCTTATATTTTATGCATGCGCTATTACGCTATTCATTCGATATGCCCTGGGCACGCTATACATAGGGAATAATAGAAAATAGTGTCTCGCAATAATAGTAATAATATTAATTATACTACTACTACTACTACTAATAATAATAATAATAATAATAATTAATAATCATAATAATAATAATCATAATTTACCATGCTTGACTAATTATAATTTTTATGTAGCGAGGTATGCACAAAGTGACTACTGTAATAAAGGTGCCGGAATGCACCTATAGAAGGTTTTAATGTGTCGCTGGGGTGCCTTGGTCAATGCTACGTAAGATCATTAACACGCATTTTTACACACGCATACAGAGACACAAGCGCACATAGATACACACATTAACATACATACAGAGGCACATACACACACGGATACAGAATTTGACAGATACAAAGATACATAATTTGACAAACACACGTATACATAATTTGACAGACACACACGGATGCAGAATTTGATAGACACACATATACATAACTTGACATACACACACGTACAGTATACATAATTTGATAGACACAAATATACATATTTTGACATACACACACATATACAGAATTTGACAGACATACACAGATACATAATTTGACAAACAGACACGGATACATAATTTGACAGACATAAGCACACACATTGATGGCAGACAGATGCACAGAAACACAAACACACATACACACACTCTGACAGGCAGACAGGAAAATTACAATACAGACAGACACAAACTCGCACATGCAAACACGCGCAGCAACTAACAGACGCACAAACGTACAAACACACATATAATAAACACGTTCATCGGTTTGCGGATTTTGACCAAAGGGTGAATACAAAATTATATCTAATTATTAACTTAGTAACCATAGCAACGCTAACAACAACAATGATGTTACGAGTACAGGTACCAATATCACTACTATACCCTGTTTCTTTTCAACTGACGGCAAATTGCAAAGTTCCCATCAAAGTTTCAGTTATTTTGAAGATTTTGTAGGGAAATATGGTGTTAATTATGGAAACTTGGTCCTAATATGATGCAGAGACGTAGTAGTTTCAAAGTCTTCCATTAAGTATCGATACATTAGCTGCAAAGAGATTCAATTTACCGTCAGCTGAAATGAATGAAACAGAGTATAGTAAACATATTAAAACTCATGAGATCATTATACGAAAATCAGAGAGAGAGAGAGAGAGAGAGAGAGAGAGAGAGAGAGAGAGAGAGAGAGAGAGAGAGAGAGAGAGAGAGAGAGATAGAGAGAGAGAGAGAGAGCGAGAGAGAGAGAGAGAGAGAGAGAGAGAGAGAGAGAGAGAGAGAGAGAAAGAGAAAGAGAGAGAGAGAGAGAGAGAGAGAGTTAGTTAGCGGTAATACAAATAACTCTACGGGGCAAAGGGGCAACATTTCACTTATTTGATAGTAATATTTATTTTAGAGTTTACAAAGGTAAGCAATTGCTGAATTCTTCTCTCACTCTCTCTCTCTCTCTATATATATATTTATATATATATATATATATATATATATATATATATATATATATATATGAAGGTAATGTATAATGGAGGGAGGGGGGAGAATACGAGGGGTCAAATCCTTGCAGTTCACCACATTGATTTACCTTCATGTTTTCTCAGAAGGTGTCAAGCCAGTTTACCAAATGCATTCCAGTTCTGATCAGTCGTACGTATGGCAACACCACATCCTGTCTGATTGATTCTCTTCATACGTGTAACACCGTTCATATAATACTGCTCATATTAATATTGATTGGTTATAAAGTATTAATGGGGATAATTTTAGAATAGATTGGATTAAATTAAACTAGTTAAGGCCGGTTTAGGCTAGGCTAGGCTAGATTTACAGATGAAATTGGTGTATTTAGGAATGCTCAGAAGTATGGTGCCTGAAATAATCTGGTACCCCGGTGACGTCATCATAGGAGGGGTCTGGTCCACAGTATGAAGCTACGGGTCATGCGAGGGTTCTGTGACCTTGGCACTGCAGGATTATCAGGCCAATATTTTGACCTTGGAGAGTTGGAATGGAGATAAGATTATACAGTAAAGCTGGATGGATAGTATTTGATCATGAGGTGACATTGGTAGCGCGCCCCTCTACAATCGAGAGGACCGGGTTTGATTCCCGGCAGGTGGAGAGGTTTGGGCAATCTCCTCACACTCCTTGCCTTTGTTCGCTTTACAGTAAATAAATAGGTCTGTGCCAGGGTTAGTAGAGCCATTTCCCTCATCCTTTAATATAGGGCTTTCCAAAGTTGAGTCAAATCGTGTAGTTTTATCTAAAATTAAGTGAAAATCCACTTTCGAAGACCCCCCCCCCACACATACTCACTCTCACTCTCTCTCTCTCTCTCTCTCTTATATAAACCTCTAGGTCATGCAAGGGTTCTACGACCTTGACATTGCAGGATTATCGTGACACTTTTATAACCTTGCACAAATAAAAATGAGGATCAGCTTCTGTCTATCTCCCCTCCCTCCTTTTCTCTCCCTCTCCCTCTCCCTCTCCCCTCTCTTTTTCACACACACACACAAATGCACACTCACACACACACTCTCTCTCTCTCTGCATGTTGGTTATGTTTTGTAGAATTTTATTGAATTTTATCATCGTTCATAGGAAAACACACTTAAAGCCGAAACGCACGGAGACACTGAAACACACACTCACAGATAGGCAGAAAAACAAACAGACACACACCAAGGAGAGAGAGAGAGAGAGAGAGAGAGAGAGAGAGAGAGAGAGAGAGAGAGAGTACAAAGGAGTACAAAGGAAATTAAGCAACAACAGATCTAGTGACCCTTCTAGGCTGCTTGTCCTCCAAAACACTGAGGATCAAGTGTCCAAACAGTGGTTTAGAGTGGGTAAGGGAACATTGGAAAGGGAACTACTGCCCTGCCACTAACGTGGCAGGACTAGGAAGTTAGTAGGGGACATATGGGTTAGTAACTGAGGGGAGGATAAAGTTATTCATTTACAAACGCAGTCAGTCGCGGGTTTGATGCGAGATATTTGTCTAGGCGGAATTTAAATGAATCAACGGTGCTGCAGTCTACAACGTCTCGGGGATGCCCATTCCACAAGTTGACAACTCGATTGAAGAAGAAATTCTTAGATTCGTGCGAGTTAAATGATTTACCAATAATTTTGCAACCGTTTCCCCGCGTGTAATTAGATTGGTCGATAGTGAAGTACTTACTACAGTTCATATTGTCGATGCCTTTGATGATTTTGAACACTTGAATTAAGTCACCTCTTAATCTGCGCTGGGTTAAAGGAAATAGATTTAATTCTCTAAGACGCTCTTCGTATGGTTTGTTCTTTAGGCTAGGTATCATTTTGGTAACTCTACGTTGAACTCGTTCTAGCTTGTTTATATCTTTTTGGTAATAAGGGCACCAGGATTGAACGCAGTATTCCAGAAGAGGGCGGACTAATGAATTGTAAAGGGTTAGGATAACTTCTTTGGATTTATGCTCAAATGACCTGCCTATAAAGCCAATTATTTTGTTTGCCTTCTTAACAACTTCTGAACATTGTTGACTCGGTTTTAGGTTACTCGATATTGTTACTCCCAGATCAGTTTCTCTGTTTACATTCTTAAGCTGAGTGCCATTCATCGAATAGTTTGCTTTCTCATTTAGGTATCCGACATGTAGTACTTTACATTTATCCGCATTGAAACTCATTTGCCAAATTTGGGCCCAACATGACAATTTATCTAGATTGTGTTGCATATCGTCAACTTGTTCTTTTGAGAGTACGCTATTTGCAATTTTTGTATCGTCAGCAAATTTTGAGATTGTGCAGGTGAGACCCTCATCTATGTCGTTGATGTAAATTAGAAAGAGAATTGGTCCTAGTACCGATCCCTGGGGTACCCCGCTACTTACATTGGTCCATTTAGATGCCTTACCGTTTATGACTACCCTTTGCTTTCTGTTGCTGAGCCAATTTTCTATCCATTTCAACACACCGTCTTGTATTCCATGCGTTTTTAGTTTTAGCAGTAAACGTTTGTGGGGAACTTTGTCAAAGGCCTTTTGAAAATCAAGGTATATAATATCTACAGCTTTACTCTCATCGTAGAGGTTGAGGATATCGTGGAAGAAGTCTAAGAGGTTTGTTAAACAGGAACGTTTTTTACGAAAGCCGTGTTGAGTATCTTTAAGTATGTTATTTTCCTCTAAGTGATTTACGAGTCTGTCTCGTATGACCGTTTCTAGCATTTTACATACAACTGAGGTTAAGCTAATTGGACGATAGTTACTGGGTAGGGATTTGCTGCCTTTTTTGAATATCGGTGTTACGTTGGCTAGCTTCCACTGATCAGGCATAGTTCCAGACTGCAAGGATTTATTGAATAGTAATGTCAGTGGTTTGGAGAGCTCATTCTTAGCTTCCTTTAGAACTCTAGGCGATATTGTATCAGGTCCTGGCGTTTTATTTACCTTGAGTTTATCTAAACAATTCAATACTTCTCTCTCTGTAACGGTGATATTGCTTAGAACATCTGAATTATCAATCTGAATCGGCGATGGTGTAGGGATATCACTGAGGTCTTCTGTTGTAAAAACTGATGCAAAGAAGGTATTGAGGGCATTACTCATTTGTACTTCGTCTTTGGTGTATTCTCCTTTTTCATCGACTAACGGTCCAACAGTTGAAGTAACTACTCTTTTTCTTTCTGATATAACTATAGAATTCTTTCGGGTTTGTTTTACTTTGATTCGCAATATGTAACTCTAAGGTCTTTTTACTTTGCTTAATTAACTTTTTGGCTTTGCGTCGTAGCTCTACAAATTTCACCCGTTCTTCGTCATTTTGTGAGGATTTTAATCTATCATTAGCAAATTTTTTAGCAAGCAGGCAGTTTGAAATATCTTTATTCCACCATTTGGGCTTATTATTATGGCCTGGACGCCGTATTTTCGATGGTATGCAGTCTTGCACTGCTTTTAGGTAAGTGGTTTCGAATAACTTCCAAGATGTATTTATGTCGTTATTGTTAATTAAAAAGCTCCAGTCAGTTTCTTTAAACATAGCTCTGAGTTTATGAAAGTTTGTCTTCTTGAAATTAGGGACTTTTCTATGCTACTATTTGGTTCGTTAGTAGTAAACTTTAAAGTGAAAGTTATCGTACGATGGTCGCTGTTACTGAATTCATCACCAACATTCAAATTCTCTATCAATTCTTCTTTGTTGCAAGTACAATGTCAAGAACGTTATTACCACGGGTCGGCGTTCGAACAAATTGATAAAGCGAACTCTCTTGCAAGTTCGTATACAAGTCATGTCCGGAGTGTGAAGTAAGAGTATCGCCCCACTTGGTCACAGGTAAATTAAAGTCGCCAAAAATTACGGTATCTTGTGAGTTACTTACATCTGCAATTTGTTCGTAAATTTCTCGGTCAGTTTGCACTGATTGAGCTGGAGGTCTGTATAATAACGCAAGTATTATTTTTGTACCTTTATTATTCTTTATTAGCACAAAAGATGTGTCGACGTTCACAATTTGAGGTTTTGACACGAGGGTCGGGTTAAGACTTTCTTTGATATAAAATAAAACGCCACCTCCATTTTTAATTATTCGGCTGTTCTCAAACATTACATAACCGGGAAGCGAATACTCTGCTAAAAAGTCTCTATCTTGTGTATTGAGCCAAGATTCTGTTATGCCAATCACATCATAATTTTCTGTAAACACTAGTTCCTCTAAATCTGAAAATTTATTGCGTATGCTACGAGCGTTTGCATAGAAAACCTTTAAAGTTGCGGTTTTAGAACTCGCAGAACGTTCTTTCATCGAATTTTTGGTTCTGGTCGGATCTACATTTACATTCATGGCTGTCCTCGGTCCTCGGTCGTTTTCCCTGACGGTTTTGAATTTGGGTCGTGTTGGTGGAGCTTTATCCAAATTCGTGGTTCTTGACGGATTAGTATTTAATTCCTTTGTAGATTGCCGTCCTCGCTGTCTTCGGTCCTCCTTCCTGGTTGTCCTGTGCTGAGTCGATTTCTTCTCCGAAAATCCTTCACCGCATCGTTGAGAAGACGCCCAAAACGTGCTGCTCCCACCTGGTTCAGATGAACTCCATCGTCCGAAAACAAATAGTCATCGTAGTAGAAATTGTCCCAGGTGTCGACGAATCCCACGTTCTCCTTCCTGCAGAGGTTTGCTAGACAACGATTTGTGCTGGTGGCTATGTTGTAAAATCGGCTCTCTACACCGAGCCGGGGGACGATTCCTGAGACGATGATCCTTGAAGACTTCTCCTTAAACGACTTGATCAGCTGCTGGTACTTTAAAAGCAAATCTTCCGACCGGGTTCGCTGTACATCGTTGGATCCAACGTGGATGACGTACATTGTATTAGCAGGGGCCAGCTTTGATACTTCGTCAACTGCTGCAACTACGTCATCCACACCACCACCAGGGATACAAAAACGCTTCCTGGTCTTAGGTGCCCTGGCGCAAAACTCTGTGAGCTGACCACGTATCATCGAGTCTCCCACGAGCCGGACTTCTTCTATTTTCGAGAGGAGAGGAGAATGAGGAGAGAGAGAGAGAGAGAGAGAGGAAGAGAGAGAGAGAGAGAGAAGAGAGAGCGAGAGAAGAGAGAGAGGAGAGAGAGAAGAGAGAGGAGACGAAGAGAGAGAGAGAGGGAGAGAGAAAGAAGGAGAGAGAGGAGAGAGGAGAGAGAGGAGAGATAGAGAGAGAGAGAGAGAGAGAGAGAGAGAGAGAGAGAGAGAGAGAGAGAGAGAGAGAGAGAGAGAGATGTTGAAAGGTACACATACATACATATACTGTAATCAAACACATTCACACATGCATAGAGACAGACACAGATAAACTCATAAACACACATAATTTCTAGTCATCTACAACACATTCGTATAAATATACATGCATACATAATAAGTAAACACACACACACACACACACACACACACACACACACACACACACAAACACACACACACACACACACACACACACACTTTCTACATCATCATCATCATCATCATGTAGTTTATAATTATGTAATAACTCTTTGAGGATCATGACGTGTATTGACAGTTTATTCTGGCTATAATTAAACGATTTTATACAGCTTAGGAAGCATCTGTGGGAATTATAGCTAGAATATAATTACCAAAAGACGTCGCCGGTACAGAAGGGGTTAATTTCCATATCGTACCCTACGTCATCGTTATTATAATTACCAACATGAACGGTGACGTCCTCTTCGTTATATTTTGGCTACTCTTAGACGATTGTATTTGGATCAGCAAGGAGCTCTAGCAATAGTAATGCTTTAAGGGGAGATCTCCACTCGAGGGATTTTTTTCTTGACTCCTTTCTCCCTCATGTTTAGCCCCATTGTTTTTTCTAATTTTAAGACGTTTGCCTCATTATTTTGACGATTTTAAGATCTTTCGACCCATTTCTGTCAATTTTAAGACTTTTCGTGCCATTTAGGTGTATCCTGGCGAGCGATAGCGAGCCTGTTATTTAAGAGGAACCGGCTTTCACCGGGACATTTTTCTACCGAAAAATGTACAAATTTATCTTGAAAGGGGCTCAAGGGGTTGTAATCTTAACCTTGATGGATATCTAGAGACCAAACTAAAAACCTCCCCTTAAACTATCTCACTCAACCCTTTTAACTACCACATATCCTTCCAAAGCTGCATAAAACGTCTAAATAAAGCTAGAGTAAAAGATAACACACGTCCCTGGTACTCAAAGGGGTAATTTAACTACCACAAATCCTTCCAAAGCTGCATAAAATCGTCTAAATATAGCTGGTACTCAAAGGGATAATTGACCACTTGCGAGTTTCAGGCTATAAGGAAGTTGGAGCTGTAGACATCGATATTTAACAGAATTACCAGCTAAAATACGGTTGTAGTGCATTGATAAATACATAAAACCCAATTCAACCTACTCTTTAGCCATCAGAAACCTACATTATTATTGCATTTCTGTTTACTTTCGATGGCTACAGCTCCAACTTCCTTATAGCCTGGTACTCAAAGGGATAATTACCAACATAAATGGTGAGACGTAATTTATCATAATACTCTGTCCTTCACCATGGGTCATGTTCGAATATTTATGACGCTTCGTTCATTAACCCTTTCACGCACATATGACGCAGAGGTTGCCAGATTAGCAATAAGAAATGGAGTTCTCTCACTCTTATAATTACCTCTCCACAATTAGTTTTCTGCCCACAGCTAACTCAAAGACAACTGCAAAGGTTGAAGTAACTAAACTAAAGGTTTCTAAATACCCCTGATGGTAACAAAGGCTTTAAAGTATCCCCAATAGGCTCAAAATCGCGTCATATGTCGGAGAGGGTTAAAGGGATAGTGGCCGGTTTTGGGGGCTATTAATTCATGCATTCTTTTGTTTCCTCGCTAGACCTCCATCAAGCTTAAGAAAACAGCCCCTAGACCTCCCTTCAAGATAAACTTGTACATTTTTCGATAGAAAAATTTCCAGGCCGAAGGCCGGTTCCTCGTAAAATTAGAGGCTCGCTTTCGCTCGCCAGGACAAAATCGACACCTAAATAGCACGAAAGGTCTTGAAATTGACAACGAAATGGGGCGAAAGGTATTAAAATCGCCAAACTAATGGAAGGAACGTCTTAAAATCTCAAAACTAATATGCTAAACACGAAGGAGAAAGGGGTCCATAAAAAGCGAGTAGTACCCCCTTAATCCATCCACCCAACCATCTATAACCACTCGTTAATCTACCCTTGCATTAATTCAGTAGTGTTCTTTCATTCATTGCATTCATTTCATTCATTTCATTGTTCATTTGTGTGGTCATTCATTCATTGCATTCATTTAATTCATTTCATTGTTCATTTGTGTGGTCATTCATTCATCCGAAAATCCATACACTCATTCATCTATTCAGAAATACAGACACCCATTCATGTATACATCTATCCATTCTTTGTTACATCTGTTCACAAACATCTACACTCATTCATCCACCCATGCAATTCTTGTATTTAGGGGGGGCGGGGGGGGGGTCACCGTTTTTTTTTTATCCTTCTCTCCTTTTCTCTTTTTCCCTGGCTTGTATCCATTCGGCCCCATTCAGCCAAGTGTTTTAAGACGTTTATCCCTATCCAGGTGTCGATTTCTTCCTGGCGAGCGACAGCGAGCCATCATTGTACGGAGGAATCTGGCTTCGCCGGAAAAAAAATTCTATCGAAAAATTTACAAATTTAGCTTGCTGTCAAAACAAATATATATATATATATATATATATATATGCTGGCTCGCTACCGCTCGCCAGGAAAATATTGACACCTGGATGGGGGTAAACGTGTTAAAACAGTAGGCTGAATGGGGCCGAATGGATACAAGCCAAAGAGAGAGGGAGAGAAAGAGAAAAAAAGCGAGGTGGGCTCCCTTAATCCATGAATTTAATCCAGTTACGCATTCATTCATCCACCTATACATACATTCATTCATCCACCTATACATACATTCATTCATCCACCTATACATACATTAATTCATCCACCTATACATACATACAATCATCCACCTATACATACATTCATTCATCCACCTATACATACATTCATTCATCCACCTATACATACATTCATTCATCCACCTATACATACATTAATTCCCAAGCAATGCCATTCCCCTCCAGAAGGGGCAGGAGAACCAGATACCCTACACAAAAAAATTAGTCTGATCTACATTCAATTTTATGCAGATATTATACTGTAGAGTGTAGTGGATTTCCCAAACCCAGGTAGAGTGGCTAATCGTATTTCTTATCATAGCGAGGTCGGTCCTTGGAGATCTGTGCCCCATAAATTGTTCTTTCCTTTCACTTAAGGGGAGATCTCCACTTGAGAGATTTTTTTCTTGACCCCTTTCTCCCTCATGTTTAGCCCCTTTGCTTTTGATATTATAAAATGTTTGCCCCATTAGTTTAGCGATTTTAAGAACTTTCACCCCATATTAAGATCTTTCGTGCAATTTAGGTGTCGATTTTATCCTGGCGAGCGATAGCGAGCCTGTAATTTAAGAGGAACCGGCCTTCGGCCGGGAAATTTTTCTACCGAAAAATGTACAAATTTATCTTGAAAGAGACTCAAGGGGGTGTAATTTTAAGCTTGATGGAGGTCTAGGGAACAAACTAAATACCTCCCCTTAACCATTGCCCTATTCAGTGTGCAGTTGGGTCTGACTACATGATTAGGTTGCACATACTAATTATTGTGACAAGGCTAAAATTACAGACCATTAGGCAATTTATGCAAAGGAGGCGTTATATCTGGTACTCAATATCTATCTCATGTTTTATTTGCTTTATTTCCTTGTATTTCCTGCTTTACTCCAACTGACGAATAATGGAATGATGGAATCCCTTAGCAGCTAACTTATCGATCATCAAGGGAGCTCAGACGGTATTGTGCAGCATACTTTACTGGCTCGGCTCAATGGTTTAAGGAAGGGGTTTAGTTTGCTCTCTAAACCTCTATCAAGCTAAAAAAAACCACACACACAAGACCCCCCTGCGATATAAATTTGTACATTTTTCGGTAGAAAATGTCCCGGCCGATTCCTCTTTAAATACAGGCTCGCTATCGCTCGCCAGGAAAAAATTCGACACCAATATGGCACGAAAGGTCTTAATATTGGCAAAGAAATGGGGCAAAAGGTCTGAAAATCGCCAAACTAATGGGGCGAATGTTTTGAAATCTCATAACTAATAGGGCTAAACATATAATCGTTATTCTATTCCCTTTTCATAATTATCTAATCTCTCCTTGCCCCTTCTCCTCCTCTTGGTTCTTCTTCTTCATCATCATCATCATCTTCTTCACTTGTGTCTTCTTCGCTTGTATTTCTCCTTCATTATTTTGTCTTGGTTTTCATCAGCATCTATAATTTACTGTTGTTGTTGTTGTTGTTGTGCTTAGTTCTTCTTCTTCTTCTATCATCATAATCATCATCTTCTCCTTTTCCTCCTTCTTCCGCTTCTCCCCTTCTTCTCCTCCTCCTCTTCCTCCTTCTTT